>VXAC01004208.1:114009-308867 GCA_013399225.1 Rhipidura dahli
AAGGAAGAGATGGACTCCCAGTTCAGATGTCAGGTTCAAGACCAAATAAGTGTTTCTGCCCTTGCTCAATCCTAGACAGGGCATTTCCAGTGCCAGGCAGAATCTTTAAGGTATATGGTGTATTAATGTGTAAAACATAATTATTCAAAGATTTACAAATTGACTACTTCCTCACAAATTCCTGAAAAATGAGGTGCTAGGGAAAATTCATCATAAATGTTAACACAGGCAATACTGGTTGTTCATTTTTTCCTTTTTTCCTTAGACATATTTCAAAACATTTTAGAAATGTCTGACACTTCCTAATCAAGCACCAGCTGAGGCAGATAGACAGTGTGGGATATTTTTGCTCCAACTATGAAAAACTTACAAGGCTATAAGCAACCAAAACCTGAAACTTACAATGGGAATTACTCTGTTATCTCAACAAAATAATGTGTCACCAGCCCTTCCAAAATTAGTCTCTTGGTCATTTCTTAAAAATTGATATGACAAACTAACAAACTGAAGCATAAGCTTATGTAAGAACATACCTGCTCTCTAACTTCAAGTATCTATCAGCCATGTACTGTCAGTCCAAATTAAACCTAAAATCAAGCCTGGCTAAAATAAATTTTTGTTATGTCTTCATCTAAATAAAAACTCTGAATGGGAATGGTATGTCTCAAAAGCAGTGGCTTGGCTCAGGTGATATTAGCTGTTACATGAGTTTTGCCAAATACACCAAACCTTTTTTTTTTTTTTTTTGCAACATATGAAATTCCATTTCCTTGAAAAACAACTGAAATATTTCTCCACAGTTATGGCAGGGTTCAGAATAATATGAGAGAAGTCGATGACTGCTGGATCTCACCACCAGAGGTGAATAGGCAAGGTTTGAAAATAGAATGGGTACTGACTACATCTTTCCAGTTGCCCAGCCAAAAGATAATATATGTATAATATAAAAGTATAATGTAAGTATAATATAAAAGTAATACAAAGATTAAATAATCCTGCAGCTACTGATGGCACAAATTAAACAAAGGAATAAAGAGCACAGATGACCTGATACCTCAGTAAAGCTATTTATGCATACTGTCTGAGAACAGGCTTTGATGTTTGGCTGGGTGCAAGCCACAAGTCACCTCACAAAACCCATAAACAACAAAGGATAAAAGAAAGTGCCAGTACAGACTGTTCAAGATAAAATAGGTAGCAATGGCCAAAGATGAAAAAAACAAAGTTGTTCTAATATAAAAAAAACCTGACTCTTAAAACTTAGTTCTACAAGTTAAGAAAATTAACCTTTGCACTTCAATTTTCAAACAAAAAAAAAAAAAAAGAAAAGAAAAGAAACTAGTACTTAAAACAGACTCAGATTCTTACTTGGATCTTCATCTTACCATTGTCTTCACTCACACTGACCTTTGTAAGATCCTACTGAACACAACTATGAATACATAAATTAGTTCTAGGAAATCCAGAGAGCAATGTATTAATGGATTTATGTGAGGCCAAGAATAACCACAGAAGGTGGACAAATTGTTATCTCCTTGCAGCTTCTTCCAGTGCGTAGGATCATCATTATTGTAGTGATGCCAAAAAATCAGGGAGCTATATTTAAACTCAAAGGAAGGTATCTGGAGTTCAAAATGCTAGTCATATTTACATAGCAAGGGAAGGAAACCTCATAATAATATACATTATTGACTTGTGTTCACTAAAAGCAGATGTTCTCTGTAGCCAAAAAAACCCCTAGGAACTTACCAGAAGAGAAAAGCAGACCTGGTTGGTTAAAGCACGGCAGTTATTTTACCTCACCATGTGTTGTTTTTCAAGCTTCTAGAAGTCAGATGGTTGATGGCAAATAAGCACAGTCATTTGTGAGGGCACAGGGAGTTATTAAATAATAAAGGCTTTGTCTGATAAAAACTGATTGGTTCTTGTGGCAAAAGACCAAAATTCCTCACAGAGGTTAGAACGGAATTTTTTTTTCCACTGCTTGGAGTGTAGGCTTCCCATTTAAAATATTTTATTTACTAATGCATATAAAACTTATGGCTTTTTTCTATTTCCTTGAACACAATAGTTCATACAATAATAAACTTACAGAAAATCAGATGAAGGCAGATCTGACAATCTGACATCTGCCTTATAAATCTCTTCCTTCTGGTTACTTACTGACAAGAATGATAGAGACAAGTATGTCCTGGGCAGAAAATAAAAAAAAAGTCATTTGGATACCATGATCATCTTAGGCAGCCTCAGATTTTATATTTTAAACTTCTGGTAGATCTGAAAAGTCTTATTAACAAAAAATATAGCCCAAGAGAGGAAAAAGTAAGATCAGTTCTGGGAACTGATGATGGGATGAGTTTACCTGAATAAATAATAGATGGAGGGATGTCCATTCTCTCCTGCATATTTAAAGCCTTTTGAATTGAGTAGGTCAGAAGACTACATTGTCATTTACCAGAATTACCCAATTTTGACTTCAGCAATACCTACCAACATGACTCTGTTCAGTCTCTTACCAATTAAGTTGGCCATAAATGAGGCTATAGTGGCTGCTAAGTGAAAGTACCTGCTGAAATCAATCATGCCGTACGTACATAACCATTAACAAAGCTCACTGCAGTCCCCCACTCTTAAAGGCACTAATGGCACAGCCAATGTGGAGTATCTCCCACTTGTCCTTTTTTCAGGGACTGGGTGCTGTAATACCATCTCAGCTGTTTTCTTTCTAGCATGGTGTGTCGAGGAAATGAGGCTTATGCAGACAGACTGTCTGTCGCTGTAGCTGCCTGTCTCCCCAGGGACTTCAGGTTTCAGCCAAACTCACTGAACAAAAGTCTCAGACATAATGTTAGACCTACAAGCTTCATAAAAACAGTCACTGGGTAAAGGAGAAGTAACAGGCAAATGCTCTGACTGTGGGAAGAAGAACCAAGCAAGTGAACGTGAGCTTTTTAGCTTTACTGGAGATTCCATCTGGACAGGATACCCAGCAGATGCTCTATTCATATGAAAATCTTCAACTGGAGTTTGTAATCAAGTGCAAATGCAAAGATAAAAAAGAAAAAGTTTTCTTGTTTTGGGATTTGAAATAAAGAAATGCTTTTGCAGAACACTGAAATGAGAAGAGAAATAAACAGGGAGACAGAGAGGGTAACTCTCTGCCATATGCTCTCTCATGCTCCCAAACATTTCTGCTTTACTCTTCTTTTACCACTGGAGGTGGTGACTAAAGCAACAGATAGTGGAAGCTTCTTATTGCCCCATAATGGGGTTTTTTTCCACAAATAAAAAGATGCTTCTCTCCTTCATTTGTTGGGTAATCATTTTTCAAAATACTCTTTTCCTCCCCTTTAAAATCGGTCTTAAATTCTAGTCCTGTCAATTCATTTTCAGATACATTTGAAGTGCAAAGTATAGGCTCTTATGACTATTTTCTGATTATTCTGAATATATTACTTTTTCTCAGTTCTCCATTTTTCAAAACCCAAGCACTCAGATGCTATCAGCCATCCAGGTGTATTGGAAATGAATCCCTATTAGAAAAGACCACAAACTCAACTGAGTACACTGACAAGAATACATAATATGTTCTTGAATTTACTCTTATAAAATATATGTTCATTAATATACAGGCATTAACTGCTATTTTGAAACTGGGATATGATCAAAGCCACAATTATGTCCCATAATTTTTGTCAGATCATATGGTCATTCAAAACATAGTCAAATAAAAAAGCCCCATTGTTTTTTTAAATTAGTATTTCCCTTCTTACAAATATCTGGGTTTAAAGGGGACTCTCAGGTACTCCTTTACTATGAACTTAGCCTAAAACCGAAGCTGATACTGACTTCTACCTCTGCACAAGACAAAAACAAAACTGAGAGAGCGGGACAGGGAATTCCAAAAACATTTCTGCAAACACAAGTTTACTTCAGAGCAAACTGCATTGAACAACATTGCAATCATTTCAGTCCTGAAACTGAAGGAAGATAAAGGTTCTCTTCAAAATCTGAAGTGGGTCAGAAGCAAGTTCCACGTGAGGGGCCACTGCAGCATTCCCAAAGGCACTGCAAACAAGAAGGCAGTACATGGTCCTTAGGGAGACACATATGGAGATATATGATCAAATTGCTGCAGTGGACTCTGTTGGTTTATGATTGTAGCAAACAGAATAACCAATTTGAGTCTGCATATAAACAAAATTCTACCCTTACAGTCACCCATGCTGCTTTCAAGATGCATGGTCATGAATAATGGGCAATGTGTCCTTTTATTTCCAGATGATATATTGCCTACAGAAATAAGCATGGAAGCTGTCTTCATGTCTGGGATCATAGTGCCAGTTCTGAATACATTTTGCCTTATAGCCTTTTTTTTCCAAAAGTAACTAACATTAATGGATGTTCATCACTGTTATTAGTTGAAGCAAAGTCAGAGTAGTTTTAGCTTGCACTACTATGGATCATAAAAGCCTTTGCAAAGTAAGCATTGTTCAGCAAAGTAACATACAATTTTATTTCTTTCCTACTTAGTTTTCCTATGTTATTTGTCAGCTACTTGCTAAAAGCTAGTGGTAAAATACCTGATTTAAAAAGGACACAGGCTGGGAGAAAGGCACCATAGTAATTGTTAGGAGATTTTGTTTCTTCTTTTAAAAAACAGAAAAATAAAACATTGGTTTTACATCCCCTAAAAAGTATTTCTGTTGACTTGCAGCCATAACTCATTGTCATAAGGAGTTACAGATCTTTAACTCCCTTTTGAAGGAATTTGTATGCAGAAACTTCTCTGTCCTTCTTAGATATGTGACTACACCCCCACACACCCCCTGAGCAAACTCACAGCACTGCTGTACTAGATCTGGTGTCCTTGTGCCAGCCTGGGGAATCCTGTGGCACTGTGGTCTGGGGCTCCACACAGAACATTGGTCACGGAATGGAGGCCCACAGCTCAAAACTTGAGTCCTGTGGGGAGAAGGAAATGCAGAGGAAGGCTGTACTGATCTTCTAGATGGGCTTTTTAATTACTTTTATTTTTCCTTATTTTTTTTTATGCAATGCACCACCTCCTGTGCTCTCTCCCACTCTATAAGTCCAGGCACACTCACCTGACAGATCATGTTTAAGACTGACCATTCATGATCTGTCATATTCAGCATGTGGGGTCTTGGAATGAGACAGAAAATGTGCAGAAGCACCATGAAAAATATGAGGGGGAGCAGGACGTAGGAGCCAATTAAATGAGTCACACACTCAATATTAAACACTTCAAGAACCTTCTCAATCTCCTACCAGTGTTGCATATCCACAAAATGGGTTTGAACTATAACTCCTGATAAGTGCAGCCACTCTAGTGCTGTATCCATGCACAATCAAAGCCAAGAGTGAGACTGTCCATCTTCCTTTACATCATGACTGATATTGCAAATATAGAGTATTCACAAATACCTTATATATTGCTGTGGGGTAGTATCCATGTTTCGTTAGAGAATCCACTTGCATGTTCTCTCTTTAGACAACATTTTACATTTTCTGTAGGAACTCACTACAGTCCATTATACTGCAAAATGAATCTCGTGTTCTAAGAAGATTCCCTGCTTTATTTTGGATATATGAGAGAGACATGGTGTTCCAAGAAATAAGCAATGCCTGAGGGCAAGCAAAATCACCTTTTAAAGTCCATTACCCAGATTTATTTGCATGAAGAACTGCATTTTAAAGGTTAAATTACCTGTTATCGTAGAAAAGCTACCATACTGCTTTAAAATAGACTGCTCAAGGCCATGACAAATTACTTTCCCAAATGTCTTTACTTTTAAAGGCTCAATTCAGTGAACCAGTAACTTACTGTTAATTTGTAACATTTTCTCAACTTCTGCCTATGGAATAGAAAATGAAAATAAATTATCCTCCGGTGCTTAACAATGCCTTCCTTGCATATAAAAATGTTCTGAAGACTTGAATACTGCTTAACAAGGTCTTTGGGTGTTTTTGAGATCTTCAAATTCAAAGACAAGGACCCGAAAAATCCACAAGGCACACAAAGCCACTGACACTTCCATTTTTCCAAACTTTTAGATTTCAAAAGCAAATCTATCTCAAAATAAGAACTCATCTTAGAATGTTCATTTATTTTTCATTAAATGTATGAAACTCACCTTTGGATGGAGAATATCTTGGTTTAAGCTCTTTCACCATTTCAGAAATTTTCAAGGACATAAACTGCATGTTCAGTAAGTTATACACAAACTTAATGGTGCCAGCACACAGCAAGTGAAGTAAAGCAATTTGATAAACAGAGACATTTAGGATGTATCTGATGATCTTTTTCCCACCTTTGGTTTTATGAAATCCTTGAAAAACAAAGACATCAGAGAGGACTGCAAGTAATAGCAATTCTGCCAAACTGAGGAACTGGTATTTTCAGTACTAAAGGGGCATTTTAACATAGAAAGGACCAGAATTTATATCGGCAAATAAAAGTAGTATAAATCTTTTATTCTGAAATATACACACTCCTAATGAGGAGCTCAACTTTTTGTTAACCATTCTCACCCTCTTTTCAACAGTACTTACCAGTTGATGGCAATTCTGAGGACAGAATGGGAAAAGATAGCACTAGTGCACAGGTGATGTCTTCAAACATCCCCTCTAGACCTGCAGAGCTATAAAAGTGAAAACACAGTGTAATAAATATGTCTGAGTGACAGGAAGAAAAATCAGTTCTGAATGCCTAAGTATGGAGAGCAAGGAACCATTTGTCCAGGTACAGAGTGAGTATAATCTTCTCACATCCCCACACTGGTCTAAAGACTCACTCATTTCCTTTGTCCTTAGTCTAATAAATAGCCTTCATTCCATGTGGGAGTAAAAAAGGAGCTTTTCAGCAGAAAAAAATAATAAAAGAAAAGAAAAAAGAAAAACAAAAAATAATTTAAAAAATAAAAAAAGAAAAGAAGAAAAGAGTCTGATACTTTGGAGATAGAGCAGCCTGGTGAGTAGTGACCTGATGGAACAAAATAGTTGTTCTCAGGGCACAACTTCAAACTAGTTGGAAAGCAGAGCCAAAAAGAATCATAGAATTATTAAGGCCGGAAAGACCTTGAAAATCATTGAGTCCAACCTTTGACCCAACACCACCATGACAACTAAACCATAGCACTGAGTGACATCTCCAGTCGTTTCTTGAATGCTTACAAGGCTGGTGACTTGGCCACCTTCCTGGGTAATGCTTAACCACCTTTTCAGACAAGAAATTATTCCTGATGTCCATCCTAAACCTCCCCTGGTGCAGCTTGAGGCCATGTCCTCTCATCCTGTCACTAGCTGCCTGTGAGAAGTGATGGGCCCACACCTCACTACACCCTCCTTTCAGGCAGTTGTAGAGCGTGACAAGGTCTCCCCTGAGCCTCCTTTTCTCCAGGCTAAACAACCCCAGCTCCCTCAGCCATGCCTCATATGATTTACACTATAGACCCTTCACCAGCCTCACTGCCCTTCTCTGGACTGACTCCAGCACCTCAATGTCTTTCTTTGACAATGTCTTTCTTCCTTTGAGGGAGGGGCTCAAACCTGGACACAGGATTTGAGGTGTGGCCTCAACTATACCAAGCTAAGAAGTGCAATGACTGCCCTGGTCCTGCTGGCCAAACTATTTCTACAAGCCAGGATGCCTTTGTCCTTCTTGGCCACCTGGGCACACACTGGCTCATGTTCAGCCACTGTCAACCAGCACTCGCACGTCCTTTTCCACTGGGCCAATTTCCAGTCACCCTGCCCCAGCCTGTAGCACTGCAGGGGCTTGTTGTGACCCAAGTAAGCAAGTTTTCTTCCAAACACTCCATGAATTTCCTAGACTGCCTCCTCTCTACTGTGTTGAGTTTCCAGCAGACATCTGGCAGGTTAAAGTCTCCCAAAGGAACAAGGACCAACAATAGTGAAATGTCAGCCAGCTGCTTACAGAACAGTTCATTCACCTCTTCATCCTGGTTGCATGGTCTATAACAGACTCCCACCAGGGTGTCTGCCTTGTTAGCCTTCCCCCTGATCTCCACCCATAGGAACTCAACCTTATCATCATTATTTTTGGCAGCTTCACCTTGGTTGGATGCCAGGTGCCCACCACGTCACTCTATCTTCCCACTCCCCCTTCTCAGCTGAACAGAGTGAGAAAATAAGATGGAAAATGACTGTGCACACAAGCAAAGAAAAAACCAATAATTTTATTCTCTACTTCCCACCAGCAATGTCAGGCCCCTGCCCAGGAAGCAGGGCTGCAGCACATGTAGCAGCTGCTCAGGAAGGCAAACATTGTAAATAACCAAAGTCTCACCACCCCCCCCCACCCCTTTTATTAGCTTTTATATCTGAGCTGACACCATATGGTATGGAATATCCCTTCAGTTAATTTGAGTCAGCTGGCCTAGTTGTGTCCCCTCCCAGGATCTTGCCCACCCCCAGCCTACTGATGAGGGGGAGGAAATGCTGGGAGACAGGACTGATGCTGTGCCAGCGCTGCTCAGATGTAGCCAAAGCACCAGTGTGTTATCAACACCTTTCTAACTACCAAAGCAAAGACCAGCACTGTGAGAGCTCCTATGGGGAAAATGAACTCCATCTCAGCCAGACCCAATAAACTATCCTTAGAGCAATTTCAACTTTCAAGTGACAGTTTTGCTTATCATCTGATAAAAGTCTTGAAACACTTGTCTGCCACAGCCATCCCTGCCAGACATGCTTTTTGTTCTCTCCATCCCCTGAAGCACTGCAGGATTCCCAGAGTCATCCAGACAGGGCAGAGGACATGTTCTGCTTCAGGGCATGCCAAAAGCCTTAGAGCCTTGGCAGGACCAAGCATTTGTGCTTGTGTCTCACAGTGAAGTCCAGACAGGATCCATGGCCCGTGTGTTCGCCGTTAAGGGGCTTGGCCCACTAGGTGTTCTCAAACTGTTTGGTGTAGACTTTACTGAAAATATTGTTCCAGTTAGGGGAAGAGGATTCCCCTCAGGTACTCACAAATCTATGCTTAAGTTCTTGTGCAACTTGCATCCCATTCTTCTTCTGGTGGCTCAGAGTTCATGCAGGGGGACTGCAGGCCACCTCTTCCAGCTCACTGAAGTCTCGTAACCCCCATACTGGACTTACACTGAAACAGAATTAATTCAGGATGGAAAGGGGGAATCACAAAACAGGAATAAGACTCTCTGACCCTTTTTACTGTGTGATATCTAATGGCTATAATGTATGTAACCAGGCCTTAAACTGGAGGCTGGAAATCCTTCTTCCTGCATGAGCACTATGGCAGAGAAATCATGCCCTTGACAGAAGCAGAGCATAAGAGGAGAGGTGGAGGTTATTATTTCTTTCAGTATCCACCTCCCAGCTAATCTCTAGCCCAGTAGTTACACTGCTTGTTCAAGAAGGTATTATAAACTCCCTGTAGCCAAATGGCTTTTGAAAAAGTCTTTTAATTATCAACTTTATTACATAATAATGAAATAAATGTAATAAATTTGCATTTAATAAAGAAACTTGATATTGAAGATACTAGAAGCATTTCTGTGGGGGCTTTGAAGACCACATGGTAAATATTGTTATTAAAAGACCTTATCAAACCCCATCAGTCTGTCTGGCACTCCACAGGATGTGAAAACAAGCACTGAAAAGCTTTCACTCTAATAGATAGTTTGGTGCAGGGGCAGGGAAACACAGGCAGGATCCTGATGGTTTTGGAAGGAGCAGACAGCTATCAGCAATTCTCTGCAATAAGAATCTCTATTGGTGATGCCAGAAACCTTACATTCATAGAGACTATCAAAAGAGAGGTTTCACATCCTAATTAATGTACTGTCAGCTACACACAGCTTGTGCCCATGTATGATCAACAAAGATTTTGGATAGGTACTGTTTTCACATCAATGCTATTTGGTAGAGGAAAGCTAAATACCAATTGTTCTCATCCAAATTAGATTTTAAAAAGCAATCTTCCTTGCAATTTATTATGTAACAAGTAACAAAAGCACCTTTATGTTGTGAAATAGCACAAAGAATTAGATTGCATCATGCCATGTTCAAATTTGTCAGCATTCAGTTGGAATGAAGAATTGCTGTGCTTACAACAAGCTGTTTCCAGACTTAGAAGAATCCTGTGGTTCTGAACTCCTTTCAGGCAGTTCAATACATCCCTTGATCATGATTTCTCTGCTAAGTCTGCTTATGGGCAGATGGCCTCTCTCTGTAAGCTGATCATCATCATCATCATCATCATCATCATGAAAGGATGACCACAACTCACATCAATTTTTTGAGCATCTGGGCCCTGAGATCTCCAACATAAAAAGCAAATCCCAGTCAGCATTAACGAGACAAATAAAATTGGAAATCAAAATTCTTATTACCTTAAGTATTGGACTTCTCTTTGATCTGGATCCTGCCTTCCCCAGAGCAATTATGACTGTCCAGATCTCATGACAGGAATCTAAAAAACTTAGCTACACGCAATACTGTCACTTTGCACCTACCAGTCCTCCACATTTACCGAGGTCTGAACAAGCTGCAATTAAAATTCTTAGTATTTTAAAAGCAGTTTACTTCAATCAAAGTGTGCACAAAACTCACAAATGGACAGCTACTCCATATGCTGCCACAGAAGGAACTTTCATTCCACAAGTAGGTCTTTAAGAAGAATTCAGGCTCAACATTTTCAGTTTTGAAAGCAGGTGAAGGAAGACTACAAAAGTGATTACCCTCTTCCTCAGACTGTACTGGTAATGTGATCAACTTAAATTCCACCCAGTATTTTGTCATATCAAGGTCACCAGGAAATTTAATGGTTTAGTCTAAATGAAGACAACAAGCTCCTTTAAATAAATGAATATTCCAGTGGAGAGTCTGAAACAAATCAGTGTTGAATTGATAACATCGAGATTAAAATTACTTCAGTGCTGTATACCCTAACTGCATAGAAATACAGAAATTCAGCACAAAATAAGAATGACTAATAAAAAGCTGATTTCTTATTAGAAGGTATACAAAAAGTCATTTAAATCAATAACAGTATCACCTATATCTCACCAGACTTCCATCTATTTTGAATCAGATCTTTAACACATACCTTATATCGTACTAAAGAATTTTAGTTTGCCTGTAGGGTAAATTCTAGGACAAGGATCCCTTTAGCTTTATATGTAGCCACGAACCCTCATATTAAAAATCATTATGTTACGTGCCCTTAAAATAAAAGTGTGATTTGCAGCAGCTTTAATATGCAAGCCCATTTGCTAAGAACTGTTCTATAAACTCTATGTCTGGATGACAATAAATCCCCGATCTGTTATTTGCCAAAGTAGCCCATGTTCAGTTTCAGTCTCTAAATGTAGGGTACTCTAAATTATGATGGAAATGTCGTGAGAAATTTGGTCGGGGGAGGTTAAAACCAGCGTGAAACAGAAGGAAATGTGCTCTTCGGCTTTCACTTGCAGATTTGCCTCTTCCTGATCTGGTCACACTTCCCCATTTGATTTGCAGCAGTTCTCCCACAGATTCCATGGTCAAGACAATCCCTGTACGTGGCAATTAATTTCAGATAGCCCCTTATATCATTTGTTATACTCCTCTGCTCCGATCAAAGCCTAGTTTACTACGGAGCTTCCGTGGGTTTTGACCATTTAATTAACAGGGGGACGGTTTTCTAGAGCTAACACAATGCCTTTTACATTTATCCGCCCCTTACGAACAAACACCCCGCGGTTCCATCTCCGCTCACGGGTAGTTTTGATGCATTTTTAACGAGGACCGTGCCTCCCGAAAAAGGGGTTTCCCGGTGGCGGCTGCAGAGCCGGGCTCTGTGCCCCCGCCCGGCGTCGAAGAGCTGCGGGCCGGGCTGGGGGCAGCTGTGCAGCGCAGGGGCAGAGCCCACCCGGGCGGCGGAGCCCTCCCGCTGCCGGCGGGGGCTGCAGCGGGTGCGGAGCGGGGCCGGAGCGGGGCGGAGCGGCGGCAGCACCCGGGAGGCGAGGGGCGGAGCGGGGGCAGCCGGTGCGCTCCTCCCCCGGGGCACCGACCGCTCCGTCCCGCTGCCGCGGAAGCCCCCGGGAGGGCGTCGGGGGAAGCGGCGTAGCGTCGGGCTGGGTGCTGCTCGGCGACGGAGACCGGGAGGGCGGAGGCAGGAGGGGATAAAAACCCCGTCGCCACGCTGACTGGGAGTCTCCTGCCTTCCCTGCTCACCTGTCGCCGGTACCGAGCTCCGGGCCGCAGCTCCCTTCCCGGGGGCAGCGGGCCGGCTCTGCCTGCGTCCGCGGGGGAGCGCAGCGGAGCCGCTACCGCGCTCCCGGAGTCCCGCAACTTCCCCCGGAGCCGAGCGGCGCGCAGCATGCGGGGCAGGGGCTGCAGGCGGCCGCGGGGCCGGCATCGCGCTCCCCGGACATGAGGCGGCCATCGGAAGCTCCAGGTAACGCTGCCCGGCGGGGTGGCGGAGCAGGCATCCCTCCGGTAGCTGGGGTATGACGGGGGCAGGGTCCGGAGGGGCAGGAGTCGGGGCTCAGAGGGACCTTCGGAGGCGAGCGCAGCCCGGCAGCAGGCGGAGGAGACCCAGTCCCTGCCTCCGCCGCTGACCGCCGGCAGTGGGCGAACCTGTCCGGGGAAGTCGGTGAGAGACCCCTCGGAGTGCCCGTGGGTGCCCCCGGTCCGATGCCGGTTTAGCTGGGTCGCTGGGCTCGCCGAAACTTTGCCTTCCGCCGACTCCCGGTAGGAATCTGGGGCTACAGCGGACAATCCCCGCCCTGAGACCGGCAGCCCCCCAAATCGTAGGTAAGGGGGTTTCTGCGAAGTTTAGCCTCCAGATGAAATTTTGGAGGCGGTGAGGATCCTTCGCTGGGCAACAAAACTTTCGTAAGATCTGACATTGCTTGGAGACTGGTTACTGATACTGTAATAGGCACTGCCACTTATCATTGCATTTTTTCTTAATTATTTGCTGATCTCCTTAGCAACTGAAGTAATTTGCGAGGTTTAAGCTTGGTTGCAGCTTGATTTACAGAGTAACATGGCAAACAAGAATGGAATTGTTTCTCTGATGCATATTTCCCTTGCTGAGAGTTCTCAGAGGGATAAGAGCTGCAGAGATGTTGACTTCCCGTATCTGATTCTGCTGTAAAGAGACTGTTGCTCAGTCCAACTGAGGCTCTGTTGTACGTTACCCAGTTGCTCTTCTGTGTCTCGGTTTTCTTTATGACAAGTGACTTATGTTTTTAAAAAAGTCTCTCTTCAAGGAAATTCAGTCTTTAGTGAAGGATTAGTGGGAGATGACTAGTTTTATCTGGCTAAGGTTACTAGGACAAATTAATCTCTAATTCAGCACGATTGAGGTCTGGCCAGATGCTGGCCATAGAGAACACTCCATTTGCCATGCTGATCTCAGGATCAGCTTGCTGCAATTATGATGTAAAGCCATTTTTTCATCCCTGTTAGGTTCTGCACCAAGCACAGTTTAGCCCAGTTCAGGGATTTAGTCCAGTGTATCAAGATGTCTCCCAGATGCAGCTCACCAACAGTCTTTGCTGTTCTGTCCATCATGTCATTAAATCTCATGGATTATGATGTTTGGGTAATCTATCTCTGTTTAGTCAGAGATGCTGAGCACAGCTGTCAGGAAGATTTGATGCAAAGAGAGCCTTTTTCACTCAAGAGTGATAAAGGCAGAGTAGAACCTGGAGACTGAGGTGAGGTGGCTCAGTTGTGTGAATATTTCCTCTGACAGTAACACACACACACAAGGAATGCAAGTTTATGCAGACCTTCTTTATAAATGTAATTTATTAAAAGACTGATTGTGTAGGATGCCACTAGTCTATATGTAATTAATGGCTGTGTCATGTTCTTAAGTAGGATCCATAAAGTTGGGATTAAAAGCATGAATGCTTATATTTGTATAAAATTGTTGTTATAAATTAATAAAACCTCATTCTAAAAATCACTTTTGCCTCTGAATTCATGAGAAACCTCTGTCATGCCAGAAGAAAAAACTTGGGCAGTGAGAAAACATTAACACCTGAGCCACCATTTTTAAATTTCATGTATAGTTATATTTGACTAGTACAGCCCTAATTCATCTGATATGTAGACTAATATAGGGCAAGAGCACCTGTGTGGACACTGGAAGTCAGTGCAAGGTGCAGAGATGTATAAATGTCTTGTGGGCTGGTGAGACTGGGGTGAGACTCAAGAGAAGACAGTCACAGGGGATGTGGCACAAGGGAAGGAGGTAGGGGATGTAGAAGTGTTGTGAACCTTCTGGAGGATGAACCGAGGTCTTTGATATTTTGATCTCTCTAGAGGCTCAACATTATTCCTGCAGTAGTACAGCAGGCAGAAGGGTTGTGTGCAAATATTTGCATTTTCACTGGGCAGAAGGTATCAGCCGGATGTGGGACTATTTGCATCACCAATGTACAGGAAAATGCTTTACAGTAGGAATAACATCTACCAATCTAATTGGGTTTTTTTTAACAGTGAAAAGACTAATAGTAGTGTTTGCAAAATCATTCAGGTGAATTGTGATCTCCAGTCCAATTCACTTAAGCTGCTTAAGTTAAGAGATGTGCCACATTTTTTAGCAAAGTCTCAAGTGAACTGGTAGAGATAGGTGTGCAGGTTCCATGGGAGAAAGAGCAATGAGCCTGAAGGTACTCAGAGAGGATAAGAAAACTGGTGCAGAGATTATTAACGTGTTCTTACTGGGGGAGAGAGCCCAGAGAAAGGAGTGTTTAGAACATTAGCTGATCTTCAGGTGATAACTGATGGTGAGACTGTATGTTGCCTGGCATTCCCCTATTCCATAAAAAGGTCTAGGTGCTCGTTACTTAAAAAAAAAAAAAACAAATGAACAAACACCACCCCCCCATAAATAAACAAAAAACAACAACAAACATACACATTAAATGTTCAAAACCAGGAACCAAATCCATAGTTTGTCTAGAAGTTAATTGGTTGTAGTCAATTTTGCTGTTTCTGACCACAGAGGATTTTCTCTATGATAGCAGGATATGTCCTGCCTTTCCTCTCAAATAGTTAAGAAGTGTGTGCACCATTACTATTCAGATGATTCATCTCAGGGAGTAATGTGTTTTTGGCACTGAACTTGAAATATTGCCCTTTAACATCACAAAGAAATTATTTCTTTGAACAGAATTCAAGAACAAAACTCCCCACCATGCCCTTCAATTTACTCTAAATCAGAAAAGGTATTTAGCCAGCTCATTCAGAAATAAATGGTGAAGTACTTGGCCAAAGACTGTTGGCACATGTTAGCTTATAGTATTCAATAGCAATATCTCTCTTGAGAAAAAAGCAATATTGAAATTTATAAAATAAGACTTCTCTAAGACATGAAGTAGTGTTACTGGGAGGAAACAAAATGCCAGGTTCTTTAATATAGGGCTAATTGTAGGCTTTGTTCTTCTTGCCACTTAACATATTACTACCCAGAAATGTTTATGCTGTCATTTTGAGTAAGTTCCAATAATCACAAACGCTGTAAATATTCATGTTGAACATGCTTGGCTTTGCAGACCATCCTGGGTAATCTGTGCAGAAGATATGGGGAACACAGGTTGAAGAACAAGTTGCAGCTCAACAGTCCTACTCTCCAAAGGAGCAAAGAACCTGTTGGGAGTGTAGGCACTGCACTGTGAGTTGGGCATGGAAAGGAAAGCTTCTGCTCATCAGAGTACAGGACTCTTGTGTGTCCTGTGGTATGTTTAGGATGTCTATAATTTGGATTTGCCCTGCCAGACAAGGCAAGTTATCTGAAACAGTCTTCCTTTTACAACTCCAGTGAGCTTTGAAAATGGACAATCAAGTTTTCAGCCTTTGTTTAGCTCCTTAGAATTCAAAGGTATAGTGCTGATACACACCAGCCACTGATGTGCATCTGCCTGTGGGATTTGGCTGCAGGCTAGCTTGGAGTTTCTGATGAGATAATTGTAGCCATGGACAAAAACAAACATGCAAGGTTATCTAGTGTATTAAACTTGGTAACCATTGCAAACCAGAGCATTAGTCTAATATGTCCCATTTGAAGTATCTCCAGGACCACAGTTATATTCAGCATGGGAGCTGATTTTTTTAAGTGCCATTCACCTTGTTGCAAGTTCAGTTACATTAAAAATTCAGCTTCACAGCTTGCAGAATCAGGCATTCAGGTGTTAGTGGGAAAGGCAACCTTTGTAGCAACAGTTCATCTCATATTTTGAGCATCTTCAAGCATGGTGTGTAGTTTTCAGATGGTATGTAGTTTTCAGATGCCTTGCTTCATACAGCAGACTAACAATTATTAAATACCTTTTTCATCTGTCAGTATGTTTTCCTTGTGTCTTATATCTGTATGCCATACAAATTCACACTGTGGTATACAATTATTTTCTGATGGCAGTTTATCTAATGCTTCATAGGTCTCACGCTGTAGTATCTATTAAGTGTTGCTGTAGACTACCTAACTAGCAAAAACAACTAAGTAAGGAGCTTAGGACTTATTAAAAAAATATTCCTCTGGATTCCTAACTTTCCGTTGAAAACCCCATGCAATTAGTGGCTTCAGGAGACTTTAAAAGCCTAGAAAAATTTATGAATCTTGATATTAAAACTTTAATTCAAACCAATCAATTTATTTTTACAATATTTCTATAGCTAAGATCATGTTACTATATCCCTTGTATAAACAGGGAAGCAGGAGAAGCTGTCAGAAGTGCCAGATAGAGTCACAATATTTTGACTCTCAGCACTTCCTCAGATCAGTCCTTCCCAAATTTAACATGCAGAGGTTCTTTATTTTCTAAGTGCCAAGCTGGTGGCTGTAATATGTTCATTATTTTGTAATAGTCACCAGTTTACACAGTTTGCCTGATCTCACAGGAATTTTGTGGCAAAGGCTAGGACAGCTGCAGTTCTCAGGACTTACCAAGCTCTTGATGTAGTCACCCTTTCTTTTCCCTGTTCTTCCTCAGAACCTCTGCACAGTGTCAGGAAAGGTTTTGGGGGGAAATTTAGCAATCATGTAGCCAAGGACTGTATATAAAATCTGAAATGGCAAGAAAAACGTAATACTGACACTGTATTTTTGAGCATTTGACTAGGCAGTCTTGCCAAGACCATTAAGACTCTGAATGTTGGTTTGGTTTTTTTTTTTTAATGCAAACATCTAAAGCCAATATATATGTAAGTTCTTGTGAAAGGTGAAATGTCCCATTCTCCCATGCTGCTTTCATATTTCTTATTTTAATGGGTCATTAGAAGGTTCAGCTCTTCAGTTTCATAGCACATTTTTTACCACTTGAATTAAGAGTAGATTTGTCAGCAGAAGACAGCAGCCTGCCAGATTGGCAGAGGGTTACCAAAGAGGGAAATAAAGAACTCAGGAGGAGTGAAAATTTTTGCATTTTGCATATATTAATTAATTGCATTGGTAATCTTAGGTTCTTAAATAGCAGCTGTAAACTCTCTGAAGAGGTGTGCTCTAAGGTTTACGTCCTGAAACTCGTTTGTCTTCTGTTTATTCCTCTCCATTCCCTTTACACCCTCCTCATCTGCTTTTCCAGTCTCATATGCCTTAACTGACTTCTGCATCCTCAGATTACCTCCTCCTTAGTTTCTTCAGTAACAATTATGATGCCCCATTAGCATCTACCTCCCCTGGTTTTGCACTTCCTTTGCTGTGTATGTCTTACCCTTTTCTTTTCTGTCTCCCCTTCCTTCACTGTCCCTCTGTCCTGCTGCCCTCCACCATTTAGGTCTTGATTTTAATGTTTTTTTTCCTCAAGGCTCATTTTTTCTTCATCCATCTTGCATCATTGGAGAATACAATTTCTTCTTTTATTCTCCTCCTTTCCATCTGAGGATGCTTCTTTCTCCTTATCCCACTGTCCACAGGCTCCTGGCCATAGCCACTGTCAGCAGCATTGCAGGGTTTGTCCTGCTCAGAACTGCTCCAACAGGTGGGTGAGATAGGAGGAGTGAGTTTGAGGATAACAACGTGGGAGCTGAAGACCACATCTGAACTCTGTAGGGGTGACAATAATCAGTGCAGATGAACTCTCATGTGAATTTACTGACGAACTCTAAAGAGGTACTAGGGAGAACAAGAATGAACAGAAATGTTAATTCCTCTGCAATGTATGTGTACATTTTCTCAGAAGATGAAAAAAGCATACCTCTTAGCACAAAATAACTACTGTGTCAAATCTTACATCCCTGCTTCAAACCATACTGACTCTAAAATATTCTCAGAAAAGAGTATGGTTGAGGTTTTTCTATCTACCTATGAGCAAAATATTTTTTTTCTTTACTAAGTTGTGAGAAACAGCTGACTCATCCTTACTGAATGTTCCCAATACTCGTGCCTGAGGTGGGCACAAGGCATAGATTTCTTCCTCATTACTTACATTGGCAAAGGTAGAAGAAGTAGAATACAAAATATTTTTATTGAACAACTTTAATAACTTTCAAAATAGGCTGTTGCTACCTGAACCATAAGTTACTGAATAAAAAAAAGAAAGAAATTCATATGACATTGAAAGCTAGAAAGTCTGAGAAAATGCTTTGCTTGAAAATGTGTGACATTTTCTGATTGTAAAGAAAAGCATGTTGTAGCTTGCCTTCCCAGTAGACAAGAAGAAAAACATTTTGGTTGGAGGCTTTTTCTTTCCTCTACTGGGAATTCTATCAGTGTTGGTTTGGAAACAGGTAGGGGATGCCATTGCCAAGTCATGCCCTACAGAGGAACATTTCCAATTTTTTTTACTGAACTGTCAGAAATTGCATTACTTGGTCCAAGGCTGAAGAATAGTTGCATTCTTTTTGAAGACAAAAAATACTGTATCTACAGTATATTTGCACATTAATGCAGAATTTCATGTTTATGTAGAACCAGTGTTAAGCTTACATCACCTTAGAACTAGATTGAACCGTTAACTGTATGAAACCTGAAGGATTAATTCTGTGTATTTTTCAAAAGGCATAAGAAATCAGGCAGAGTATGAATGGTAAATGTTAACGTGCTGTACCTCTGTATCCCTCTTTTGACAGCAACTAGTGCAAAGCTAACTGCACATGTAGTCTGTGGCAAGGAACACTGGGAGACAGCTAAAAGACAGTGACAATGTCTTTAAACTGGCAGACACTTCCTACTCGACTCGGAGTTTTTAAAGTGAACTGCAGAGGACTCGCATGCCTGTTGATCTTCACCGTGAGTGTTTGTGGCAGTGCCCCAGAGATGTGTCCAGCAGCCTGCATCTGTGCCAGTGATATCGTAAGCTGCACAAATAAGAACCTCACTCGAGTGCCAGGAAATCTTTATAAGTGTATGAAAAGGTTGGATCTGAGTTATAACAGAATTGGGATTTTGGAGCCTGAATGGGTCCCAGTGCTGTCTGAGAAACTGAACACTTTAATAGTCAATCATAATAGCATTAGCAGCATTAGCACTGGAAGCTTTTCCACAACTCCGAACCTGAAGTATCTAGACTTGTCATCCAACAGCCTCAAAACGCTGGGCAGCCCTGTGTTTCAGGACCTGAAAGCACTGGAGGTTCTCCTGCTGTACAACAATCAAATAACACAGATCGAGTCTTTAGCCTTTGGAGGATTGTACAAATTACAGAAACTGTACCTGAGCTACAACTTGGTCTCGCATTTCCCACTGGACTTATATATTGGAAAACATAAACTGACAGACCTTGTGTTGCTGGACATTTCCTTTAATCGCATCCAGACAATGCCTATTCAGCGCCTGAGTTCAGTGCCAGCCAAACAACTTAGTGGAATTTATCTTCATGGCAACCCATTCTATTGTGACTGTGTCCTGTACTCCATGCTAATCTTCTGGTATCAAAGGCACTTCAGCTCAGTGGTGGACTTCAGAAACGAGTACAGCTGTTTGTTGCAGTCAGACCCAAGAGGTCACAGTAAACTGCCTTTACTGCACGACAATGTTATGAATTGCTCTGAAAGCACCGTCAACAGCTCTTTCCAAGCCTTTGGGTTTATTCATGATGCCCAAGTTGGAGACAGGCTGATTGTACACTGTGACAGCAGAATCAGCGATACGGGCACACAATTTGTGTGGGTTAGTCCAGACAATACATTGCTGGAGCCAGACAGGGAGACTGATAACTTCAGAGTGTTTCCTAATGGCAGCCTGGAGATAACAGAAGCCCAGCTAGAGAACTCAGGGCTGTATTCCTGCATTGCAATAAATAAGAAAAGACTATTAAACGAAACCATAGAGGTCAGAATAAATGTTAGCAATTTCACGGTGAACAGGTCCCACGCTCATGAAGCATTTAATACAGCTTTTACCACCCTTGCTGCCTGTGTGGCCAGTATTATTTTAGTACTGCTGTATCTCTATCTGACCCCCTGCCCATGTCAATGCAAGGCAAAAAAGAAGAAGAGGAAGCTGAACCAAAGCAGTGCCCACTCGTCCATACTGAATTCTGCACTGCCGCAAGAGCTGCCAGCTGACGAGAAGAAGGCTAGCACTGGTAAACGGGTGGTTTTCCTGGAACCTGTGCATGAACCAAAACAGAGTCAGAATGGGAAAGTAAAACTGTTTCCTAATGACAGTGTCATTACAGAGAGTATCTTAAAAACTACTCGAACAAAATCCGACTCTGACTCTGTCAACTCTGTGTTCTCCGATACGCCTTTCATGCCGCCAGCTTAGTTTGCTGCCTGTGTTTGTATCGTGCAGTTCCATTTCTGAATACCTCCTTTGCCTGTAGAAACCATCAGGACAAACAAATAAAAAGAGATAAAATGTTTTAAAAAAGGTATGTTTTGTCAGTCCTTGAACTGCGTCTCCTCTCTGTGCAGGCCATTCAACAGTGATACCTCCTTCGAGAAAAGCAAACAGCTTGTCAGTGTTGTGAATGTTCTTAATGCAAGCTTAGCCTTGGTTTAACTCTCTGGTTCACACACAGCAATTTCTCATGCATATTTAGAGACGCTTTCAGTGCATGTAGCTGACTCTGCAGAGGCAGAGACTGACTCCTATGCAACACCCAGTCGTGCTGATAACTCAGCTCTTCTGAAGTGTGCACAGAAGCCAACTCTCGTGGCTAAGGAGAAAAACGTCCAGACTTTCTGCAGTACCTTTCACAGGTTCATAAAATCTTTACATAAAATCACTAGGGGAAAAAAAGTAATGATTTTACTTGGAATGCTTGGCACAAAAGGATTAAATTTGCCATCAAATTTACCCTAGCAGCACTGGGTAAATGTTTGTGGCCTTCAACCTATAATGTATTTGCAAATAATTGCTTGAAAACATTAAATGAAGGGCATTGTAATCATTTTATTCAAACCTTAGTCATGAGATTACTTGTGAAACGTGCTTGTTTATAAATATTTCATGTGATGAAAACAGGTAAAAGTTACCATAGTACCTTTGCAGTTGCCTTAGTCAAGAAACGGTAGTTGTCAGTTATGAGGAGTTAACACAGATCAGCAGTCACTAATTAAGCTGTGATAACTGGATTGATTATAACCAGCTGGCTTAACCTCCATTGCTCATTGTATGCTTGGCATCACATGTGGCAAACAAATGGGCTACCGTCACCAGGGCTCCTGCTTCCTCTTAGGGGTGAGTGGCTTCCCTTCAAATATAATTGTGAAATCAGGGAAATACTTTAATTAATTTTTTCAGTAGAACATGGTTCCTGCAGCCTTATTAAATTTGCTTCCTAAAGTTTTTTCTTAAAAGAGAAAATGCAGTATTTGGACAAACTCTTGAAAATATAAAAGACTTTACACATTGTAAACTCAGAAAACACTGATTTTACCTAGACCTGGCCCTTGTCTTGTAAGTGCTGCTTTCTTCCTTGCATATGTCACAGTCAAAGTTTGTGAATCTGGTAAAACTGACCTGGATTGGTTATACAATATAAGCTGCATGAAGTATGTTACTGTAACAAGCATACTGTTCTATTAGCTTTTTCTTTTTCTGTTATATCTGACTTTTTTGTTGTTTTTTTTTTTTTTCTTGTTTGTGTGGCGGGGGGGGGATTGCTTACCTTTGGGCTGGTCTGGACTTTTCTGATTTTCCTCACATTTAAAAGTAGCAACTTTACAGGAGTTTTCCAAGTAATTACCACTTACCAAAGACAGGTTAATGGAGCATGTCTGTCTCCTTCTGTTTTGGGGGAATATATTGAAAGGGTAAAGGATAAACTAAATCAGAATCAAAGGGCTACATGGTATGGCAACTGTAATTTATTTTCAAGAAGCTTACTGTAACAGCCCCTTGCCATTTTTTGTAATTTATTTTGAGAAGTGTGTCAACATGCAAAAGCTTATATCTGGCTGAGCCAAAGCTATCAGCAATTGATTTGCTATGGAAAAATCCTGAGGTAGCTAATTGTTTGAAGACAAGCAATGTGACAAACAGATTAGCTCAGGAAACAGTGTCTCTGTATTGTGCACAAAGTATGTGAAATTTAAAAAATACTGGAGATTTTAACTAAGATATTCAGGGAAATGGAAGATGGAAATTATTTTTCTAGGTAGAGGATAATAAATATTGAGGAGAGGAAGATGACCAGAAGTTTGTGTCTTTTATTTGTACATTTTTCTGTGTAAATTTAAAAATAGCTTCTGCTGCCAAGAATAGCTTCTGTCAAGCAGGTTAGTGTCCTTTCATAAAGCTTTTCCCTCTTTCATCTGTGTATATGCAGTAACCCTAAATCTATATTTTTACATATAAAGTATGATGGAAAAACAATGATTGTCTTTGCCAAAATCAGACTGGGTCATGTGTCAGTGTGGCAAAGGTTCGACACTGTCTCCTTCTCAATGATCTTTTTTTCATAAGATTTAACTAAGCTGCATGATTTCCTACTATTTCACATGTATGGGTGGTGAGTGGGTGGATGTCCTCTGTGTTGTGCAAGGAGTTGATCAGTGACGCAGGGCCAAAAGGTGTTGAGGCAGAGTGGGAAGCAGAGAGCCAAATGCTCTGCAGACAGTTGTGCAGATCACTTACAGCTCTGGGCAGATGTTACGCTCTGTTGTCCTACAAGAGGTTGATTGACCCAGATTTCAGTGTTTACACAAGAGTGTGCTGATGGTCAGTTCCCAGTTGGGCAGGAAAAGGAAGCGGGCAGTTGTCAGGATGTCTGGGAGGCAGACACTCCTCCTTAGCAGCTGTGGCTGAGCAGGTGCCCTCGCTGCTGTTTCCAGCACGGGGCAGTGGGAGCATCGCGTATTGAACTCACCAAGCACGTTAAATCTGTGTGGTAGTGCTAAACAAAAAAAGGTACAGATCCTTCAGCCTTTCCTGCACAGGGCTCTTGCCCTGCAGCAAAAGCATGGGGATTTGTAGGATCAGAGTAATCCTGACAGATGACTAGAGAAGCTGAGCATTGATCTAAGCAGCAGATATTCACTGTGGCTATTAACTGTGCCTGTTACTGACTCCTTCAAAGTGCTCACAGTTGAAACCATAAGTATGAACAAGGTGGTAAAAACAAAGCTTTTGAAAGAGATGGCTTTTTTGCTGCTTCTTTACATTACATAGCCTCGTGAGTTCAGTAGGTGCAAGTTTCGTGAAGATTTTTAATCATTTATGAATATTTATCATATAGCACCAACACCATAATCCACAGCCCCATTCCTCTCTCATCTTTGAAGGCTGTGGAAAGCCAATGCAGCTCATCAGTTCCTTTCTTTCCATTGCAGTGTGAGCCCCACCAGGGCCATGAGCAGGGCTGCCCTCCAGCTCCATGGCCTTGCAGCACCCTGGTTGTCGTGTGGCCAGGAGGGGCTGCCCAAATGCCACACCTGCAGCTCTGCTGTGCTCTACTCTCCCTAGAAAAGCTTTGTTGACAGACCTGTCCTACAGCCATGTTTTCCCCATTAGCCTATGCCCTGGATCTCCCAGTGATTTTTCCAGCAACTACAAAACAGGTGAATGATATTTTTAATGCAGAGAGAGCACAGTTCTGTGAGGCACTGAATGCTCTGGCACCAGTCCAGACATACTCTTAAAATAGGTTTGCAGTAAGGCAGAGGTACCCAGCTACTGGCAAGAAGTCTGTGGCTGGGCATGTGGTCACTTGCTGCCTCTGCAAGATGCCTGGAGTGAGATATTCCCCACGATGCTCTGATAACCCCAGGTGCTTTTGCTCTCCCTTGTATTCTTTCTCCCATGCCACACAAGGTCACAGGCAGAGCTCTGAGCTTTAGCTTACCACTGTGTCTTTTCTGGGGGCTCCTTTGAATACATGTCCTCCACCACTTTAATGGTGGTAAGCAGCTTTTCTCCTACTCAAGGGCCTGTTGCCTTAGATCCAACTGTGTCATAGATCAAAAATAAGGGTAACATGTGCAGGCAGCTCTGGGAAATTATGCCCTTGCCTTTGTTTCCAGTACCACACATGCCTGCAGGCATCAGCTTTTGTGGAGTGTACTGGAAACAAGTTATGTAAAGCAAGCATGAAACCTCTCAGGTCAGTCCAGAGTGCAACAACAGCAGCTGCACAACCACATTGTCCCTGTGTTCTCTACCTGTAGTGCTGCAGGAGACAGGTAAAGCTGCTTGCTGGTCATCTCTTCTGACCTTGGTAAGATTCAGTGTCTGACTCAGACCACTTCACTGACAATGAACACACGAACACACATTATATCTGACTACCCCTCAAATACAGAGCAGCTGCCATCTGTGCTGGAAGCTGAGGGTGAACCAAAGTGCTTTCCTGACACCAGCCTTTACCCTGCAGTTGGTTATGTCAGCCAATACTTCGTGCTTTTTGCCCAGTAGTATACCTCCTGCTTGCCAGGCAAGTGGTGCTCCAGGTTAGTAATGTGTCTACCTCCTTAGCATCACTGCTTCAAAAAGTCACATTTCTAACAACTGCTGGTTCTGACAGTGTCAAAGAACTAACAGATTATATAGCTCATTCTTCTGAACAGCCAAAACCCTAGGGAAAAACTGTGATTAAACCAAAAACTTTAATTCAGGATTGCACAAGATAATTTCTTCCCTCTGGAGTAAATCAACCTCCTTCTGAGTGCTTTTATACCTTGTCTGCAGCTTATTCCTACACACCCCTCGTGTCTCTGAACTGGGTGAAAATAAACCAGCCTTTATGGGCAAAATCATGTTGTTGTGATCATCTCTTAAGGAGTGCAGCAGTGACACTCCCCTGTGCACTGCAGCCACTGGCTGTCCCAGCCAGCACACACTTCTGTTCTCATCTTCAAGGCTGAGTTGTCACCCTTTGGCCGTGGCAGGTGCAGGGACCTTTTCCAGCCTCCTCCTCCGTAGTTTCCAGTGTAAGGACTGGCTTCCTGAAGACAATTTCTGGATGTACTGCAAATTTGCTGTAAGGGATTACTTGAACTGATAAATTAACTACTTCCAAGTGGCTTCTAAATTGTGAGACCTGACACTGGTAAGTAGAAGGCTCAGGATATACATTCATTTTACAGATTTAGAAATTTAGATTTTACTTTCTTTTTGCTCTTTCTGGTAAATAGTACTTGAATCATTAAACATATAGAGAAAGAGAATGCATATTTATGGATTTTTTTTCCCTCTGTTACTTTTTTCCATTTGCCCAGTAGGGCTTAGATATTAATAAAAGAAGATATAATTTGATCCTAAGTTCACTTGATATTTTAAAAGAAGGCTAATATCTTAGCTCTTGTCTTCAGTGGGTACACTTTAAAAAATTAAAAAAAAAAAAAAACCACCAAGCAGTTTTTACCTAAATACAGATTTCATGGGTATTTTGTAGGTTCTGTATGTTAACAGAGTTCTGACAGTAATAAAGCTATGAAAATGATCCATATCAAAGCGTAAGAGTATTATTAATCAGTGTTTCTGAACAAGGTGTATCCCAAATTTGCTGAAGAGGTCATGTCATAGATAAAAGGACCATACATCTCTTCCTTACTTGAAAGAAATTTCTAATATTAACATTAAAGAACTGAACAGATGCAATGAAGAAAGTATTTTTCTTGTGAATTACTGGTTTGTGTTCTGTTTTTCTTAGGTGGCTTCTTTGCCTTGTATGAATCTATTTTGCTTTCCTTTGCAGAAAAACATAATTAACTCGAATAATATCTTCTCATTTAGTTCTCCTAATGAAGTCTACATTTAGCTGGGAGGGCAAGGAGGGTCAAGAATGATATAATCAGCTCAACATCGCTGAGATGTTGAAAAAAGTTAGTTGTGGATTTAAGTACTCTTTGATCAAACATGAGATTATTCAGGCATAAACCTGTGGGTTGTTTTAGTTTAACTGATATTTTCTGTCTCATTTGAATAATTCAAAATTACATATTTTAGGTTTTTTTAAAGGAGAAAGACTATTCCTGCAATGTCTTGTATCAACTTAACTAAATTGATACAGAAACCATCAGTGATGTGAAACAACTCCGTTAGCATAAAGTAACACTGGTATATAGAGAGGCTGTCCAGTCTATATGAGTGTTTCTCATGGCAGCCAAGGGTCAGCTGCATTTCCTAGGCAAGCTCAAGCCAAATTGCATTATCCAGACTTTTCCTAGGCAATTAGGAAGATGTTTTCTCCAATGAGATTAGCTTAACAAACTCAATTGCAATCCCTATTTAGGCCTTACCACAGATCCCATTTTGAATTCAGTGCTTTTATTTGCACTTTTGAACTGTTCATGGAACATAATAGGCTGCTACAGCATATATTCCTGATAGGAACCTCAGGAGAGGGAAAGAGCAGTTGAGGGGGAGTGAATATGTTTGTTTGAGAGCTGCATAATGTGCTACACTGCCAGTTTGTCTCCTCAAGGGTTAATGGTCCTAAAATCAAAATGCTCATCAAATCCAAACAAATTTTAGGCACCCTCTACAGAGGGGGTGGAGGCTCTAATATGTGAGAGCCTCAGCAAGTGCTGCCTTTGCATAAGAAAAAATGTCCTTTCACAGAAACAAAAGGATTTCTAGCACTTTCCCTGGTAGCTGAGGTGATGCCGGCAATAACAGACCACAAAATAAATTAGCTCTGATAAGCACTGCTGTTGCCTGGAGCAGCTCAATTAGCCTTTTGCCTTTGGAGCAAGGGATTATAGCACTAGATAGAGCCTCAGACCAGGCAACATCTGACTTCTGTCCTCTTTCCTCTTTTTACCTGACACCAGAATCAGAGAGCCACTAGATTTGTTATATGTGTATTTTTTTTATGTGAGTATATAGAACAAACAAAATCTTGAGCCTTTTTCCAGGCAGTCCACCACTGCCTGTAAAAACACTGGTGGAAGGGAAGCAAAGCTTTTCACCACTCAGATAAGTAAGTCAAGGCTGGGTGCTGTTGAAGGAGGTGTTTTGCAAAACAGCAGAGGGTATAATTGCTTCTCTGACCTTGTTCTGCTAAACAAAAGTTAATATATTTGAGCTATTGCCTGAAATAATTTCAAATCTTTTTTTTTAAGTACTTACACAAATGCAGTAAATGACGTTTGTTGTTGCAATTCTATCAGCTGATTTGTAGTTTGAGTATGAAAGAATTTTGTGTTCTTTCTTCTCCTTCCCTTTTTGTCCATAAAAAGATAATGCAACTATTTTTCAATGCATGTGTATCCCCTCCCCTTTTTATTTTCAAGCGTGGATAATCAGCCCATATAAGTTATACAAAATGATCGTGTTGCAGTGAATGGTCTCTGTGATCCATATTTTCTGTAGAGATAAGCCAGTTTGTTGAATATGCTGTCCTGTATATCATTTCACAATTTAAAAATATATTTAGACATGCTGTTATTATTGTTGCTACATTTGTGGCACGTAATTTTTCTAAAATTTCCTTCCCATTACAGATTAAAAAAAAAATGCAGTAGGATGTCAGAAATCACTGCATTTACCAATAAACAGTCATTTTCGTCCTTTAAGGCTGTAATGTTTTGTCTTTTAGCAGTCCTACCTAGTAATTCACACCTAATGCAGAGTCAGAGGGCTTTCAACAGCACCTGCTTCATATCAGTTGTGAAAACACACTTCATGTAGCAAGGAAAACACTTTAAAGAGTGTGGGAGACACATTCTCATCAGTTATTCACCAAGAATTTTATTATAGGGTTGGCAATGTGGCTCTTGGCATTAAAATTTCGTACTAAAGACAACTAATTCTCATTGGTGCTCCGTGTGGAAAATTGCTGTTGCAAACTGCTGTGTGCTGGACTGCTTGTGATGAATTCCCAACTCAGTCATGTGCCTGTCACCTCATCTAAGTGCCTGGGAGTGATAAGAAAGTACATGGCCAGCTCTCCAGCATGGCCAGACCCTGCTCCTTTTATATTCAGCAGGGAGAAATTGTTGGAAGGCATGCCAGAAGAATCAGCGTGCTGTGTACTTGGCACATTCATGGTGATTTATAATTGCTTCATAATAAAGAAAAGTGATAGAAGGAAGGATTAAAATTCTCATCATTATGATGCAGAAAAATGTTATAAAGCCATTCTGTCATTATTATGGCATTTTCACATTCTTCAAAAATACCAGTAAATCTCTCCCTATCCAGTATATGCAACAGTATCCAATTAGGCCTGTACAAGGTACCAAGGGCACTGGTAATAACTCAAGAGTTATGGAGGCATTTCCTGCAGCTCTCCTACAGATTCTGCTCAGTAAGGCATAACTTGTAAAATTTATGCTCTTCTACTACAAGGAGTTGAAGACTACACTAGCATTCATTATCTGTGTGGCTGTGTCACCTGCTGTATGATGCAGGGTGCATTTCAGTGATGACATGTATGAGGGGAGCCCTCTTTCTTAGCAGAACTGTTCAAAGGCAGAGTGAACACTGGATCTCAGAGAAGTGCTGTTTTCTTGCTGCCCAGAAGCAATGAGCTTCTTTTGTGGAGAGCACAGGCTGTAGTTTTTTAAAAATAGAAACATTGCAGGTGGGAAAATTTTGCCAGAAGAAGGATACTACCCTTTGAGTTAAAGGTGGGAAAATGTACAGAAGTCAAAAGTGAAAAACAAAAGAAGTACCTGAACCTCGGTAGGGGCTCAGGCTTTTGAAAATATATTAAATTTTCATACTGTCTTAGTAATTTCATCCTGCATAGAGAGCTGTTGTCTTAATAATGCAGGTGTAGATCATTCACCCCAGAAATAAGACCTTACACGTGGACAGAAGAGTACTTTCTGGTTATCTTTAATTGTCATCACATCATGAGTTTAAGCCACGTTGCTCACCATAGCTAGACCATATTAATATTAATCTATGACTTCCCTAAGAGGCAGTGGATAACTGGACTGATTTCTAAGAGTGACAGAGGACTACTGACCGGGAAATTTCTGTAAATTTTTCTGGTTCTGAACAGATGCCCTTAGTCTCTCCAAACCATCACTTGTAAGATGCTGAAATATTGTCATCGGAGTAGGAGCATTTAGGATTTTTATTTTTCCTCTGCAGAAAATGAAGTAACTAACTTAATTGTGCCCTAAAGACAGCATGTAACATTTTCTTCTTTAGAGATGTATTTGCAACAGGGTATGTGTACTGCTGTCAGCTTTGCCAATTAATATTTCACCCTTGTAGTGGGAGGAGAAGAACTGACACAGTAAGAGGGGAAAATGCATGTGTATCTCTGGAGACTAAATATAAAAGATGACTCTATAGGTGGCTCTATATGGTTTCCTAAACAGCCAGTATGGGAAACTGTGTTGTCATGGAGGGCAGAAGAAGCACAGCTCTTCTAGACCAACTGCATGCTGTCAACAGAGCATACAGATGCCACATTTGAGGTGTTCCAATACACTCATATAGAGCAAAGTAGGATTAGCCTTATCTTTCTGATAAGGAGTGCTTCTCTTTCCCAGAGCATATGAGAGGAGTTTGACCAGGCTTACAGGACTTTAAAAAGGAGCTTAATGTATTTTTAGGAAGCTGAAAGCTACTACTCATGATTACTGATAACCACTGTGAAATACTGTGTTAATGGTATTTTGGTAATATCTACTTTAAAATATGACTCTGAGCATCTTCGTGGAGCTTAGTTCATTAGTAGCTGCAAAACATTTTGATTTCTGGGGACAGGAAGCATTACAGTAGCCTATGTAATGCTTAGGATCTTTCCACACCTTGGATGCATTTTGAATGTTTCTGTGAAGGACAGTAAGCATGCATTGTACTTCAGGGAGCAAATATGGTCACAGGTGGGTATTTATTAATGTACAGTATCCGTGTTTTCAGAGAGATCACGACATTCTTGCTATGACTATTGCATTTTAACACAAGAGCTCCCTTACTGGAGCCTGCTGCCCTCTGCTTAGGTTGAAGAGAGATCTTTTCCTCCAGAAGACAGTTTAGAGCTTCAGAAAGCTTTTCTCTCTGCACTGACCACACAGGAAAATGGGAGACTGATGTCCTTGAGTATACATTAGCCTGTGGGAATGTTGCCATAATGGGCCATTTAAGTCTCGCTCTCTGAATCCTTTCAAAAGGCCATGCTCTTAGTTGTGACAAGTGCTTTTCTGTGATATTCACACTGAAAGGCTCCAAAAACTGACATACAAAGCCAGTCCTTGAAGTTGAGCTGTATGCTGAAGTAGCCAGAAAGGAGCCTACTGGTCAGTGCTGACCTTTCCAGCTGCCAGAGAAATGCTGGTTTTGGCTGGAAGGATTTGAAGCCTCTTTTTGCTGAGAAAAAGTTGTCATTACTGACTGCTCCTTGGAGTAGCACTGGCATATTCCTGACATTAATCTGCTGACACAACAGAGTGTAGGCTTTGCTTTCTGTCAACTGTACTCCCTTCTTTGAATAATAGCAGCATCTGCAAGTTTTTCTGGAGGTTTCTTTACATTTTGCTTTTATTTGGTTTCTACATTAATTCATGAATATAACCCAGACTTAACTACACTGTCCCTATGCAACCTCTTTTTCCTTTATTTCCTTCTCTCTCTGCCTCATGGGCATTACTCATAACCACGATGAGGCTGTGATGTGCACGTGTCAAGAGGTCCAAGGAGGGCTTTTACCCCTGAGGGGTCCCTGCAAAGGTGAATAATATCCAGGTATGATACGACAACATAAGACATGTCAATTTATGACAGAATTTGAAATTGACTTTTGATATTCAAAGCAGGGTTTCTTGAATGTTTCAAAAATCCTCTGAGATTGTCAGTAATCTTTACATGAACAATATATATAAATATACTGTGTCTGTGAGCAATATTAAGTTTTGCAGCTGAAACATAAAGGCACTTCAGTGTTCTATCATTGTTTCCAATTTAAGAATCTCAGTAAAAAAACCCTCTAATTTAGTCACCCACAAACCAGCAATCACCACTTCAGTGAGGTTGTTAAAGCTAGAAGTGAGCTAAATTTTAGAAGAAAGCACAATGAGAGAAGCCTAGAGATGAGTAAAAAGAAGTGTGACTTGAGTTTCTGAAATACTTACTCTAAGAAATAAAGCACATCAGGAATGGTGGAAAGAGCTACATCAAATGTACAGTAATAAACTTACAGGAGATAACTTAAAATATTAGGAGCAAAGTGCATTGCAACTGCATCAAGACCCTCCTAAGATCTTAAAATCAAAAGGAGTCATACAAAAAGTAGAAATAAGGAACATAATTAAATATGAGTTTAATAGGAATGGCGAAAGCTCAGAGGGTAAGATGTTGACGTTATTTTGGAACATAAAGGTAGCAAAATTATGCAAGGTAAAGTAAGTACATGAGAAGCAAAAGAAGGGCAAAGTAAAAGTTCATAACCAAACAGGCAATTCACAGAGTTCACTGTCTTCACATAAAAAGTTTAATTTCTGATCAGATACTTAACTACATTAAATTAAAGGTGAAAACAGTAGCATGACCAGAATAGTGATAAATTAAGTTAAAAAATGTCTGGATAAGTTAAGTGTAATTGAAGCCATCAGGTCCTGATGACATTCAACTTCACTTTAAGGAAATATTAAAAAAATCTCTAAAATGTGCTGTTATCTTTGAAAACTTGCAAAGATGGGCAGATCCCATGCAAGAAAACCAAATGCAATACCCACCTTTAAAAAAAAAACCCAACCACAAACAGAGAATTATTGATTAAGCAGTGCAACAGCAGTTCCTGGAATTATTCTGGAATAGGTGGTTAGGTAATCAATTTATAAGTGCCTGGAGCATATTAAAATGGTAAAAACAGCTGACAGATTTGAGATGAATGAATCGTATTGACCCTGTTAACTGCTGAGAAGTTAATTGGCCTTGGCTGAATAATGAGAACAGCCTTTTGGCCACAAGGACAGTGAAACAATGGGGGAGACTGTTGACTGACACCATTGCAGCTTCTCCTTTCCTTCGTTTGCTAGAGCATTTTTAAAAACAAGTTAGGCACACAACTTCTGTGAACATTGCAGGCATCTTTGGTGTGTCTTCACTGTAGGGTATTGCTCTAGGAGAGCTGCAAGAGCCTTTCCAGGCCTGTAGTGTGGTATCAGCAGTGTTTGTTCAGGTCCCCTTTGCCCCATGACTTGCATGACGTGTTTTCTGCCCTGAATGCAGGTTACTGAAGATTGGGATTACAAGCAAACTCTTTTATTCAAAGTAACCTGAAATTGAAATTGTTCATGAATGCTTCATTTTCCTTGGGAAACTTCAGAAGAAAGCAAGCAGTCATTTTCCCCAGAAGTTTGTTTTGACTTTGCTCCTTAAGTTTATACAAATAGTAATTCTGAAATCTGCTCTTTCTCAACAGTACCTCCGAAATAAATGTCATACACAGGATGACTGATTAATTTGTTGGGGGACACACTGTGGCCACTCTGTTGCAGAATTGAATGTAATTTTTTTCCTGAAACTGCCCTGCACTAAACGTGAGCATGTAGGGAAAATCTTGGGCCATGCTATTGCTTTTGAAGCAGCTCCAGAGTGTCACTTGGACTCACTTTTCAAATATTTCCAGGTCACTGGACCACAATATTGCCTTAGCTGTAAATGCTGATCATTCAAGATGAGTCTTTCTGTTTGACAGTTTCTATCAGTGCAGGCAGGTTTAACTCACCCTTGCAGTACAGAGACACATTCTTGGGAGCTTGTGGGCTAAAGTTTGCTTTGCAGTGAACATAGTCCAGCAAGAAAGAGAGACGTGGTCAGTGGGATTGCTGGCAGGATTTACTGTGACTCAGCAGGAGGAAACTCTACATTCTGGGTTGGACTTCTGAAAATGAGAAGATGTGGCCCTGTCACTGCAGAGTGCCCCAAAATGAAACTAAATTACTCCTCCCCACTCCCCTGAATTTGTGAGAGTGTAACAAGTTTTGAAAGATAATGTCATCTTTTCAAGGGTAGGGTTGCCTTCACTGTGTCTTTTACCTCTCATTTGACTGTCTATTATTTAATGGTGTAACAGGTAGGCAAGATTTCAGGTAGTAAAATACTTCATCCCCAAATGGTAGGCAATCCTCACACCTTTCCAGTAGCACATCCTCTAAAAGGGAACATTAATCTGCTGAGTGAGCAAGGCAGAGTCACTCCACTGCAGTATCTCCTTACTACATTTTCTGCCTGTTTTTTTTTTTTTAAGATACAACTTCTTTAGGAAAAAAAGGAAGGTACTAAAATATCATTAATTAGTGGAATATATAAGTATTCAGACTCAGCGAAAGTCTATTTTGCTGATTATATCTTAACAAAACCAGAATTAGAGTCTGAACAAGCTTGTTGTGCTAAACACACCTTAAAAAACTGTTGTTTTATTAAAATAATGAGATTTTATTAAAAACTAACTGGCACATTTATTTTTAAAGTGGGAGCTCTTAAAAGAATACAAGGTATATGATAGCCTCATACAGATTTAGGCTTGATTGTGCTCTTTCAGATGGTTGCATCAGAGCATCAGAATAAACTATTAAACTTAATAAATTACCATAAACTAGATTGAGAGCAGAATTAGGGCCTTTAATGTAGTCAGTAACCTCTTGAGATCCCAACAGCAAAGCAACAAGATGGAACTTTGCACAACTAGTACCATTCTTCTTAATTTAACCCGAGTGTGAAATCTGACTGAGAAGTTTTGGATTTCCCACATTATTTTTTTCCTATTAAACTGCAGTATTCTGGACACATTCAGCCATCAGAAGCATGAGACTTGGCTCCTAAATAATTTGTTTGATGTACTTGATGGAATAAAAATAAATAAATAAATAAGTTTTAACAGTGTTTAGCTGAACAATTTCTTTTTATATCACATGATGTTTCCCATCCTTCAGGTTATGGACACTTGGCACTTGTAAGACTCTCAGACACCTTTGCAGGGAGAACTGTAGTTAACTTATAATAAAGTTAACTAATAAAGTTAACTTTGGAGAGCACAAAATGGTGCCAGCTAAGTGGACAGCACTTTGGTCCAGGCTTGTCTTTTGACTCACACTGGAAATAATTGTATTTTAAGCAAGGAATGAGCCTTTATACTGAGAGTATCCTGTGTCTTGAGTTTATCTGTGTGTCTTTAGGCAAAGTTACTGAGTTCATCTATGCCTTGATGTTCCACAGATAAAATGGGACTCTGCCTCAGTGTTTTCTGTGTGTGGCCCCTGCTGCATATCTTCTTACCCCAGCTGTAAAAAGAGAGATCTGGAATAGCTGCTTCCTGGTGTCAGGCGGATGTCTGGGATGTTTGGCTCTAGATAAACTTTCAAATTTCTGTACATTTTGTAAAGTTGGTTTTTTTTTTTTTTAATAATTTGGTTTAACAATTTCTTTTGAGAGTATGATGCTATTGCAGAAAAGGGCAACAGTTTCCTCAGGTTAAACATGATGCCAGTTGTGGATCCCATTTGCATCATGAAAGTCAAATCAATTCATTTCAGGTCATGCAGGTTTAAGTGAGATCAGACTCAGCCCTTCATAAGTAATCCAAATGGTGGCCTTTCAGTACCCAGAGGGAGCCTGTGAGAAGGATGGGGAGAGAGCTTTCACAAGAGCATGAAGTGACAGGACAAGGGGGAATGGCTTCAAACTGAGAGTAGATTTGGGTTAGATATTAGGGAGAAATTCTTTACTGTGAGGGTGGTTAGACACTAGAACAGGTTGCCCAGAGAAGCTGTGGATGCCCCTTCCCTGGAACTGTTCAAGGCCAGGCTGGGTGGGCCTCTGCACTGCCTGGTCTAGTAAAAGGTGTTACTATCTATGGTAGGGAGGGTGGAACTGGATGAGCTTTAAGGTTCCTTCTAACTCAGGGCATTCAATGATTTTATGATTATGACAGTCCATGTTCCTGAGGCTGAAAGTCACCTACATTTATGCATATGGGATGCATCTTTCAGACAGAGAACTCATACTGTGAAAGATGTTTTGCTTCACTGAGCAGCATTTCACAAAATATTCCAACTGCCTCTTGTATTTTGCAGATGCAATTTCCATTCTATTATCTTTTCTCCTACACATTATTCTGAAAGAGTTACACAAGGAGAGAAATCTCATCACAATGAAAAAACAACTTGTGATCAATATGTGTGCACTGATTAAGTTCCCTGTGGAGTCCTCAAGTCCATGTCATTCCTTTGAACACTTGATTTTGCCTGTATATCTCTGATGTAGCCAAGATGTGTAAAAATTAATGTAAGCTGACAACTTGTTATTAGTTACACATCTGAAGAGTCTCAAGTGGATAGGCTGCTCCTCCCCAAGTCACTTGTGACTGAGGCTTGCTAATTGACTCTCATCTTCCTGATGTGTTCACTTGCATATTAAGGGGCAAATGGTGGCTAGAGCGAGGGCTTTTGAGCCATATCATGCCTAAACAATTTTCATTAAAGCCACCTGCTATCACTGTATATCCTCAAGCCCAAATCACTATATCATAAGAAAATGTCTTTCAGAGGCAGTCCCAATGCTCTGCTCCATTCAGTGGCTGTCAGAGCTTTTGCTGTGAGCTGGAAGATGTCACTGCTGGCTTCCTGTGCAAGAAACAGGGCAGCCCACAGCTCTTCAGTGCCCAGAACGAGGTGGGGCACATCACTGGTGGGGCACATCACTGGTGGGGCACATCTCTCTCCCACCAGCCACCAGGAGGAGGGGCCGGGAGGAGGGAGAGAGAAATAGGCAAGAGGTAGGAATGTGAGAAGGAATGAGAGCAAAATTGTAATCAGAGAGGGCATTGCTCAGATGGGAGCTAAGCCTTCTCCAGGGCACAGGAAGCTCCAGGGAAGCTGGTGGAGGTGCCTGAAAGCATGCTGGAGCTTGGGTGGTGTTTTGCTGCACCAGCTCCAAAAGGAGCCAGTCTTGTGTTGTTCGGATGCACTGTGCAAGAATTTATACAGTTGTTATAAGCTATTTTGATTTAAGGTCATTTTACTGTGATAATTTGAAAATATATAACACTACATAGAAGGAAATACATATTTTATGCTACATTTAAGCATACAGCAAATTGAAATGAAAATAAGCAAAACCAAAATCTGTACTTCTGCATATCCAGCATAAAATATTTTTGGTACTATCATGGCAGTTTTATTGCTGCAGTTTTTTCCCGTTGCAATTTATTCACCTTTTGATACATTCTTGGTAAAGATCTGTTCTTTGGAGTATTTCCAAAAGAAAATTATTCTCTAGAAAATCCTTCAGTCACCTTTATTAAAGTTAGCCTCTGGTAATCATCGTCAAACCATTATAGCTAAAATAAAACACATTCTCAGAGGAGTAAATCTGAAGCTGTGAGGGATATGGAATAAAATTAAATGTTTAATGATGATGATTTCATCTCTAACTCCTCAGGGAGAAAAAAAACTGAGTAAAAGACCCACGTGTGGGAAGAAGTGGAGGGAAGGTGAATAAATAAACCAGAAGAAAAAATGTAGGGCAATTATTTTGTATAAAGCAAGTCTTTTAATTACCATATTGAATTACATGAATATATTTCTTTATTATAATCAGAAGACTTTAGTAAATAAAATAAAAACAGGGAATAAAGGGAAAACATTTCCAGGAGCACTTGTAGACTATGGAACAGAAATGGGAGCAGGTGCCCACAGTATTTATATACTTCAAGCATAACACAGATTAGTTTTAAGGGCTGATGTTGGCTGTATATTTCCATGGGAATGCTTGTACCTGTGGCATGGGAGTACTTGGGACCTGCTTCAAAATGTGTGGGGTTAAAATATTCCAATCTTTTCCTCTCACCATGGGCTAATTTTATACTCCATTACAGAAAATAAAAATACCTGGCAAGACCTGGTATTTTGAGCAAAAGCAACAGCAATGGGCAAGTAACTTCTGGCCTGGAGCTGAAGAGCCACAGGATTACATCTGTCTGTACATAGGCATTCCCCAATATTATCCATACATCTTCAGTATGACAATCTGGAAAAAAGTACACCAAAATAGTCTCTGTATCCTTTCTTTAAGAGCACCTGACATTTTCCTAAGATTCTGAGGATATCTGTGAAATGGAGAAATTTTTCTGTGTGCCCTTTGTCTTATTTTCTCTCTTGCAGACAAACTTGCAGTAAATTATACACTCAGTCCGTGAAGATGCAGACTGACTGAGATTTCAGAACAGGCTGAGTTACAAGTGTGCAAACCTAGAGTGACAGCTGCACAGTCAGTGATGTTCCTTTAGATTCAGGCTGGTTCAGCTGAGAACATATTCCAGCCAAACTGACATCTATGTGCACAGAAGATGTAGGTCTCCTTCCAAAGACCTGCCACTGCATGTTTGAGTAATATGTGAGCATGAGGCAGAACTCCTGCAGCATTCCTCTGCATCACAGTTTGTCAGGCATTCAAACAGTTAATTTATGACTACCTTCTGTGGCTACACTGTGATTCCATGAGTGGAGAACATATGGTTTACAAAATACTGTCTCCTCTGAGCCACATCACTATTATTTCAGCTAAGGTCAAATTTTACAGATTAAGTATTACCCTTCTACCAAGTGTCTGCCTTGTGTGTCTTGAGATCTGGAATTTAAAAATAAATCGGCTTATCTTAGCCCCTAAAGCATTTATCCTTTCAAAGAATGTAAGGCATGTGCACAGAATGGAGAACCATGTTTTGGGATGTGGTTATTTAGAAAGGATTTGAGGTCCCTGGAAGAAAATCAGTCATACAGAGGCTGAGTGAGTGGACATTGTCCAAAGCAGTGTGCTGTCATAATCCTTACAAATTCAGTCAGGAATCCCAAGTAGGAGCAGGAGAGTATGTTCCTTTGAGTCAAGAGTGTCCACTTCTGGTCTCTCATCCACATCTGTCCACTCATTGACAAGAGTGTTGAGAAACTCAGAAGAATTCAATTGAGAATAACATAACAGACTATAGAAGAGAGGGAAGGAAAGGGAAAAATAATTTAAGAAAATCTTTAAAGGCTGTTTCCAGGAGCTAAGCGTGCTTAATTTATTGAAACCAAGGTTAGGAATATCATGAGCACATCTCAGAGAAGAATTTATTCCACCAGATCTTAGCTGATCTAGTGTCACCTAGTAAGGTAAGTCACCTCTTCCAGGCCTCCTGTGTAACTGAAGGAAAGTGTCATCACCCCAGGATGCTTTTCCTCCAGCAGAAAACAAATGTCCCAAACAACCTGGATAAATCATTACCTGTCTCCATGGGCCATGAGGGGAAAGTAAATGATTTATTCAGACCAGACACCTGATACTGAGACAAGTGAATTAAAAAGAGATAAATCCTCAGGTACACTGCATGGGAGCCAAGCTATGCAGTAGCTTACTGGAGCAGGCCAGAGTTTAATGAGATCTATCAGCTAAAAGTTGAAGGTAGACTAATTCAAACTATAAATAAAGCAAAGGGCTTTAAAAACAGTATAAACACAAATATCAGCTGTATTGATTTACTAGAAAATGCAGCAGATCCTTCATGACTGATCATTTTAGACACAAGATTTGTTGGTTTTTTTCCATAAAATGCTTTAGCACAAAAATTTAATTTCGTATGTGTCTCCCATTAGTTTAGTAGTGAGATTCAACTGCCCTAAGGTAGGGATCTAAACACAGTTCATTTACAGCTCAAATCAGCACCTCAGGCTGAGGTGCTTTCCTTAAAAAAATAAACACTTTCAGAGGGTACTGTGTTCAATCCTAAAAACAGGGCAGAGAAATTGTTTACCAGAGGCACCTGTTTCCTTCCACTGGTTCTGAAGTGTGTGCTGGGCAATTCACGTTGATATGGGACTTTGAACTTCTATCTAAGTGAGATGATTTTCCTACTGGGTGGTTTCTCCTGGTCTGACAGCTTATGAAATCTGACCAAAGTGATGGGCAGTGCTGTCACATCGAGTCATAGTTTGTACATATTTCTTCTCACTCATGCAGATCTTGTCATGAAACAGAATTCCCTCAATTTCCCCTATGCAGATAATTGTCTTTCAATACTCTTATATTTATATGTTGACTATTAAAATACAGTTCTTCTGTTCAGTTACATGACCATGTGGGAACAGCAATATTTTATTCATTGATTCGATTCCAATGCCCATTCTAAGCGAGATTATCTTATTTCTAGGTTTTTTATGGAAAATAGAAAAAATTAAGCTATTCCAAGTTTTCTACTCTTGAAAATCTAGTAAAGCAGGATAAGCAGGACATTTTTATTAATGCATTCTCAGCTGCAGGAGTTCATTTGAAGAATCATCAGACCTCTGTCATAACAGCGTAAGGACAAAATAATGGTCCTATATTCCCAGCCCACCATTAGAAAAGTATTTGTTCTACTTGTATCCTGAATAATTTTAGAAGAAGGACATGTGGAAACAATGCTCTTCCTATCCTAGGCTTTGTCCTCTACTGTCCAGCCCTTCATTTAGAGGGAATCTAAAATGCCACTGTGTGGTTATATCTCACCTTAATGCATTCAGACAAAATTTCCCTCACTGCTCTTCATGTATGTTTCACAGACATTTTTAGAGGCACAAAACAACCTCAAAATGCCATCTTGTGCAAGAAAAAGCACTGATAGCAGTTGTTTCTTCTGATTCTTGACTGATAAGAATATGACTCTTTCTGAAGTCTCCAAATTGCTCTTCATTAAACACAAAAGTGGTTTCAGAGTTCTCCTTCTTGCAGGCTTTGAGTTCATGCATTGAATCAGTTGCAAAGGTGATAGTGAAAAGCTGCAAACTATCCCCCAGGATCAGCACCACTCTGTCTTTCCTGCAGAGATCCTCTGAGAGAAGGATTGTGTTTTGCAGAGAGAAGCAGCACAGTCTGTGCTGAAGAACCACATTTATCCCTCTGCTAAAGTGCTCTATGCATCTGCAGTGCTGGGACCAGATTTGCCTCTGCATGCCAATTTTTCAAAAGAAAAGCCTGGGCTTTTCCAGATTAGTGGTGGAATATGTTTCAGCAAATCAGCCAGACAGGCAGATCAGATACTCTTCCATCTGTACTGAGCCTGGACATAAACCTTAAAAAAAAATTCCCCTTCACAAATTTACAAATTATAACATCTATCCACCATTGAGACAAGAAACCCTAAATATGGGAAGAGCATGGTTAAATGTACCCTGAGAAAATAAGTGATAAGCATCACAAATTTGTGAGCAGGTCAACACACGAGGGCACCATGTCTCTGGGGCCATAGGATGCTTGTGCTCTGAGGAACAACTTGCAGCAACAAGGGCATGTAAATTGACTCTGCTGGCCCTATTTCCTCATGGGGACACTTGCAGCTTCCAAAATGCAGAAGCTGAGCAATAGAGAAGAAGAGAAGCATACCTACAGTGAAACTCAGCAGAAAACCCCAGCCATGTCTTTAGCTGGTGTCTACATCTGAACTGGTTATCTAGATTTCTGTGATAGCTGGCGAGAAGAAGTAGTTGTTTGAGATGAGTTACATGCCCTTCATGGCTCTGCTGATGTGAAGTGCATCCCTACGACTAGCTCAGGCATAGACTCCTGTGAAACCTACCCCAGAAAAACTGTCTGACAGTGCAAAGCCACTGGGGCACAAAATCACCTGTGATAGAAGCATCAGGCCCATCTTCTGTTCTGTGTGCACAACTGTGGCTGAAGCACACCATGTGGCTTCTCCATAGATGGAAGAGAAGGTTTAATCCTGCTCAACAGATGTACCTGCCTGGTTGGAGGCTTGTCCACAGGATCAGACTTTGGCAGTGAACTCTTATGGGGGTACATTCAGTCATAATCATACAGTGCTAGAGGGAAATGCTTACAATAAAAACCACAGATGTTCATCACAAAATATGGTTTCATCAACCACAACATATTAAAAAAATATACAATGTCTTTAAATTGCAGAAAAACTTAGGTATCTCAGACCCACTGAAGGAAGGTTGTCATGGTAGCCAATATTCCAAACTGTATAACCTGTGCAGCCTCCACATTTACCTAAACTTGACATTTCTGCTTGTTTCCTTTGTGTTCTTTTTGCACAAAGCAGGCAGCTGACAAAAACATCAGTTCCTTTCAGTTACTGTGAGAGTCTGGGGAAATACATGCATGTGGAGCTGCTTTACTGTTCTCTACATTACAACAACATTTTATTATTTTGTGCATGTGAAAAAGAATTAATCTATCAAGAGCAAGACCAGAAGGGGACAAACTTCTCAGAAGCACAAAATCCCATGTTTGGGTTATCTCAAAGCCAAATATATCTGAAATAATTCTCCAGAAGAACAGAATCAAATGAGGAGGAATAAAGTGTTACTGGCTCAAGAAGTCTTATCCATGAGTAATATGAAACTTGCTCTTAAACTAGTACTATAAAATTTGTGATGCCTTTCTTTCAAGCAAAGTAACAGAAAACGATTTGCTGTTTTTAAGTGAAATTCACACATTAGGCAAATTATTTTCAGATTAGTCGACCAATAATCTTGATTTTAATTTGACTTATATTCTTTATCCTAGCTCCAAATAATACACTGCACTGTAAAGTATTGGTATTGGCTACACCACAATGACACGTGCTGTACCTCTGGCTCGCCTTTGCCTAACACATCATAAATGCACTCCCTACAGCACTGAATTAGTCAGGGAATTAGAATAGGCAAGAGATGATGTGAGCACGTACTGGAAGTCTGCCACTGTGAGTAGTCCCAAGTCCCATCCAGTTGCAGGGCTGATCTTGGGGGTTGTTGTGGTTTAGGAACAGCACTCCCTAATTCAGTGCCCCCCTGCAAAGAGATTCTCCCAAATCAGGTGCTGATTGATTGCTTCCCTCCCCCTCCAGTGGGAGACACGAAAGGCCGAGATTATGAGCTAAGAACAATTTACTGGAAACAGCAATGAGATAAGAAAATGAACAGTAACAGCAACAATACTGAGAGCAGCAGTTTACAAAGAGAGGGCAGTTTATAATCAGAATGTTAACCAAGCTGAGACAATGAACAATATTAGAAGGGCCCACCATCCACCACATTTTCCCATGACTGGAAATGGTGTCCCTTGCTCTCAGAAGTGTGAGAGTATTTTCCCCCACCCCAGACATGATGCAAAATGGTATGGGGTGACAGGATGTATTGGCCATGCCCACATGGCATGAGTATCCTCTCAGGGCTACTGGGAAAATTAAACCTGTCTTTGGCTGGAACTAGGACAGCCTGCAATCCATTTTTAGAAACACATAGTAGCTGGAACCCAACTTCTGGGTGTTCAGCAGCAGAAATATGGGAAATGCTGCAAGGTTCAGCATTACCTGCAAGACCACCATTCAGTCTCAGTAGACTATAGCAAAGGAGGATGGAGGGCTCAGAAATCCCACTGAAGAAAGCCAGTGCACCTTCCTTTTTGAGATAGTACAGATCCCTCTGATTTCAGGAGAAGCACTCCTAGCTGCTGGAGGGAAGTAGTCAGCCCTTCTTTCCTCATCCTTGGCTCTGGAGGAAACAGTAGGTACATCTCCAGAACCCTCAAAGACTGGCAGAGAAGCAGCTGGGAGAGCAGCCCAGGGCATGCTGAGCTGCCCAGCAGGTTCCTCTCATGCACTCCAGGATACTCTCTTAACAGAGGTTGGGGTTGCCATCTGGATGGACACAAATCTGGATTTTAGAATCCAGGTTAGGAATCCTAGATTTAGAAACAGGTTAACATTTGGGGAATACACTGATTTCCACTCTCTGTTTATTCTGGGGATACAGTTACTTTATTTCCTAGTTATTTCTGCTTCTCACACTTTTCATGGCCCCTACAAAAATGTTTTCTGGCTCTGCAATACTGTCAATAGGCAGGGTCACCCCATTCTTTGAATTTGTGTTGTCATTTTCTTCTAGCTCAGATAGAAAGTCAGCAATGTCACAGGATTTGCATACAGGTTGCTCTTCAAGCTTAGCCTTTAATACAATTACAAAATGACTGACATACAAGATTGGAGGGAACATGAAATGCACAGGCACTCACTGCAATTTGAGAGGCCAAAATTCACAGTGTAGTGCCAAGTTCATATGATTCGCAGCTAATTCAATGACACCTCTTACCCACAGGCAAATTACAATCACACCACAAGAATTTCCTGCCATTTCTGTCTTTTCCCCTCAATACTTTCCAATATCTGTTTAATATTCCAGCTACACAGCATTTAAATAGCTTTAAATCACCTCTCCATTCTCAAACCAAAGATTTTCAGCCTTCCCATGCCTTAAACTAAAGTAATTGAATTATCACCTTTCTCACATTCTCAGCACATCCCATTTCTCCAGGTACAAAGACAGCAAGGAAGACCATGAGCTCATTAATTCTCTTTCCAGCTCTCAACCAAAAGAACAGAGCAGAAGTAACCAGCAACATACCCTCTTGATGTACACAGCCTATTGCTGGTCTAGTGCTGGTAAGATGTTTCCTAGGAGCTGAGCAGCCCTGCTGGTACACCATAATTTCCTAAGTGTCATTTTTTAGTAGCTCTCAAATAACTCCTATCAGAAATATTAAATCATATAAATTATTATATTCTGAAACAAGAATATTAGTATTTTGCCTATGTAGTGCTAGAGTTAATGTTGAGAGGAGGTTTTTAAACAAGCATTTCTAATTTCACTGCAGCTAGCAATTACTGTTATGGCCAGTAATGTGTTTTGACTACCATGCCTCATTTGCAGCAGCCTTAAGGTCAGAACTGAAATACAAAGCAGGAAAACAGCAAGTATTTGAATGACTTCTTGGGTTATATGACAGCATTGTCATGTTTCCTCTAGTCACTGCTAAATGACCATTTCTCAGTTCCAAACAAAAGCTCATATCTTTTCACTGATGCTGATTGCTTCTTTCACATTAAATTAAATGTGTTTCAGCTACAGCTCTGTTGATTTAGACACCATGGACAGGTCTATATAACCTCATCTCCACACATCTCAACCCAGTGTCCCCTGCATCCTATTGACCAGACAAGAAGGGCAATCTCTGTGCAGAGGGACAGTACAGACTTTGTGAATGTGGGAGACTGTAAGCAGGTAAGTTAATGATACGCTTCTGTGATTCTTTAGGAATTATTTCTTCATTATTTAATATTGTTATCTCAGTGATTCAAATGTCATTACTGTTAGCCATGGCTGTTAATAACTTGCTGTTGCCTTATCTCATTATCTTCTTTGCTACAGTACCAAGACAAAGATTTGCCTCATCTAATTTACATGTTCATCACGCAGCCTAAGCTAATCAGCTAGGATTTTCCATAACCAGTGAAGTATTTCTAAAATACATATCTTAGTATCTTTGAAAAACCGACTCTGTGATGGTGTCTGTTTCTCTCATCTTATATGAAAGACACTAAATGACTGTCTTTGATAGTCTAGTTCCCCTGTGTGTTCCTAATTTAGCTTTGACAGCTAGACTTAGGCAAGACACATTCCATACTAAATTGCCTTCTAGTCTTACATTCAGTGACCTATTATAATTAGCATATATGTAAATTCTTCCTGGTTTTCTTCTAAAACTATTTATTTTAAGCCATGGTTTGCTTGGTTAATTCATACATCAGAACTGGTCTTCCAGAGCTGTGCCACTTTAGTGAAACAATGGAAATTAAGAACAATGTGATTCTAAGACAGAGCAAAAATGCACATTAACCAACTTTGCACAGGAAGGCCAAGTGAAAATGCAGGGTAAACACCTGTTTAGAAAAATTATTCCAAAGGTGACCACCATCAGCCAAACTCCCCATTCTTCCTCAGGCAGCTTCTCTCACCAATCACATGACTTCGGAATACAATTATGTAAGACATGTTTTCACAGTATATTTATTTCCAGAGTCCCTTTATTAAAGGGATTTGTTTTCTCCTGTCTAGTGCTTCCAGTTTCATCAGGGAGTAGAACACAGAGTATTTGTAGCTAAGCAGATAGCAAGGATCCCTGCTAGATCCATCTTGTATTAACCCTTCAACATAAAAGGGATGAAGAGCACTCCAAACCAGTCCAGACCCAGTCTTCATTCCAGGCATCTAAGGGGAGAAGATCAACAGCAAGTCAAGCAAAACACATAGAAGACCTGTGGACACAGTACATTTAACAGGAATTTTGAATTCCTCCATAGTTCTGTCCAGGACAACTTTACACCCAGCTTGGCTCAAACTGAGCATGAAGCAATCGCTTTTAAAAAATCCTCATAGCATTACTTGAAGGGACATAGTAGTAAAAACAGACTGACAATATCCTGGTTCTAGAGGATATGGGGTGATTAGGTCCTCTGGTCTTTGTGCAAGACCTTACCCTGCACGATAAATATACAATTCCTGTTGCAAATAGCAAAGTTAAACACGTTCTCTGCAAACTCTGCAGCAGCCGGACCATGGAAAGGTCAACCATGTATGCAGTGGGCCTTACTCTGAAAGGTCACAAGAGATGCAAATACCAATGATCTTTAGGGTGGTCCACACCACTTCTCTCTCTGGAAAATGTACACTAAGTCCATCTGGCCAAACCTCTCCCCACCCCCACTGTGTGCAGAGAGGGTAGGATGGAGGGTCAGTGCACTTCGCTAGTGGCTCTCTGCTAGGAGCAGTGCTCTGAGGGGTGTCCCTGCCAGGACAGGCAGAGAGGAGGCAGAGAGCACAGCTGAGTCACATGGGGTCCACAAGTACATTATAGACATAGCCAGACTACCTTTCTTAATGCTTTTCTGGTTTTAAGTATTTTTTTAAATTATTATTCAAAATGTGTATACTACCTACATTCACCAAGGCTCTGAAATACAAAAATGTTTATACACATGGAAAGATAGGGTGTTTACACTTAGTGTACTTCACCTCATGCTCTGCAGTTAATCATACCTCAGATTAAACCCCTTAAAATCTAACATGAGTTTCAGGATAGAAATATAAACTCATATGTCACTACTTCAGGACTGAGACCCAATGCATTGATGGACATTGATCATATTTTTTCTGACATGGGGGAATAGCCATAGCATTGCACATTAAGCTATAAATAGAAAAGTGACAAAATCAAAATAAATTTAAAATAATTTCCAAATAGTGTTGTAATTGGTGGGTTCCCAGGAATTTCACTTTGCTGTTAAGAAAATATCATACCTTTAAGAGTTCAGTTCCCTACCTTTTAAAGAGGTCAGTTCTTATTCCATGCATCCTAATCTATTTCTTTGCTGCAGGAGAGGTCTGTCAGTCCTTTAGAAATGCTGAAGCTCAGAGAAGCAGAGCAGGGAACACCCATGCAAACTCCACCACTGGTGGGAATGAGCAAGTCAGGCATCTGCATCACCAGGTGACACAGCTCTTAACTGATGGGAGAGACTGTCAAAAGTCCTGAGTGGGAAAAGGCAACATCTAGTAAGGTCTTCTGTTACTGAGAGCACTCTTTCACCTTTGTTTTATTGAAAATACTTAGAAAGAGAAAATGCATTTGAAAGCTGCTGATGCCTTCTGGTCTATTTAATGCCTCTCAGTCCCCTTTCTACTGAGCTAAGTGTCTGTGCACCCTTGTGAAGAATAATCTCTATATGCATAATTGTAAACTGATTTCCATTTTAAGGTAGACAGAATTAAATAAATTATCTAGGAATATATTGTATAATAGTATACATAAAATAAGCTAGAATGGTTGCACTGAATCACAGAAAGTTATAGAAATAGACAAAAAATCAAGCCCACCCGCATAATTAAAGAACACCACCAATAAAACAAGGAGGCAGAGAAACACATTTGTATAAGATTTGTTTGAATGCCAGCAAGCAACAGTGTACAATAGACAAATTTAGCATTTTGCTGGTGAGAATATTTTTCAAATTAGCTGTTGATTTATTCCCTACAGCATGGTGCTTGAGAGTTTGGAAGGAAGTCTTTTATTCTCTGAGGATTATTTTCAGCATCCTCCAAACCCAGAGGCTGAGCAGAAGGCAGATGAACTGGAGGTGACCTTTTGCCCTTGTCTCCCAGCAGTCTCTCAGACTGCTGCCCCAGCACCTTCAGCTTTGTGCACAGCAGTGCTGGTGAGCACCAGCCGAGCACCTCGGCTCTGGCTCTCATTTAAGTTTCATCTCACTGCCAGCTGGTGACAGAGGAGTCATCTGTCCTTATGGCCCACACTCAGCCAACAAACACACAGCTACCACACACGGGACATCAATCAGCTGGACATGCATTTTGATTTCATTACACTGGAGGGAAAGAAACCCATGCTCTTTCTGTGAACTCAGCAGCAGAGAGCCACCCCATATGCAGTCACTGCCAGATAGGTTTTTTTTAAATTGAGTAAGGCATTCAGAGATAAACAACCTTGCTATTAGTGCAGTGCAATGAAAATGAAATCCATGGCAGATGGTTGCCAGTGAGTCTTGCTCAGACACTTCAGATAAAAAGGGAATGGCAGAGACACACAAGTGTAAAACAGAAATTGGTGGAAATTAGCAATGTTATGATTTCACCACTCTCTTACAGACTCCTTTAACCATGGGAAAGTCAAGGTAATTGCAGATTTACCCCCTTCTGTTTCCTCCACTCTAAAAAAATATTTTAAGTCTATTTTACATACAAAATATACTTTTTACTTAAGTAAAAATTTGAATATAGAAGTCTAGAAACATGAAATAAAAGTATAACATCATATGCCTCCTGCACAGAAAAGGAAATATTAGAGAAAAGTCTTTTATTATTATTGTTAGAGCTTATTTTAGAGTTGTAGAGTCATTGCAAGAAATAATTATTGTCATCTTAAACACCAGGGATGAGTTTTAGAGCCATGTTGTTTGGACATATATTTTAAGCAAGAGGCCTGAATATGGAGCAGAATGGAAAAATAACTATTTTTGCAAGCATCTCACACAAAGACAGACTAGTTCCATTGAAGAGTAGTATCTTTTATTGATTTATTTTATATTTAACTCAAAACAAAACCACTTACATCTGTTATAAGGATTTCATGAAAGGCAAGAATATATGATTTAATATTCACGTGTGTGCCTATGCACATTTAAGTGCCAAGTTTATTTCAGCATTTTGCTCTCAGCTATCTCAGTGTTCCCACAAGTAATGGTCAGCCCAGCCAAAAGCTCCCTGTGATAGAAAATGTGAGGAGTCCCAGGCTAACAGCATGCTGCATAGCAACACATTTCCTTTTATCAGCTTTAAAATTGATTTTTTTCAATTTCACAGTAAGTTGCCTTGTTCTTCTACTACGGAGATGAATAGAAGTGCTATTTTTGTACTACATGTTATATAATTTTGTCAAATATCTTCATTAAACTAGATCAGTCCTACTCTTTTCAGAATCTACTACCTTCATTTTCAGTTTTAATTGCATCTGTCAAATAAATTTCTAGATATTGATCAAAGATCTCTTAGAGCAGCTTTTCTTCCTGTAACTCCAGCTTCCAGCACTGAGGAAAGAAAAAGCACATGACAAGATCTAGGAATATTGCTCCTTCATTTCCCTCTTCATCACCCCTCTAGCTCTGTGGTGGGGAAATTCCCATCAAAATACCCTAATTACTCCACTGACTTATATTTTTATGAGAACATAGTGAGATTTGGAGAGATCTTCCTTGCACCATGGCCATCTGACATCTGAGCAGTGTCATTGCCTGTGGGGATGCGATCAGCCTTAGGCTGTGGCAGTGAACATCATAACCCATTTCCAGCTCCAGAGCCCTGCCCACCATGGAAAAGGGGTGGGGCAAGATGAGGGTGTACGGCAAAAAAAATTACAGCAGAAATTTGTGACAAATGGTATGATCATATGTCAGTGACAAAAAAGTTAATGATATAACAAGGAATGAGAATGCAAGGCAGATAATTAGGTGCACAAAAATAGACAAGATCCCTATCATGAAAAGTAAAAAAACAAAAAAAATTACAGAGAACTGCTTATCTCTCACAAAGCCTGAAAGGACTGCATTCTTACCATCACATTTTCATTAAAATTTATTCAAGTAATATAGATGCCCAGACCAACTTCAAGCTACATACTATGCTGTGCTGCTACCACTTGTTTTGAGGACTCAACTTGAAGAACATGAGAGCAGAGTCAATGCCACTGAAACAGGGCCTCTGCTGGTTGAGTTTCTACTCCAGTCAAATAAAGAGCAGGAGTGCCTGCAAGTCCCCACTGCATCAAGAGGTACAAGTTCAATTTCCCAAACCAGAATGATGCTCTAGATGGAAGAAAAGTGATGGGAAAAAATACATATCTTTCAGGAAGACTTTTCATTAAATTTATTTTCTTCCATAAAATTTGGGTGCAGTTTTCTCTCCCAGTGCTAGCCCAAATCCTATAAGAGCTGGAAAAGATGAATGACTCTGTCCTTCTTCTATCACTGATGTTTACCTTATATCAGGGCATTTTCAATTTTATTTTCTTTTTGCCACTACTAAAACAAATGAAGGAAACTAAACCAAGAATTCAAGGCAGAATGTTTAGCTATCTTATTGGGGAAAGTTAGAAAACCACTTCTGTTTTTCCTTCAAAGAAAACAGGATTTTTTTATCCTACAGCTCTATCAGTGAATCATTACTACTTCATCTTTGATTGTGTTACCTTCAAAATCAGTGCATCAGTTCTTCTACCAAATACTTGAATACTAGCAGGGGTTGTGGTGAAATTTTCTGTGCCTTCTCCCCTTCTCAGTTGTTAGTCTGAGTGCAGCATCTTTTGGTCTTCATGATGATATGGTGTGCTACCACCTGATATGATCAGCTAAGAAAATAGTCTATTTTACTTTTTTAACTCACTAGCAACTACAAAATGTGATATTTCCTGGCCAGACTGAAAACTGAAACATTTAAAAAAATATTGCAAAATAAGGGAGTAGAATTATTTGCAGCTGAACATGTTTGGGTTTTTTTTTTTTTTTATTACAGAAATATCCTAAGTCAATGTGTTTTCAGTTCTGTCCATTTAAAAAAATGTAGTGATTTCATGAAATCAAAGGAGAGTAAATAATTTCAGTTTGGAAAGTGAAGCATTTTACTTTAAAAAATGTTGAAATTAACCATTGTGACAAATGGTTTTGATTATTGTTTCAAATCTGCAAAATAATAAAAGCTCACAAAATATCTCAGTATCTTTTTACTTTCACTTTTTGTCCCCAGCCATTTTTCTACATTTTTCCCTCAAAATATGCCCTACAATTCTGTTACTATATTTTTGTTCATACAAATCCATATTCTTTCAGAGCTACTCGTTGCTGATCTCTTTTACCCTCTGGCTATTGAGGGAAAAAGAGAGTAGATATGATTCCTAATAAAAAGCACAGGCTTAATAATTGTATCAAAAAAAAAACCTAATTAAATCTGTTTCCTAACCTTCACCCAGCTCTGGTCTTTGTAAAACAGTGATAAAGGAAATCAAAATTAAGCTGATGATAGTCCCAAATACAACTTAATCAGCTACTGCAAGTGAGGTGATCATGATTTGAAAAGTCCATGGCCTGTGACAGAAGTTTCCTGGGCTTTTTCTGTTGTAGGATAAACATTTTTCCCCAATGTCTCATTTGTCAGACTGCTGAAAGATGATATTATGCTTTTTTTTCCTCAAGTTATAAATGTATTACAATTGACATTCTGCCAGAGAGACCTTTAAACCCATACATCTTAAATATAGCTCAAACCCCTAACCTTCCTCAAATAATTTTCACTCTCTTGAGCTATCAAGTCTATTTGTCTTCTGCATTCCTAGGTGATCTTGCACCTTTGTTGTCGGGCCTCATAGCAATGGGTCAAAGCAGACAATAAGAAGTTCTACTTAAAACTTAGTCCTTCTGCCCGAAGCTGGCACTGCTGTGATACCCACAGACAGCCACAGGTGCAACCCATGTGTTTGGTATCATGAGAAATGCAAACTTTGCAAACTGCCAGTGGGGCCTCCTCAGCCCCTGGAAACAGCATCTCCCAAAGAGGTTGGGAATAACCCTTCAGCCTCCACAGAATGAGCTTGGAAGGTGATTTCAAAGACCACAGCAAAGCACAATCAAGGACATCTGAAACAGATCTGTAAAAGCAAATGATTGCGTTAGAACATTTTAATTTCTAATTCTGCACCTTGTTACAACGGTGGTATCTTATTAAAATCAATGGAGTTTGACAAAAGAATTAGACTACAACATTTTGAGTAAAATAGTTCATACTTCAGTAATATGTGAGAGAGATTGAAACCATCAGTACATTTCTGAACATATAAATGTGCACTCTACTTTTAACAGACTACACTTTGCATTTAAATTATTTTATTCAATTCAGTACTTTGGGCCTGATTCCTCTTTTGTCTGTTTTTATTCAGTGACTTCACTTAAATAAAAATACAGATTAGGTGGCACTGAAAAGTATTGTGAATTTCTATTCATTTTGCAGAATTTTAATGTCAGAATATACCTTATAGTATTTCTCAAGGTGTTTTCAAAGTGAAATAAGTGAGAAAAAATTTTGCAGAGACTTTTATAAGAGCAGACTCTTGTTCTTTTTTATTCCCCATAGCAGCAACTTTTTTTGTGATTGGAAATTCTTACCAGTTTTCTTGGTTTATTGTTTTTAGCCCTATTATGTTTATAGAAGCTACAGATTTCATTAACTCAGCATATAAGGCTTATCTCTTCCTATTTTTTAAGTTGTCTCTGGGCAAATAGTGCTGTGCCTGGGGGAAAGTTGAATTGCTTGTGTTGAATTTAGTGCATCCATAACTCCTTCAGCTTTGTATTGTAACATACACAGAAGTAAAACCCATCTTTCAAAGTCCTTACTGCCTGGCCAGGCTAGGAGGAGAGGACATGATGTGGAGTAGTTTTCCCCTACTCTCTTTCCTTTTTTAATTAGTATTTATCCATTTGCTTTCTACTGCTTTCTTCAGGCAGATTGCTTTGATCGAAGGCAAAGGTTTACCTGGTGTCTGAGGTAGCAGAGCAAATGCCTCAAGTGCTTGCTAGTGCAGCCTCTGCTCCCATGAGGGCTGAGAAGGGCATCACTTTGGGGCATTACAGTGCCCTGAACTTGCTAACCTTAGTGTGCTCTCTGGGTGAGTGCATTTCAGCTGTGCTGCAGGTGCCAGTGATGCCCCCAGGGACAAGAGCTTTCCTGACCTCTGGCAATGCAGCTGAGTGCTTGGAGCCAGAGGCAGCTCTCCCAGCACTCCCAGGGAGGGAGATGAGCTCCTCCACACAGGAAATCGTCAAAGAATCTCAGTTGTGAAGCTGCAGTCCCAAAGCTCAGACATTGCCTGACAAGGCAGGAAGCCCAGTGACACTGGGGACTAGACACCCTGTGTCCATCTTTGCTCGTGGGGAACACCAGTTTCACTTAGGTACATGTGGATTGACCTAAACACTGCTTTTAGTCTCAGTAAAATGTTCCAAAAGCCTCTAAGTGCATTTGCAAGATCATTTTCTTCAGTGCATGCCACACATCACACCAGGGCTGTTATCAAGGGTCAGACTGACAGTGCTGGGTAATTCATTTGGTAGCACCTAGACTGGGCAGATAACCTGCAGGCATGTGCCACTCTTTGGATTCAAAGTCCCCTGTGAATTTTTTCTGTGTCTGTAGTGAGAAAAATAGCCAGAACTGAAGAGTTTGTTCAGCCTGGAGAAGAAAAAGCTGAGGAGGGAATGGCAGCAGTCTTGCAAACTCTGCTCAATGATCAGTGTGGCAAAAAGATACATTAATGGGATTCTAGGGCCAACAGCTGCTGAACTCTCACTTAGATATCAAGGAGCTCTTTCTAATAGTAAGGATCATTAATGACTGGAAATGTTGCCAGTAGTGATTTAGGCACATTTAGCTCTCCCTAGGGACAAGGAGACTACACAGCCTCTGAAGAACCTATTTTACTTTTAATTCATTTGGATTAGGCATTATGGCTTTTAATGTACAGGGCTTCAGTCTGGATGTATGTTTTGTCCATTCCAGTCTCTGTCTCTCTTCCACTGTGGAAATGATAAAATCTCCCTCAGTCTGTAATTCGACATAAAGCCTTTTTCAGAAGCTCGAGCCTGCACATAAATTAAGTAGCACTGAGGCTGCTCAGCCACAACCTGTCCTGGGTCCTGTCAAACTGCAGATACAGTGGCAGAACAGTTGCTGTAAGTCCCTGTTTCTCTTTTACTTGAGATCCCAGCACTGGGCCCAGTGCTCCAGGTGTTTCTCACCAGTGCTGGAGATAGTGACAATGAGAGAAATAATAAAAAGAAACATAAATTGGATCTGAAATTCAAGGAGAGGGTAATTTGTATGAGGCAGTCACAAGTGTCCTGCATACTGCATGGGATCAGACAACAAGATTTAACTGTGATGATATCATATTTCTAAAGTCACCTTTTGTCAGCAGAATGTTATTATTCATTAGCCCAAAGGAGGGTGAGATAAATTCTATTTCAGAAAATTTTCTTTTTTCTGAGAATGCAAGTCTTTTTTTTTTTTTTAATTATATTAACTTCCTATTTTTTCCTAAACTTCCCAGCAGCATTATTAAAAATAAAAACAACTCAACAGACAACAATTGCTTGAAAGGAATTCTTGCTCCTCATTTAGAACCAGCCACTAAACTGCAGTATCTTGCCCAGAGATATTTTATACTGCGTATTATACCTCACTACAAGAACACCTTCCTCTTCCCCATCCAATTAACACACTAGATATCCACAGGGCTTTTTTAGGCATTTTTAAACCACTTACAATTGAAATGACATAATAAATGATGAGAGCTGATTGCAAAAGAATACAGAACAGTTCCTAATGAACAGGAAGAGGATCCTGAAAGCATATACAGGCTTACAGCAAGTCCTTCAGACAACCCCTTTTTAAAATTAAACAGGAATGTTTAATTTTCTTGCAAGGATAAAACATTCTTCATTCTGTCAACTCAACATATAAGCTATAAAAATAATGTATATTCTGTCATCCTATCTGGCTGTGTCCCAAAACATAGGGGTTTTAAGAAGAAAGGTACTTGGAACTAACACATGTTTGTTATGAACATCCCTCAAGACCCAAAATATGCTTATGTAAGGAATTAAAATACTATTAAGAATTTTATAATTCCATTTATGCCCTCTCAAATAAAATAATAAAATTCACATTGCTGAAAATTCAAGCCACTTCTTAATAGAAAACTTTATTATTTTAAGAATAGAACATTAGTTCATAACACAAGGGAAACATCTTCAGTAGGAGACCAAAAAAGAAAGCAAAGGCTGGGTTTATCTACACCCTGAAGAATGATGGTGTATTTTAAAAGATTTACCAGAGCCCTCTTTCTCCATCCTTCCATGGGATGTCACCCTCCCCACATGCTGTGTCCCAGGTAAGGCTGCTGTACAAAGCACACTCTTCACTCCCAGAGGGCTGCTGGCAGAGAAAGACTCCAACATGCAACCCATGAAAGTGCTCAGGGAACAGAAGTGTGTCTTCCTTGAACCAAAGCCCTTTGGTGAGGCTTTCCTCAAGCAGAACTTGGCTACACCTGTTCACACAGTGCCTCAAGAGATGCCACAGCTGCATCTCCAGAGTCTCAAGCTGGGAAAGTGACCTCCTTTGGAATAACTGAACTCTACCTGATCATTCCTGGGAGCTTCAGTGTCTCTCAAGCCCCTGCATGTGTTGAGAGCTGCCTGCAGGATAAGCTTTTCTCTCCCCAAGTGCCACATATGCAGCACAGAGACTGTACTTGGTAATTTAGCACAAACGATTACAAGATTTGCATGATGACACTGACAGTACAGGTGGGATTCATCTTGTCAAAAAGTAGATATATATAATATACAACCCATGAAGTCATCTAGACTTCTTTTGTGATCAAGGGAGATAAATGAATACTTCTCAGACATGACCTGCATAATATGTTTTAGTCATCTACCTTTAGATTTCATGAAAAATGCTTCTGGAATTCACTAACCCAGCAGCCATACATTTGTCTCAAATGCTACTTCTTATGCAAATGCCTAATTCATTTCTGGAAAGGCAAAATTATCTCTAAAAGAAAACACACAATTTATGCCTAACTTGTATCCCGTGACAGCTCTTGAAAAGACAGGTCAGTGTGGGCACAGTGTATTAAGTGGATAACAGAGGTCATTCTGAACAGCTACTCCTTAGTCTGGAATGGAAGGGCCATGGATATGATGGAGATCATTTAAAGCAAATGCCAGCAGAGCCAGCCTACACTGCAGTGTGCTTCCTTATATGACACAGGCAAAGTATTTTAGGAAGGTTTCTGGCAATTCTAGTATTTTGTTATTGAACCCTTTTTGTCCTCTCTGGACTGTGGAGTCAGTTGCTCTAGCTATCATCCATCAAATCATAAGTGTTTCAGCAAAAGCCATAAAATTTATGATGACATATTTGTATTTCAGTGCCCAACATCTCCCAGGACAGAAGCAAGTGAATGATTGGTCCCAATGACATATTGTCTCTTCATATGATCCAGCTTCACTTTCAGTCCTGAGAGGGCTGCCAAAAATTTAACGTCATTTTATCTATATTTATCTAAATGTCTCAAATCAAGCCCGTGGCATGTGAGGTGGCAGGCTAATGTAATTAAAGGGAATTGGAAAAGCAAATGGGAAAAGGAACAAAAGTCAAAAATTTCTGGAGTTATTTTTAAACTTTGCATGTGTCTGAACCCCTCCAAAGACCTGGTTGTTACTCTGGATGCAGTCCAGACAGAGCACAAGGAAGTGTTCTTCTTCAGGATGACCAGAAGCACAGAAGTTCTTTGCTCTGACACATCCACAGATGCAGAACAGCATTGCTGCTCTTCACATTCACCTCTAAAAGGAGAAACATTGTTCAAAAAGAGCCTTTTCTTGTTTGCTAAAGAACTCACCCTGTTTATAACTCACAATCAACAGCAAGCATAACCCAGCTGCTTCACTCCTCCACAACCAAAAGATGAGCTTGGAAGTAAGGCTTGAGGTGAGGTTTAACATATGGCAAACGTCTTCACAGGGGATGGTACAAAACCAAAAGCCTCCTGTGCACTCTCACAGACTCCACTACAGATACGTCTGTCTCACAAAATAGAAAAGACATAGGTGAAATCCAAGTGCTGCTGAGGAGATACCACTCCCACCAAACTCCAGAAAGCCATGCAAATCCTCACTGGGTAGAAGTCACTGGTGATGCGACCCTTCAAGGTATCTTCTTCTCCAGATCCTTATTTTCTTGTGATTGTTTTCACCCTACACATTCCTCTGGTAATAACAAAATGAGAAAGCACGAGAATTCTGGAAAAACACGATCACGTCTGTCTAGGGTCTTTTCAAAAGTGCCAAAGACGATTTGTTAAGGTGGCCTTTGGGGCCCTCTAGTGGCTTTGGAGAGACATTAGGGAAGAGGAATGACATCTTGCCAAAACTCAGCCCTACTTCAAACCAAAATACAAACTGTAATTTGAGTTCCTCCGCCACTTCCAGTAGAATTAAAATTCTTCATTAGGCTGTGTCTCTCCGTTGCTTTTTCATCAACTTTTTTCAGTGAAGTAGGAGTAAACGGGGTGTTGCTCTTTGCTATCAACCTTGTAGAGCCAAAGGCTGATGGTGGTCCCAAAAGATATCCTGAACTCATTATCAAGAGGAAAAGCACTCCCAGTCTGTCACAGATATGGCAAGTCTATAAATTCTATGACCTCTCAGTGCTTTTGCAATAAGAGTTGGACAAGAAATTGGCTTTTCTCTTGGTCTGCTTAAGTGCAGTGACCTTTTTGCAGGGTATACATTTATAGCACAGCTTTTCTAGTCCTATCTTATTCTATAATTCCAAAACCTGGATAACAGGTCAGTGGGCACTCTGAACCTCTTACTGCCATGTATGAAAATGGCCCAGTGTGTGAATTAAGCTGTACAGCTGCTCTGCAGCCAGTGCAGCAGCACTCTCCATTGCCTAAGTCCTGGAGGGATGCTGCAGCAGGACAGCACTGTGTCCCATCAAATGCCACATGACCCAAAGTCTGTCTCAGGCTTTGCAAAAAGGGCTTCAGCTGAAGCACAACACCATATTCAGCAGTAAAGTAAGGGGTCATTCAAGTGTTTTCTCTTAAAAGTACTGTGATGTTTTGCAAGGCATGAGTGGCTATGAAGAAGACGGAGACTCCCTTTTGGAAAGGAGTCACATGGAAAAGATGAAAGATAATGGGTACAAGTTCATCCTGGGGAGATTCTGATTAGACACAAGAGAAAAACTTTTCAGAATGAGACAAATCAGTCATTGGAGTAATTTCCCCAGGAAAGTGTTGGATTCCCCAGTGTTGGACTCTTAAGAAAGCGGGTGCTGGAACATATTGTCTAGAACATGCTTTTCCCAAGAAAGGTTGGATGAAATGAACCCTGAGGCCCCTTTACAACCTGTATTCTATGAAATTTGGACAGCTGACTCTTCATCCAAAAATTTTGGAAGCCAGACTAAAGATTTCTAAAATCTTTTTAAACACTTGAAGCTGTTGTAAATCAGTAGGAGGAAGACTTGAAGGTACTCAGTGATCTTGAAATAGTTACTGTAGAGGCAATTTTAGTGTTGCTAACCCAGAATGTTTGAAATTTGGGGTAAATGTCTTCTACTGTATAATCATAAGATTTTTGTTAAAATTTTGACAGTATAGTAAAGTATTATGGGTTACTTTTTGCCTAATTTCTGGTTTTCAACCTCCTGTATAGCATTTTATGTATAAAACTTTCTTTAGATTCCAGCTAGAAACCTATTTTTATGTAAAATTTGAGATTTCTCTCTTAGAGCTCCAGAGAAAAGCAGCTTCTCAGGAGGACTCACAATAAAATCACAATTGGCAGCAGAACAATTTACTGCTGCTGTCTTACTCATATACATCTACTGCAGATGTTCTCAAGTCTATTTTTAATCAAGGAAAATTTCATGCCACATTTTTGTCCAGCTTCAGAAGAGATTTTAGAGCACATACAGGCTAAGAGATAGAAGAAAGGTCATGTTTGTGTTGCAGCTTGGTTCATGGACTGCTTTCAGCAAGTGTGATAAGAGCCCCCAAAAGATCTGTTGAGGGCAGTGCAAAGGGGGAGGGTTAGTTATGAACTAAATATCTTCAGCTGACCAGGGCTGTGACTGTCAGTGATCATTACAGACTTGAGACCCAAGATTTGGTAGACATGACCCTGTTCAATGCTGGTGCCCTCTCTGCTCTCTCATGGAAGCCTGGTTTCATGACATGGTGATGCTGCAGAGAGGATGCTGACTCTAGAAAGCTGCAGGTGATAGCAGACAGAACATATGTACAGCACAACAGCATGTCAAGCAAAGGAACCTCACCCCTGGACACAGCCTAGCTGCCTGAGAACTGTGTTTCATTGTGTTAAATCATCAAGAGGAGACCAGTGCTGCAGCAAGACATCAATACTGCCTCTGGTAACACTTACCTGTGCAGAGCACGGCATCATGCTGGTGCTCACACCTTGAGTCTGAACCAGCAGCTCAGATCACCCACTGGGGAAAAGGAGCTGTTTCTTTAAATGTATCTCCTGTTCAAAGCCTAGTTTCCTTTTTGCCTTGCTGGCTGGGGAGTTTTTACTTTGCTGATTTCACACCAATTAATGCCTTTACTTAGATAATAAAGCATAAAGGCTTGTGCAGACTTGCAAGTTAAAGCAGATTTATGCAGAATGTGAATTTGCACTACCTCAATATCTGTTTCTGAATAACTTCCTATATAGACAAGCCCACTACTTTTATAGGCTACAGAGAGCAATCCCCAAATCTCTTGTGGGGTTTGTGATCCTAAGAACCAGCTCAGCCTACCTCTAGTGGGCAGTCAGGAAAGGACTTTCCAAGTGCCCGATTCCTTTCATGAACGAGAGATGGTTGGAGGAAAAGGGTAGTGGCCAGATCCCTGGAAATGCCTCAAATATTGGCTGGAGGTCTCAGGGCTGTGCTTCCCTGGTGCCTTCAGCACCTATAGAGGCAGCTGTTGTCCACATTCCTTTCCTGAGAAAAACCTGAACAAAGCAGGAGATGAAACCTTACAAACCTTATGTTTTGTCTGCAACCTGAATGCACTTTTCCTCCCACAGGCTGTCACACTGAAATAACGGCTCATCTGTGAATCCATTTTCCTTTGTGTTCTTATAGAACATCGTTTCTAAATGACTAAAATGGAATAAAATGTACCACAGAGCCCAAAAGAATCAAATTAGTGCAGAGCTATTTAAATGTGCAACATTTTCAATTTCTCTGACACTCACAGGTGAGGAAATGAATCAGTGGGATGTTAGGAAATGTTGCACTAATTGACCTGACTGTGGCATTTTCTTTAGAAGTCACCATTAAATCACAACATGCCTGCTCAGTACGTGTGGTAATGTATTGTAACTGTCACAGTGCTTCAAGTACTTCATCCAGAGTATGCTACAAGTAAAATTATTCCACCTGCTTATGACCTTATTCTGTATTGTTCCATAATTCTTTCTAAGACCCTAACTTCCCTAGTTTCACAAAAAGATGGTGCAGTAATTACTCTAATTGAAGACCTACAAATGCCACAGTTTTATTTTGCACTTCTTAAAGCTGACCATGGCATTTAAAACTAAAACTATTCAAGTGCTAAATAAAAGCAAAGGGAAAACCTAGTAAGGAGTAGAAATTATTATTAGATATTTGATATATATATATATATTTTAAATGGCCAGTCTGTATTTGAATTTCTGATTCAGAACCCATTGAAGTAAATGAAAATTCTTCCTTTGACTTTCTGTTTCTTTTCTCTCCCTTAAGAATCCTTGTCCAAAATATCTAGTAATAGCCTTTGGCAGGGACAATGTAATTAGTCAGTGACTGTGTGTGTCTAAAGATTCCTTTGTTTTTAGAAGTGAAATAATTTGTATTCTACTAAGCTCACTACACTCAACTTCCTCAGACATGGTTTTCTAGTGGTTTCCAAGCTTCAGCACATCTGCAATGCTCTGCTATAAACCTTAGTCCAAAGTCCAGTCACGATGGAAATACAAGAATGTTAAGGGAAGGTAATGAAAAACAAGTCTAAAATATATTTATGTGCCACTATTCATTGGACTAATGTATTTACAACACTGGGCCAGCATCTGTCAACCTCACCTCTGTAGGAAGTTACTGATTACACATGAAGTGTGAAAGAGAATTTAAAAAGAATCAAAGATGAAAAAGACCTCTGCAGGAGAGTAATATGCAGCAACTGTGAAACTTTCTTTAGAAAGAATTTACCAGAGACATTAAAAATAAGCAGGAGTCAGTCAGACAAAAATTGAACCAAACTTTCCTGTTTGCTCTTAATTATAAAATAAAGACTTGGGGAAAGAACTCTACCACTAAACAATAACAAATAAATAAATAAACAAATTTCCTTTTGTCCATTGTTAATTCTAGCATTCGACTGGAAGTTGTCAAAGAACCATAGTTGCCTTAGAAATTTGGGGTGGGGTAGTGGGGAAAGGAATAGCTGACAGTTCTGGTGGAGAAGATATTTGCGAAAAGTTGTTAATAAAGCAACAGAAGGGTTTATGTCTTAGGACATAAAGCACCACTAATTTGTATGGAAAGAATATCTATCTTAATGGGAAGATTTTTCTTTATTGCCCAGTGTCATGCTCCTTCCTGTAAAGGATTTGCCATGAGCTGGCAGCAGGGGTGGAATTTTTGTGGAGTGGTTGCACTGGGATCTTCTAACAGGGACCCTTGATCCCTACACCATCAGGGATTGAGGTCCTCACACAAGGGCAAGCTAAAACTCTGTGTGTGCATCTTCACATCACCCCTCTAAAATAAAGAGATGGCAATCTGAAGCACAAAGACTGAGTGACTTGCTCAAAACCATCCAAATACCTTCTGCAGAGTGCTGAGAGGCTGTTGTTTAGCTCAGGCACTCGGAGCCCAGCCATCGGATTCATGTGTCCATTGCCCTGAACAGAGGCAGTAGCTGCAGCTAATCTGAATGTCAATGTATTCCACAGGAGGCCTGAGTCCCCTCCTCATCCAGACTGACAACATCTGTATCAATTCTTTGTCCTTGCATCCATTCTCCCTCTCCCTGCAGCCAGGTCAGCCCAGCAAGCACACCTGCACTTAGGAACTGGGAAGCCCAGTCACATCCTTTGAGAAACAGGTCTCTACCACTTGCAACATGGAGTTATTTGCACACTTACAGCTCACACTGGATTTACATTGTGAATTTGGAATTCAGGGGACCAAGTCCTTCCTGCTTCCTTAATGCAGTCCTGGAGTAGGAATCTGTCCTGTCTTTCCCAGCTGCTACAGTGATATCTCTGTTGCTGGAATATCTGTTTCTCACTGTTCCTTAAATAGGTGGTTGTTCTCAGCATGCAAATAGTTTCACCAAAATAAGCCCAGGGCAATGCAAACACTTAAGAACTCTGTATACAAGCTGTGTTTCCCTTGTGGTTACATTTTATTCGGCCGCTGAAAATACTTGTTTTCTTTCCCTCCATGTCTAGTTAAGTAACTGAGTTTACTGTTCCCTTACTCAGCACTGCTTCCACAAAAACACAGTTGAGAACCCCACGTGGGATGTTATTTTTCATCCTTTGGTCATCTGTCAATCACTCTAAGACTTCAGCTTGTCCTTCAAATCCTCATAAATTAGAACTCAGCATTATAAAGTGGAAATCCATGTTTAAAAGGTACTTTCCAATATAACTTGCCCCATGGTATTTCAGCTCAGGTTTCTCTGTCCTCTAATTTCTCCACTTTATGGGGTTTTCTTGATAGCTGTCTAGAAACTATATGACTCACAAGTCAAGAATAGGAACTTTTGGAGATTTAAGAGAAATAGGAAATGTCTCATTGCAGACATATATTTTAAACTGTTTCCCCAGAGTTAAGAAAAGAACTTAAAATACAGACACATGCACACACAAACATAATTTAAAATTTTTTAATAACAAGCCTTATGTTTTATGCCAGGAATGTAGACTGGAGCATAGGGATTACAAACTTGAATGTGTGACTAAAAATGTACATACAGATGGGAGGGTATTAGAATCCATGTTGCTTATTTCAGAACAGATGGAGACTATTCTGTATTACAACTATTATTTGGGGGGAAAGCTAAGCTGTGCAATTCCCAAATTTAAGTGTAACTACAACAAAGCAGACAGTATTTTTAATGTCAGTAACCAGATGGTTTTAGAGGAAATACATTTAAAAAATGCATCTGAATCACATAAATAGTTCTGTTGCTTTCTCACAGGTGCCCAAGCTTTGGTAAAACAAGGACCTTAATCACCAGTTAACTCCTTGTACTTAATAAGACAATCTAATCTACTCTTGCTTTTTAAAATCTCTTTTAAACTACTGTTCCCTGACTCAGGGTTTTCCTATTAGTATTGCAGGGTGATTTTAGGGCACTCAAGTTGATATGATTATAATAAGATGCAAAAAAATCACAAATACTTAGTTGGCCAAATGTCTGGGAAAACTTCCTGGTAATTAACTCTTCATTGATTACCAAATAATTCCTCATTGGAGGAAATGGGAACATCAGCTCTTGGGAGTAGCTTGTCATGAGACTAAGAAATAAATTACATGGTAAGTTACTACTCCCTCTAATTTCAGTGATACAGCAGTTACACTTTGAAACTGAGCTTCAGTGAAGAAGTTCTGTAAAAGTATTTGAACTCTAAAGAATTTACAATGATCTCTGAAAGACACCAGATGATAGCAGAACAAAGAACCCAGATTTGTTTTGGCCTAAATCAATGAAGAAAACAGTTGTAGGAGGTTATAGTGGCTTGGGTGTCAGTCTCTTCTTCCAAGCAACAAGTCATGGGATGAAATGGAATGGCCTCAGCTTGTGCCAGGGGAGGTTTAGACTGGTTATTAGGAAAGATTTATTCTCTGAAAAGGTTATCAAGCATTGGAACCAGCTGCCCAGGGAAGTGACAGAGTCACCATCCTGGAGATACCTACAAGACATGTAGAAGTAACTCTTAGGGATGTGGTTCAGTGGTGAACACAGTGGTGCTAGGTTAACTGTTTGACTTGATCATCTTAACTTCTTTCCCATCCTAAACAGTTCTATTATTCTATTGTCAGGGCAGGAAAAATGGCTTTCACAGCATCTTAATTAACAGAATGGAAGAGATATTAAGATAGGTTTATTCACAGGGGTTTGCCATTAATCAAACCCATATTAAAAGCCAGTAAATGTTGCCCTGTAGAGGATTTACTCTTGAGGCTTTCTGGTTTAGTGAAAATAAATATGCCTTGGTTATTTAATATATTGCCATTATTTGTATTATTTAAAAAAAAAAATGCTTGAAAAGAATTAATATACTTTGTTGGCAGCTTTTTCAATATGACTGATTTTGAAGTGTCCATATTAATAGGTCAGCTTAGTCACGTACCGGAGATATCTTTAAAATTTAATAAGCCTCACGCTAAACAATAATCTAAAAATGTACAAACATAAATTATATATCTCAAAGGAAATATTTTAATTGTAATCTCCACACAACTATTTTTTATCAGGTGGAATACAAAGCAAACAGAATTTACAAAGGCCCAATTTGTTTCCTTTCAATTTCCATCTGCCATGACTGTCTTATGATTTTCAAATACCAGAAGCATTTTACAAACAGTATAGTAGGCCATTATTAACAGTTCAATGCAAACATTAAACACAATTAGTCAAATTTCTAAGGAAACCTCTGATTCTTCCTCTCCATTGACTTGAAATTTAAACAAATCCAAGACAGCAGGATGAAGTCAGTCCACAAAGAAGGACTATTCACACATCTTCTGAGATTGATGAGGGGGTACCCAGTCAGATTGTATCAGCCTGTTGCTGTATCTAAGCTCAGGTAAATACCTTGCCTAGTGGAGCTTTTAGAGAAGAGCTGGAAGGACAGATTTCCACATCCCAGCTCCAAGACTGAGCCGTACAAGACTGCACATCTCTAAAGGAGACAAAAAAATACTGTTGTCCCACCCTCATTTTAATAAGGGACTCAATGACTTCCTCACATATCATTGCATGTGTGTTTGTACAAATTTACTGTATGAGGATGCTAATATACTGATTATTGGGTGAGATATTTATGTAGCAAGGGGTGCATTTGCTACCACTTCCTGCTGTCACCAGCTCTTCTAGCTGTGTCTTGTCAGGATCTTACCAAAGGGTTCTACCTTACATTTTAACTCAGCTAACTGTCTAGTTAGCACTGTCTTTTGTAAGTTAAGACATTTCTTCAGTGTCAAAAGAAAATACTATATTTTCCATCCATAACCAAGATACTTCTATACCTTTCAGGAAGAAGTCATGCCTGTGTTGAAACTTTTATTTTTTTCTTTGCCTTACAATATTTTATGCAATGTACTTTTTCTGGCTTTTTCCCCCCACAGAAACTTCCCAGTAAACAAGAAATTATTTGGACTTTGAAACTACCAAAGGGAGCATATCACAGCTACTCTTCTGTTAGTGCAAGGTCTGTGAGCCTGTGCTAACAGCTCTGCAACCAAATGTACTGTAGTCAGCCGAAACTGTATTTACCGGGTCTGTATCATTATTAAAAAAAATTTAACTGTCAGCAATATTTCTCAAAGATTATTGCCCCTTTCAAAAGCACACTAAAGCTACTGAGGGAACCAGTTTCAGATCAAAACATGCAGAGCAAATGAACTGCCCATATGAAGTGAGTTTGCTACAAAACCGAAATTTTTCCCATCAAGTTACAGTGCCTCTTTTCCAAAATGGCTCTTCCAGCTTGCATCATTCCCATCCTGCTCCTTGGAAAATATATGATAGAAGCAGTAATATGAAAGAGTTCACAGGTATTGAGCATCTCTTTGCATTAGCAAACTCAGTTGTACTATTTGGAAAGCCAGTCTTCTGTTCCAGCTACTGCTACAGTCAGAGGGAGAAAATTAAGTTCTGCAGCTGACGGAAATGGTTGTTTGCTCTTTTGGGTACAAAGATACAAAATAAATGTTTCTCCCCACTTTTTCTTCTCCCTGTGGAGTTTCACATCTGAGACTTTTCTCAAAGCCATATTTTCCCAAAGTGAGGTTTTTTTACTGTCTTGTCATCTGTTCCTTCTTTATTTAAATCAGAAATGAATGGCTTATCAAAATTGCTTGAAGTCCTTAGGGGCCTGTGTGGCTGAACATGCTGCCAAAATAGCTATTGAAACTCTGAGGAGGTTAAATTAACTGATGACAAAGATTTCAGACAGGGACTGTCTGACTGCACTGTCTCTCTGGTCTCCATGCAACTGCAGTTTGTCTCTTCCCAAAAAACAGTAAATAGTACCCAAGTGATTACTAATATAGCAACAGTCTATGTGCCTATCAGATATAAAGGAATAAAGGACATGGGAGTTAATATAGAAGGGAAAAACATTCTTGGCTGTTCTCTTATGGCAGAGTGAAACAAAACCTAGCCACGCTGTACAAGTGTCCCCTATGCCCTGACATGTTTTGTCATCCCTTTCTCAACTCCTGTAGCTGCTGGTTGGTTATGCCAGACTTCCTCCCTGGGTATTTTAACCTTCCTCAGAGTGACCAGTTGAAGCCCTTGGCTGGGCTGAGGTTGCCATCCCACAGCAGCCCAGTGAGGAAGTGATGAGCTTTCCCTCAGCAGGGAAGTGGTGGTTTCCCTTTGCAATGTTGCCTCCAGCAGTCTGGATCAGTGCATTAAAGGACAACTGCCATGACCCTGGCAGCCCACCTGTGGTGCCCAAAGAGGTCTGTGAAATCATGAGAACCAGAAAGCTTTGTGGAAGAGACTGAACAAACATCTATTGGGAGCTCTTGAGGTTACACTGATCCTCTCTTGACGTGGGTGCTCACTGAAGACCAATTAAAGGTCATACAGACAATGCTCTCTTAAGTGCCATTCACGTTCTGCTTTTTGGGATTCTCTGATACTTGTCTAAAAACAGAGTCAAAAAAAAACAGGGTAACACTGAAAACAATAAGGCCTAGGGTGTTAAACAGCAACTGGCTCTATACAGCCATCCATCCTCCTGTGGAGTCAAAAAACTGTCCAGACCTTGAGCCAGTCTCTGCTCCTGGGGGACAAAGTGCAAGGAATTAAGGATCATTGGTATGGACTGTCTTCTGCTAACAGATTGCTAAAATCATCTTGTGCTTGAGTTCTGGGGGCATCTTTCTACTGAAATGATGAAACAGGATGTAAAATTAGCTTTATGCTATACCACTAGATGGCAAACTGGCAGTGTGATACACACCAGACTGCCTATCACAGACATCTCTGATATTTTCACATATTGTGAAAAATGCAGACTATCTTTATGCAAATTAACAGAGGCTTGATGATATAGAACAAGGAACACTTCAAATTTCATGTTATTAATGATGATTTAAGTCTGGACAACATGGATCCTATTGGAATCATTAAAGATTTCTAGGGCAAAGGGTTCACATGTCCTTTCCTTTTCATGTTCCAAAGCTGGGACTGAGCACAGCTGAGTGTCAGACAGCACTGTAGTGACTTCATCTGGAAATAAGTCAGGAACAAGACTATCCCAAAGCCCTAGGAAAGGGGCTGTTCCACGAGACTGAGGCCTGTGGCAGTGCTTCAGGATTGCAGTCACACTCTTTCCAGTGTATACATTTTGTAGAGGCATCAGTATAAGCACAAAGCTCTTCTAGCAGCCAGCACTTAATCAGAGTAAAATTTCATTATTTAGATAACATTATGAATGTACAAACATTTATTTCAAATCTAACAGACCCAGGAGCAGCTGCAAGGAATAAAACATTATTTAACATTTTGTTTCCTCTTCACCATACACTAGCGAGCACTTGTGATCAAAGCTGCTGGAGAATCAATTGGAGAATAAATTGGCCTTTTGATCCCTTCAAAGATTTTTTTACAGTAAATCCAGGAAAATGTCTTCTCTGTACCTCTGGCTACAGAGATGGAGGGGCAGCTGCTCCATATGCCTCTGGGATCAGGAACAGCTATGGGAACAAGCATGACAGGTTTTGCAGGTTTCTGCCACTGAAATTACTGCTGCTGCTCTGTCTGCCTTCCCACAGAGGTCTGTAGGGGCAGAGCAAATTTAGAAAAGTACATTAAAGAGAGGGGAATGGCACCACAAAGTCCCCTGAGAGCTCCCAGTCATTTCCCCAATGCTAAAATGAAGTCACCTAAGGATGTAATTGCTAACAGTTGGCTTTCCAGCTCAGAAAAATCTCTTAAATCACAGAATAAGCACTGAAAATGCAAAATGCTCTGTAATGCTACCAAGATGTATGGAAAATTAGTAAGAGAGAATGTGCTCACTCAAACCAAAATTCAACCATGTACTGACTCAAGGACCAAAGAGAAGTGTATGGTGGGAGAGATGCAATCACTTGGCTTACTTGGGGGAATTTAGTCCCTTGGTTTATATAAGAAGACAATTATGGAATAAGCTATTTCACTGAACACAAGTGAGGATCTGCAAATTATGGACAGAGAAGTTTTGCTTTCCTGTGCACCAGACAGTCAAAACCCAGAGAGCAGTCCTCTTGTCACAGCTCCCAGCCTGCTTTTGCCATAACCAGCAGACCCAAAGACTCCCTGAGCTCCCTCCGGGCCACAGCTAAGAACAAATCCCTTTTGGGCTCCTGCCTGATGCCAGTTGACAGAAACAGCAGTTAATCCCCAATTTTTACTCTAATTACAAGCTCCTGCACTAACCCCATTGCCCATGTGTCCCAGCATCTGTCCAGGCTCTTGTAAAGTGCTGGTTTTAGGGACAGATTTCCTTCAATTTAGCTGTCATCAAACAGTGAATCAAGACCTTCTTTTGCAGGTCAGGATTTGAGCAGGGTTTGTGTGTCTCGGGCAAGAATCCTACTCCCAGGGTTCAGAAGTTGCCCTATGACTCTTTTCATAACAGCAAACTAAAATATACTGTATTTTTATTGTTGCTGATAAAATCATCATTAGTTTTGGAAATATTTATTCCTATTTTCTTTTCATTCATATCTGGAGGGTCCAGAGAAAAGCAGTAGACATATACACAAGTTTTTGGGCACATAATTTTATTATTTTATCTATAGCAGTAATTGGAGTGCAAGAAAACTGCTTAGAAGTCACAGCACTTGCTTGTAATGCATTTTTCATGCTTAGCCTGTGTATTTGTGTCTTAAATCATTGACACTAGTCTCACACTGTAGAACAAATGTTTTTATCATGAACTAGGTTCTCTATTGTGCAGAGTATCTGAAGAGTTGAATTCACCAGATGCCAAAGGTTGTTGTGGGCAGCTCCCACTGCCCATTTCACCTAAGCCTGAGCTCTGGAAGGGGAAGGCTGCAAAGATGGGGGGGCACATGGGATATGGCACATGGGACAACAGCCACAGGTTAGAGAAACAATACCACAGCCCACCCCTGCTTCCAGCCAGCAGAGGCTGTTGTTCCAGCAGCCTTTGCTCTCTCCACTTTGCACCTGTTCTCAGCCCTCTGTTTTGTTCCTGTCCCTTTCTTTTCAGTAACAGAAGAACCTGTTCATCACCTCTGAGGCAGTAAAATCACTGTTTAATGCATTTTTTGAGAGACCACTGGAGCTGACTCAAGTTGTCACCTACACACAAATAGCAGAGTGCATTAGCTGAGCTTCAGCTGCAGCTCTGAAAGCAATGTGATTATAACAGCTTTAAGAGACAGGACAGTCTGTAATTAGCAGAGGGTTTTTCCTGGTAATTACATTAACCTTTAGCTGAATGTTACTCAACCCACCACAGTGTTATTTTTATGATCCCCTACCAAAGAATGCCTCTGTAGGATTGTGAACCTGTCTTGGTCAATGGAAAATTCCACATCTTTGCATATATCCTACAAGGGCCCTGCTTTGGTCAAGTGCCACCCTGTGCTGTGCCTGTAGGGTTTTACAAACAATGACCTCTCTGGCTGGAGGGAATCCAGCCCTGATAGTAGCATTTTCAGTCATTCTTTCCTTGTGCAATGAATGAAGAATGAAAAATGCAGCTATTCACGGAAGCAGCTTTGTCTGATAGTAATGACCTGGGTACTAATGTAGCAGTTTGTCACACGATATGCTCTGTATATTGTTATTTCCCATAGTGTTTGTTTGCCTCAATGTTTTCCAAATACAGAGCTGCATAAAGTGTTCAATAGAACTCTAGACATTCAGAGAAAATGGGGCCCATGACTACAACAGAAAAAACTAAGCTGGATAAATATGCAAACATTCCTCATAAAAATCCAATTAAGAGATTAGCTGCACAAATACACAAAAGTTCATGAGAGGTGGTCTGGCACTACAGATTCTTCCTTTGCTCATTTAATCTGATTAAGTTCATTCCATATAACTGTAATCTACGGTGCAGTAATATACCACTTTAACTTAGCTTAGTCCAGACATTAGTTAAAATGTCATGAGTGCACTTAGGAAATCAGAATATTATCTCAGAACAAGCTGAGTGGTCAAAGTATGAGAAAAGTTATTTTTATTGAAAGCAAAATTAGAAGAGATAAACCTTTTTACAGTTTTGTCTGGTTTTCTTTCAGAATTATTAAAATTGTAATCCTGATGCAGATCTCTGAGTAAGAGAAAGGAATATCAGCTGAAATAGTCCTGTAAGCTGTTGAGAGTAGAAGCAATCCCTGGTGATTCAGATCACCAAGTTTTGGGGACATTCTCTGATTTACCTTGGCCTCAGTTCCCTACCAGATAAATGGGCATATGCCTTCCTTCTCCCAGCCTACTTTTGTGTTCAGACCAAAATGTTCTTGGGGCAGCAGGTTAGTTAGCTGTAGATCTCTGGGTTGGGTTCTTGGCCAAAATTCCATGTGCCAGGATAACCCTGTGATAGCTATGTCAAAATAAAAAGGGGGATTCTCCATAATGTTCATACCAGCATCATTCTGTCACTGTTTCATCTTTGTTCTATAAATACACGTTTTGGAAGTCTCCCATTCTAGGTGTGTAACCTGTTTCTTCTTCAAGCCCAGGTGGCCATTCCCGGCATCCAGAGCTGAATAAAGAGGTTCAAATGCTGACAGGAGATGGAAAGATGGACAGTTGCACACCAAATTGGGGTTCCTCTGAAAACTAGGATACAGGGACTGTCCAAAGTGATGCACCTGGTCATGAACCCACTTCCTTTCTCAGCACAACCAAAGGACTTTTGTCACACAGCCACTTAGCTCATGAATAAAAACACCACTTTTATGAATGGATTCCAGTAGTGACAGTATTCCTCCTCTACTAACTTTTGTTTCTCTACTGGTTCATTCTTTAGCATTTCATCTACTTTTACTTCAACTGAACAGATGCTTTAGTTATATTTCTCTTTTTTATTAATATTCTTTATCTATTTTGTAACCTGTAACTAGAAGTCTTCCTGGATGCCTTCAAAATTATTTATAAAAATTCCTGTTTTCTCCATTCAGTGCTTAGCATCTTTCAAAGTGACAGAAATATGGTAATCAAGGGAGTAGTATCTCTATCTCCTATAGCAAGGTAGGCTGAAGAAAACACAATAATTTATGAATGGAAATAATATCACCTAATAACAGACCCTGAAGTCAGGCTTCTAAATTCATGTTTACTGGGGAGAATTGGGCACTTCTGTAGGATGACTCAACTCTGCTGTATTGAACACCTATACTAATATTAAATGAATTGCATTGTAGAAATACTTATTCACATTTTAATGACTATAAAAAGAGGTTGGATGAGTAGCTTACAGTCGTCTTCATCGTGGACATCCAGAACTGACTAACATGAATCCCATGCTGAATATCCTAAGTTCCAGAAATTCTGGGAACCCTACTTCCAGAATGTAGGAAGACTTACAGTGCAATACAAAAATCTCAGGTTATTCAGCAGCTTTTCCAGATATTTTTCTTTTTAACAAGCCACAAACTCATAGTCTTCTGCTTCAAACTTCTGAGGAGCTCAACACTTGAAAGCTGCAGTATGGCAGTTCTTCCTGCTATGTAGCCACACACCTTGAGATGGAGAGGATCTCCTACTGCTTTATTGTCTGAAACAAAAAAGGCCCTTCTGTGCCATTATGACTGCATGGTACAGGAGTAGAAAACTGTGGGGGGTTCCCATGCTGTGGTTTACCTGAGTCATGGGATGACAGCTTCCATCTGGAGCACATCTTATATGCATCCTACCTTTCCACACACTGACTGTTTTCTCCTCCAGCCTGGTTATGTAGAAGGGTGTTCTCTGAGTTTCAGCTGCTTCCAGAGGCAACAGGAGGAGTTAGACTTCTACAGACACCAAGTCAGAATGTCTAAATAACAGTCTCTTCTAGGGCCCTAACTCGGTCTCTCCAGGACTCTGGATGGAGGGTGAGGGGATTATCTTCCTGAGGCTGAAGGTGGTTTCTCATCCCTGTGGAAAGTGGTCCTTGAACCGGGAGCAGTCGATGTTCAGTTTATCAGTGCTGTCTTCCAAGCCAGAGCCCCAGACCTCTGCAGCCCTCATCTCATCCTCTGTCCAGGGCAAAAGAGCCAGAATGAGCAGAAACTTGTCACCTAAATCTTCCATCACTGGAGAAATGGTCCTCATATGCTGAACCTCTTCTTCCATTTGCAGAAGTCTCAACCATTTTAGAAGGGTTTTCATGAATGTTGTGTCTTTCCCACCAGTGTATTTAATCAGATCATTTTTCACAGGTAAATAAAGACCTCAAATCAGCTGAAGATTAGATAAGATAGCTAGATAGATAAAGATAAATAGCTAGATAGACTAGATAATGTACTTTAATTTCTCACAAATGCTTTCTCATAAGAACCAACCTAAATCCACAGCACTTAGATTAAGATCTGGAATTTCCAAAGCGGATAAAAATTAATCTGTGGTGCTGCTAATTACTTATTTAATGTTTTTCAATAATTTGGTAGAGAGTTTATATTTAGTTTCTATCTTTATATGAAAATGGCAAAACTTCACCCAAAGCAAGCCATTAGAAGATCAGATGTTTGCAGAGTTTCAGTGAAGTAGGATATACACTCTTCATATTGACAGGATATACACTGTTAGATTAACAACATTTGCAAGGCTGGAGACATGGTGTTGTGATATCCCTCATTTCCCATCTCAACAAAAGTTTGATTGTGACTGTAAAGGGCATCAGACTTCATGGTTTATATATAACACCATGCATAAATAACAGCACAGCTAGAAAAGGGCATCCATGGGATAAATTTGGGCCTGACAGAGCAACAGGAAATAATACCAGATAGATCTGGCTGGTAACAATAAATCTTCACATAAGGCTCATATGAGGTCTTCTGTCTTTCCGTTCATCTTTTCTAGAAGTAAGAAAATATTATGTTCTGACCCCTACCACATCCTGGAGTAAATGAAGTTCTAACATAAATGCCTGATTTTACTTTTTTCTCAATTTTTGTTTTTCTTTTAACTTCAAAATAGCATGGAAGGTGCCCCAGAGCATCCCAGCTTCACCTAGTTTTTTATATATAAAAAAACTTTTTAGTCAGTTTATCACTCAGGAAATTTACATCAAAATCATAAAATAAATGCCATTATTCCACTTAATAGTCATAGGGAGACAAACTTCATCTCCAATGATACATTTTACTTCTGGTCAAAAAGATTAAAAACCTTTTTCTACAGGTCCTAGTTGTCCAAGCCGTGTCAGGGAGCACTAAAATTTTACAGCCTTGTTTAAAACCCAGTATCACTACTGCCTCTGGTTAATTTTTAAAACCTAACAACCATCTGTTATGACTACAAAAGACACAGTAAAAGTATTCTTTTAAATTTTTCCAAACCTTCTAAGAGGTTAGCATTAGGAGACCAACTATCTCGTGTTGCCAGAACTGAACTTCACTGCTAAAAGAGAGATTGACCATGGGAAGTCTTACTACTTATGGAAAGAAACATTTTTTTTTTATTTTCAGTGGATTTTTAAACACAGATATCCTCTTTAAGACATCATACAGCCATCACACACTTGTGGTGGCTGGCTCTCCAACTTCTTTTGGTGCTGTGCTGCCCATGTACAAAAACACACACCACTCTTCAAAAAAGAGTTCACTCAGACAGCTCTTTGCATATCCTCGTTCATTTCCAAGGTCTCAGCCCTCAGCTTGGTCTTGCAGCACATTGCAGTTTCAGTGCCAAGGCTGCCTGGCTGCCTTGGAGCACAGGTAAGCCAAACCAGAGCTGTCTGTGTCTGCTCCCAGCAGTGTAGCTGCAGTCTCACATGTGGCAGGGCTTCGCACGAGAATTTCATATGGAAAACACACAGATCAAAAACTATCTGTAAAAAGCAAAACTTGAGTGATTTATTCCACCCCCCCCCACACACCCTCCCAGGATGTTTCTAATTCAACATTTTTATCTTTGATGTTTACTAAAAATAAAGATTAGATTTTGGTGTGCCTAGTTAGATATTTAATATTAGTCTCTTTCAATGGCATAAATTTTTAACAAAGGCAACACTTACTACTGAAAATGCTAGTGAAAAAAGATTATTAGTTTTTTAAATATATAATTTTGAAGACTTTTTCACAGATTTATGAAAGAAAGAAAAGTATTTTTTAAAAGAATAAAATCATAATTATGGCGATTTTCATAAAAAGAACAATGAAAACCCAGAAATTGTATTAAAAACTGAATAGGGATCAACTTCAAAGGTCCATAGATACCACTGACTAAGAAATTAGTAAGTAATTTTCATGTCTCATACTGAAATTATTTACTGCAAAGCCCTTGCTTGGAAACACCAAAGTTCTCCGTTTTGTCCACTTTTGCTCCCAATCACATTTTTATGACACACCAAATGGCAGGTATTGCACAACTCCTGGTGGACAACAGGAGTAGCAAGAAGTTGTTGGGACCTCAGAGGCACCAGAGCAAGGAACGTGGCCGTGGGAAGCAGGGCTGTGCAGGCTCCCAGTGCTGCAAACAGCACCAGCACAGCTGCCAAGCTGTAGGTGCCCACACAAGCACATGCTAAATTGGAACCTTATCTCTCCATTGTACCACAAACAATTTTTTCCCCTTTATCTGTATTTTTATCTCCACGCTAGGACTCATTCAGCTCTTTTACAAAGAAAATCCTTGGATAGGATTCAGATTCAAGCTTCTCTTTTTTTTTTTCTCTCTCCAGACAAAGCCTTTTTATAAGTGTGCAGGCATTACACAAGACGCCTTCTTTTTCTAAATTTCACTGCAGTCAAATCTCTTTGTACCGTATAATTAGGCAGCATCTGCACTTCAGGCAGACTGTGAGACTGTAACTCCCTAGCACCCAAAAATGAGAACAGGATGCTACCATCACTGCTGGAGAATCAGATCACTATTATACCCTAGGTCTCGAATGTCTATGCCAGCTGAATTAGATAAATAGCTTTAGATAATAAACAATGTTGGCATATATCTGCTAAGTTGTTCAGTCCAAAGTTAAAGAAGGTAAACAGAGATTAACCATTTCCAGTTTGGATAATCCAAAGTCTGCATGTTTTAATTGCCCACCACTAAATATATGGTGTGAAACTGACTTCAGTCCACCTTTGCATTCCTTGTTTGGGGGCTGGTACAGAACGGACTAGTAGCATCTGCAATGAATCTAATCTTGCTGCATTTTCTCATTCAAGATGGAGCCCCTCAGAAATCTGAGGGTAAGAAGGGTTACAAAATGCATCAAAATGCCTAAATGCATCATTATAACAACGATGTCCCAGGAATAGGCTCTTTCTCTGACCATGCAGTCACCTACTGCATGTTATTATGACAACAACAGCAAAGAAAAATATCAGAAGAGCCTCAAAACTACCTCTGTATCCCTATTGTCAGCACGTGCCATTAGCCTGATAATCAGTGTATCAGTGAATTGTATCGTTCAGCAAATAAGCTCTTGAAGCATTAGGGGGTGGGGTGGGGGATGTGGGTAAAGAAATCACATGAAAGATAGCAGTCTGCTGCTTTTTTTGGTTTATTGTTTTAAATCAACAGGTTTTGTAATGGCTTTGCACAAGTACAAACCAGCTTATTCATATGTTTCTGTGAATATTCTTGTTCTTTTCCAAGTCTCTTGGTAATTACATGCCATAGGCATGTCTCAGAAGCATTGAAGTTCAAAAGCCATTGAAAGATTAGAAAGGCAACAGTTCCTTAAACCAAGTTTTCAGTTCTCGTAAATTCCTTCACTATATTTTTAGAAATTCAAATTATAAGAGATTCCAAATTGTTATTTAAAAAAACCCAATTTCTTTATTGTCAAAAGTACCTCATTCAGCTCCTTCATCTAGGTGATAGGATATATCCTCGTGTATTCGTTAAATTAAAGCCACAAGGAACAGCTGTATATACAAAAAATATCATTTTATCTTTGATAAAAGACAAGTTTACCAGAAAATTATCCAGGTATGAAAGTAACAATAAGTGTGGAATTCCCCAATTCCTGTGGCAGATCTATCCCAACAGTCACCAAAACTATAAAATGTATCTCTGTAATTAAAGGTTCTTACTGGATAGAAGCAACTTTTTCCCTACGAGATCAGAATTGAAGCAAGTTCCCTAGGGAAGCTGTGCTTTGCATCCATGCAGGTTTTTAAGACATGGCTGGATAAAACCCTGAGCACCCTGGTCTGAGATCAGAGATGGTGCTGCTTTCAGCAGAAGGTTGCACTGGTGACCTCCTGAGTTCCCTTCCAGTCTGAATTATCCTGTGACTTTATGTTACTATAATTTCAACATTTCCTTGTCTCCAGTTTACAGGCACTGGTCTTAATCAGGCCTCTGTTGTCTACCAGGCTTACCTCTGCTGAATTCTATCTCACCAGAGTGCTCACCCCCTGGCCACCGAGCATTTTCTCACTCTTGTCTCTGCAGCAGGAGATCTCCAGGCTCCCAAGTTGCAGGCTGGTGAACCTTGGAAAAGCTCTCACCTGCATCACAAAACTGACCACAGCCACAGACCTTCTTCACTCCCTGCCAGGCACAAATACATTTTGCTAAAAAAGCATGCCACAATTTCCAGGCTGCCCTATGCCCAACTACAGCAACTAATTGCAAAAAATATTTGATGATATTGTTTAATTATTAAAGGAGATCAGATATCAAAGCTAATTCAGATACAGGATTAAGAATAAGGGATTTTTCAAGGGTGTCTATCACCACGTGATAGACAATCATGCTAATACATGACTTGCTTTCATATCAAAATAGGAATGGTGTTTATGTTTTAAAATTAAGATGGTAGAGTTGTCTATCACGTGGAATGAAATTATATATATTTCAGATGCTCTTCTAAAAATTGCAACAGAATTTAAAATAAGGAATCTCTTTCAATTAAGAAGCTAGAAAAAACTTTAGTAGAAGAAGTGGGAAAAAATATGAGAAAAATTAATACGGTCTCTTTTATCTGTAACAGGCATTCTTTTATGTTTTGGAGACAGCGATTAGGCTAAGTACATTAAATCTAGCATTCAGAAAGACTTTTAAGAAGTTAGGAAGTCTGGAAAGAGATAAATAAGTCTAGACAAAATAACCCTGTTTAATGTGGTTATTCTTGCCACCTACTAAGGATGTGACCTCCAGTGACCAAGCTCTGTAATTATTTCAGCATGATACAGAGCATCATTTGAATGAAAGAACTCAGTTGTTTGAACTTAGGGCTGTATAATAGTCTCTTTCATAGTGAAAGTGTGCTTAATGCATTGAAATTTGAAGAGAGAAATTGTCCCTGTTCCCATCTTTTTCTATTCATTTTAGACCTGGAGATTCTTCTATGGTATTCAGGAAACCCCACTCAGAAAATGGGAAAAAAAAATCTGATCACACTTAAAATATATACTGCAGTCAATGCATTGCACTGCTTTGATGACTGAGTGTTAATATTTGTGTTTCCTTATGACAGTTTGGTAAAGCATTCCGTGCAGCTATTACAAGGCAGAGATTTTCAGTGTAAAGTTTTACATTTCAGTCATGGAGAAGCAAGAAGTAGAGCTGCTATACATCACCCAGGATGAGCTCAGCAGTGCTGTAGAAAAAAGAAGTTGATATAACTTTGCCAGAAGATATGGGTCAAAATGTGATCAGCAAAAACTCTAGCTTAAATAAATATGAATGAAAATTTATTCATTTACTCCTTCCCACTCCATTTCAATGGTGTGAGCCATCATTTCAAAAGAAGCACCATTATTACTTTGGAAATCTTGTGACTCCTACATGGGATTTTAGGCTCAAGATCACAGTCCCAGATAACAACACACTGTTTACCTAGTTAGATCTTCTAAAAAGCCATGAGTTTCTCCTAGGTCAGAATAACAAATCTTCCAGTTCTTCACTTGAAGCTTTACCATGTAATCTGAAAAATAATTGAGGGAGAAGAACTGCAATATGGCTATCACATGAGGATGAGGTTCTGCTCTTAGTTTTTCATCTCTTTAAAAGCTTTGCAGGATACAGCAGACAAACAGGATTTCCTACAGAAAATGCTGATTCAAACCAGACAGAAAATACACCCCTTTTGTTACCATGGGTACTCTTGAAGAGCCTTCTGCTTCATACAGTGCTACAATACCACACCACAAATACCACAATGCAAAGAGCAAAACATAACAGAAGGAAGAGTAGGTACTGTGGGTGTGCAACCCAGGCACCAAGCCCTACCACCCCAACCCCCCAAATAAGCCCTGCACCAATAGTTTGTCCCTAAAGAGTAAACTTAAAAGGTCACTATTAAAAGCAGGAAAATAATCTTCATTATGTAGTGAATCAGAGCATATTTCAACCATATGCTGATTCCAAGAAAATTCAACTTAAAAATAAAACATAAATCATATCATAAAATATAAACCACAAAAAGCTCATTAAAACAGGAACAAGAATGGTATGTCTCATTTCTTCTCCTTTTGTATTTCTGATTGGCAATTTAAGTATTTCTTCATTTTCTAGAACTAAATGCTACAGCATCTTGAATTTTTTTTGCTGACTTTCTCCTGGGACATGAATAATGCTTTTTCATTGCTTGACTTGCTTATCAAGGAGTTTTCACTGTGGCTGTTTAAAATCTTACTGCTTCAGTCTGTCTCATCAGTATTCTACACCTGTACTTGGCATTGGTGAGGCAGCACCTCAAATACTGTGCTCAGTTTTGGGCCTCTCACTACTCGAAGGACATTGAGGTGCTGGGGTGTGTCCACAGAAGGAAAACACTGAAGGATTTGGAGCACAAGTCTTATGAAGAGATGCTGAGGGAACTGGGTTAAACAGTCTGGGGAAAAAGGAGTCTCAGGGGAAACCTTACTGCTCTCTACAACTACCTGACATGAGGCTCTCGCAAGGGGGGAGTCTGTCTGTCTGTCTGTCTCTTCTACCAAGGAATAAGTAATAGACAAGAGGAAATGGACTCAAATTGCACCAGGGGAGGTTTAGATGGGTGTTAGCAAAAATTTCTTCACCAAAACAGTTGTCAAGCATCGGAACAGGCTTCCCAAGGAAGTGGTAGAATCATGAGACTTGGAAGTATTTAGAAGATATATATATGTGGCATTTCAGAACCCGATTTAGTGGTAGACATGCATTCAGAGTTTGACTCAATGATCTTAAAAGTCTTTTCTATCCTAAACAATTCTGTGATTCTACTGTCAGAACAGGAGAAATGGCTTCAACAGCAATCTTAACAAACAAAAGAGAAAAGAATCTTACCTGGATCATATAGAGTCTCACCACTGGGTTCAGGTCTCACAATTTTTGTAATGTGCATATTAACTGCTGATCTGCAACAAGTTCCCTTTCGTTTAGATGATTGCTTCATCTGAAAATTTGGACACAGCTCCACAGTTACAGTCACAAGAACCACCAGAGACCCAACTTTGGCCTCCCCTGCCTCCCATAAGTACCACAAAAGGAGACATTTTACAGTTTGCAGAGAACCAAAATCATGAGCTCAGCAGAAATCCAGGAACACAGCAAAATAATGTCCAGTTTCAGCATCAGTTACAACACCATGCCATGGACAGTGTTTTCCAGTTCAGGCTTCCAGGGTGCTGAGTAACAATCCAGGAACTGAAAACTCACCTATAATGATCAAGACTTTGAGAGAAATTTTCTGGATGACAAGTTTTGAAGTACTCTGGATGACATTAAGGAGGATTCACATTACTTGAAAGCTATGAAGTATGTTCCCAAAAATCACTGCTTTTTTTTTTACACAAAGTCTGTAGCTTTATGCATGGGGAAATCAAAGCTGTACATGGTAAAAGGATAAAATATTTTGAGCTTGAAATCCAGCACAGAGTTTGTGTGGGAAAAAAAGAACATTGCACAAATCAGGTATAAAAACCACTATTCAAGGGGTTGTGCCCCTATGCAAAAGGACTGGTTAACACTACTAGTAAGATATTGAGGCTATGAAGAACTTAACACAGAAGAGATCACTGTTTCTATAACTTAACACAGGGTAGTAGGGTGCCCTGATGAATGAGCTTAGTTAGAATGTGGTTCAACACTTCCCAGTGCCTCCAGGTGCTCTGGCATTGTGATGCTCAGTGTAAGGGCCACACGTGTACGAAACCCTTGTGCGGTCCTCACTCTCACACCCCTCCAAACTGGGAACCAGGTAGAGGACAAGGCAGGGCCAAGATGGTCTCAGATGGTCTCTTCTCATTTATTCAGGGGTGACTGAAGAAACATAGCAGAGCAGCAGCTCTCAGTGAGCAGCTGCAGCCATTTCCTCATCAAAATATTGTGTGATGATGATTCCAGTAAAACCAAGGCTACAGCAAGTCAGGCCATTCAGGGTACAGGCTATACCTATATAATCTTATACCTCATGTCTTTTCTACAACCAGTGCAGAAGCACCTTTCTTGCCCAGCTGTGTGAATTGAGTTCTACCCCCTGGTACTCAAGTATTATATAAATACTCTGAAACCAGGGCTGCTTCTGAGTCATCTCACACTCCAGTTGGGTCAAATGAGAGTAGACAAGCAGAGATAGACCAACTCATTATTCAGATTTGAGGAATAGCTGCATTAAAGTGACAGAAAACATGCTTGACCCTAATGACTGTTATTTACTCTCCTCACTCTCACCAACCATGTGAGCAGAATAAAATCCAAATGCTAATTTTCAGCTCATGAGAGTAATGCTTTTTTATAATATTCAGAGTTGGGTTCTTTTCTACTTGTCTCTTTGACACATCAGTACAAAAAACAGCTGTTTGGAAGGGAAGGGGAGAAAGAACAGCCAAAAATAATAGATGGGAAATGTTCTTCAAATTTGAATGGAAAAGCAAGTTTCATGGCTAAATTGCCTTTATCTATTTACGCATAAGTCAAAAATAACGAAGAGCGAAGGGATCTTCAATTATATTTCCTTCGCAATGTTGCTCTTGAAAACTCTAACAGAAAAAAGCTGCCATGTTTTGACCACCCTAAGTCAGCCAAACACAGTTTCCTCCAACAGATTTATTTTGTCCTTCCACACCCTGCCATTTTCACAACGCAGAGCTTAAACTTTGAAACCTTTATTCACACTGAATGGCCTTAAGTAATCATACCTATTTCAAGTGACCCTTCAAGAGGGAGGCTCTGTGTCAGCTAAGGTTTCTAAAACTGGCCATGCATGAAAAATTCTTGCATGAAACCCAATCATTAGGCCATATCTCATCATGTACCAGCAAGACTGTCAATTCATTTCTGTTTTCATAGATGTTTTCCAGTTGTGTTATACTTACCCTTTAAACATTGTTTCAGAGCTCCATTTCAAAATTGAGTCCACAGATACAAAGCAAGATGGCACTTATTTTCAGTATGGATGTTGATGATGCTAAAGACTATGCCCATGTAGCGGGTTTGGTTTGCATAACCGGGCAGAAACACCAAATTTTAGTGTAGTGGTTTTATGGTCAAATTATGCACTGTTCCCTGATTTCTTTTCAGTGAGATAAACCATTAGGAGACAGCAAAGCAGGCACACAACTTATATGCTATGATAAAGTTTAATAACAGACCTAAGAGAAAAGAAAAAAAAGAAAAAAAAAAAAACAATCAGAACACACAGCCAGAACTTCTCCTCTTCTCCCTCCCCCTCCTTCTCCTTCTCCTCTCCCTCAATCCATGTGCAGTTCTCAAGAAAGGAAAAGAAAAGGGTTTCTTCCTGCTTTACGTGGTTCTCCAAACTGCCACCTCCTGCAGCAAAAACCATCTGCAGTGATGTAAAGTCTCTTTTTTCCATAAAACCCTCTCGCGGTTCCTTCAACTTCAGAACATGGGCCAGCCCATGGGGGTATTATTCTGTCGGATAAGTAATTGTGGCTTGAAATTCTAAGGCTTTTTCTCTTTTGCCACCTGAATTTCTTACTAATTTATCCTTCCTTGCAACTGCCATGACATAGAAAAAGCTTGATTATTTCCTTCTTAGAAGTATTCTCTACAAAATTAGAAATTTGTCTCAGGGCAAAAGTGAAGTGTGAAATGTAATATGACAATATTTCCCATCCTACCTTAAGTAACCGTGAGAGGCAGCTAATTTGGTTTCTTAATTTAAAATGATTTATAAATGTGGATGTCCTTCATCTGGAAACTGTCACAACTAGGCAGATTTGGCTGGCAATGCTGCATTATCAGGGGCACCAATATTTCAGCTAAGGCAAAAAAGCCCTGCAGATTTAGGCTTAATTAAGAACTAGATAAAAATTTTCTTGTATTTTTGAAACTTCTGAAATGAGGCAAATAAAAAACTCAGCACTTGTTCAGTTATTTCTATTCAATTGAATAATTATTTATGAAAAACAGAAAATAAAAGACTTTATAGAGTTTATGGAAAGTTTTTTTTCTGAAATTCAGCTTATTCTTTTCAGATACCTAATTTCTACTTTCAGGGATCTTTTGAAACACTCTAATGTAAAAGAAATTAAAACTTTGTTTTAAAAGCAGAACAAAGGAAAAAAAATTACAAATTCAGATTAATTTTCTGCTTTCAGAACTTTTGAGATTCCCTAACTCCAGAGGAGAAATTATGTCTCAGAAAAATATGAATTTTAAAGGGACAGTGAGAACAGATAGAAACACAAATAAAAAACCGTTTTGCAGTCGTAAATAATTATTTCAGAGAATGAAATAATTCATTTCTATCTCATACTGGCTTGTTGGTATGTAAAGTCAGTAGGTCTTCTTCAAAGAGTAAATTGTCATTTACAGAGCAAAACTTGATGGTTAAACTGTATTGTAGAAAACATCTCCACAGAGAAAATGATCAAGTTTTTCAGCATTCCATTGAGAGTTGTTAAACAGATAAGTTCATGAACTTATGGGACAGTAGGAAAAAAAGTTGAAAACCTAGATACACCAAAGACTTATCATAAGCAAACATAAGCCAACCTTCTGTTTCTCTGCCCAGTGTGGAACAGCCATAAAGCAAATGCAGAGAGAACCAGTGATGAGAGCTGCTGTTTTATAATGGAGTGTTGTGTACAACATCAGTGGGGCACCATATCTCATTTGGATAAAACCAGCGTTTTCTGACCTCTCCTGTCAGCCTGACTTGCTTCACCTTCTCCCCATCTGCCAGATTAGCTCTCCCATGAGAACATTCATCTTACCTGCATTAAAATGTCATATTGAATTTAGGGATGAAAAATGCATTTAATATTATAGTACATTTTATAATGATTTCTATGTTGAAGTGTTTCAAAACTTGAGTTAATATGAAGTTAATATCTATCTTCAGGAAAAAAGAAAGTATCCATACTGTTCAAAAGTTATTTCCTGAGGAATTTCTGAAGTGATTGAAGTGCATGAAATCCTTTATTAAGCTTTGCTTCAAAGTCTGATGGCCTTGAAACTCTCGCATTAACCATTTTTGCATGCAGAATTTGAACAACATTACCTTACTCACCCTTTCTTAGGTCAGGTTTCTTAACCTCTGTAGTCTTCTCCTTGTCTAACAAGGACTTTGGAATAGGAACAACTATAGTCCTTCACTGCCTGGCCTACCACACATAAACTCATATGAGAAAATCTTCAAATCTAAGAGTCCTGGGAACAACGCCCTTATCTGTAATATTCACCCACGTATTTCCTAATGTGCAAAATTCATTGTCTGCTATCAGTAGGCACAAAGACACAGTTTCAAACTCAAACTTGTGTGTGCAGATTCCTAGGAAGAGCAAGTTGTGATTGACATTTTAATAGCTGTCTTTCATTACAGAATTTCACTGGGGACCCAAGAGAAATTATCATTACTGGTACAAACTAAAAGCCACCAGCTTCAGCTGGGAAAACTGCAAAAATACAAATTCCATTCTGACATAAATGCCAGTAAGAGATTAACTTTCCTACAGCACTGTCTTGAAATTGTGTAAAACTTCTTCCTGTCGAATCCTGAAACTGAAGTGCAAAAACTCACACAAGTAGTGGAAGAACTTCTCTCCTAAGGCAAATGGCACACACTGACATCAGTAAGGTTTTGCACAGCTAAGACAAGAGATAGGACCCTGCAGGCTGTCCTACTAAATTTTTCATACATAGTGTAGATGATGCATCCACTCTTTAGGGGCCTGTGGCCTCCACAGATTTTATAATTTTATCTTCCTAATTTCAAATCATGTCCAACCCCAGATTTGGTAAGCATTCATAAAAATGAATATGGAGGGTTAAATTATAACCTCCAGGATTTTCAGTATCCAAACTACATCCTTGATCCCAAAAAACACTTTTTACCCTGCTTAAGGGTAAAAATCAAATTTTACCTTGTTTAAATGCCTTTCTGATATTAATCATTCATCTCCCTTACAGGTGATGAAACAAAGCTTTCCTTCATTTTGCTTTGTTTTATCATATATTTGATTGTTGTATGCTTTGTAATTAAACAAACAAATTGCAGCAGCCACAGTATTAAAGGAATCTTTTCAGAACTTAGAAATTTCTCCAATGTATTGATTTTTCTGAATTACTGTCCTCCAGACATCTTGCTCCAGATCCTTAAGTACTCAGAAGAGAAAGACCGGACAAGGTGACTTTTGTAAATATTTAAAATCCACTGCACTTTGTAAGAATCTTGCAGAAGCAGTCCAGTGACAAAGTTCTGTGAATATTTCTTGTGATTAAATTTCATTTTTCTCTGCCCATCATATTTTGTGTTTACTGTAATTATTATTAAATTTGTCAACCTAAAATGTAAGCATTATTGCTTAAAATTTTTACACTAAGTCCTGCACATCCCTTAAGTCATGCTGAAGGTATTCTCAATGTTTCCCTGAGCAACCAGAAGCAAAATTTTACCATGTTGGTTTATGATGTGATCAACAGTGCATGGTTGTTTCAGGCGATACAGCAGAACAAAAATCTTTAAGGAAAAGTAAAATAAAAGCCCTGCTTCCTCCTCTCCCACCACTTTCTTTACCTCCTTTGCTCTAGAAGGTAATGAAACTCCTCAAATATCAAGCCTCTAAAAGCTTCTTAACATATTCTACATTTTTTCTCAGTGATTAATTTCTTAAAGTAAGGTAAGAGCACAGTGAAAATGTTGGCACTGTCCAAAATCATTAGTGTGGTAATTTGGCCTGGCCCAACTGCAAATAACATTCATAGGTAGAAGCGAAGTGAAAAAGTAGGCAAAGCCTCACTGCAGCTGCACCAGCAACATCAGCAGCCCAGGCACTCGAGGAGGAGGGACAGGGTGCAGGAGGTGAAGAAGAGTCCCCATGTAGAATCCACACAGCACCAGGAGGCTGTGGGCAGCAGGAAAAATGGGCCCCTGCTATGCTGTGTGGGAATGCTGTGGCAGAAGCCAGCAGGAGAAGCTGTGTCTCCCACAAGAGAACAAAGCATTTATGTATGTAAAGCTCCAACAGAAGCTGAAACCACAGTTTGAGAGTGCTCCAAGATGAAAGAGCCAAATTTACCATTTGGAGAGGGATTAAGTCCCAACAATAAAATCCTCAGAGTCTAAATGAACAACATCTGGACTTCAAAAATGTCTTACTTGACAGTAAGAGAAAATAAAAATAAGCCCAAGGCAAAAATAAATAAATAAATAATCTCACTCTTAAAATCACAATCCACAAGAGCAGGTGTTCTTCCATAAACTCTGCAAGTCAAGACAAAGAGCTGTTGGAAGGTGATGCAAGAATTTGAATGAATTATCTGCTTTGTAAGAGATTACAGATAGCATTTCACCATGCAGAACATGGAAAGGAAGACGGAAACAATAGAAATTCCGAAGTTTTCCTAAGATTGTAGCCCAACAAACAAGAGCTGAAAGCAGAAATAGCAGAAGAACGTGTCAATACAGTGAAAGCAAATGAACATGTACTTACATAACATGCAGCATAGCACAAGGACTAGTCATTTTAACAGTGAAAGGACATGAAACATTCAGATCTTAAGAAGTGTGGTTCAGTGGAATGCCACAGCCAACAGCACACTCTAATTGGCTTAGAATGGATCTGAAGTTCTTATTTTCACCAAAGGCAAGAGCTGGAAAAGAAGAAGAAGGGGCTATCCAAACTAAGAATTTATAATGTCTTGTAGAAGGCAGCAAAACTCTCACTAGAATAGATCTGGAAAAGGCTGTTTATGTCTCCAAGATGTTGTACCTCACCCTGAAGCTACAAACCAGGCTGCAGAGATCCTTGCCTTGGGATATCACAGAGTGGAGAAAAAGATAAGGGAGACTTATACCGTCTTAGGTGAACTGACATCCAAAGACAACCCTTTCTCTGAACAAATAAACAAAATGAGAACCCTGAGTACTCTGCTTCACAGCTAAGGTAGCTGCCTCAGGTAGCCTAAAAATTTGAATGCTTGCAGTATCTTCCATGGACATCCAGGCTAATTAGATATCCTGGCAAAGGCAGCTCCATCACCATTTAAAAAGGAAGCATATACAATTTCATGGAGCATTAAGCCCATTCTTAATGATTTCTTCTGCTGCATTTTGAGAGCTGCAGCAGGACAGAGCATGTCAAAAACAGAGACAGAGGGGTGCCTACTTTCTGGCTCCTGCCTGAGCTGAGATTTGACTCAGATGTCAAATTGTTCAGACTACTAAGAAAAATGATTCAGAAATGCACAAAGGTATTATTCTAGGCTGTCCAGATAAAATGTAAGATGCCCTTGGGAATTAGTCACCCTGAGAAGTCAGGGAGCAGCTGAGCATCATCATCACGCATTTTGGACAAAATCACCTAAATTCTGCTTAGTCAATTATTGGAAGTAGGCCTGACCAAATACACTAAAAGAAAACATATTCAGGTTTCAACTAGATAGAAATGCCAGGACAGATGATCAACGTCCATGGGTTATCCACGCCTGATGCATCAGCATGGGCCTAATGGGTGTGCTGAGAAAGTAATAGATCCTACTTGTTTTCATTCAGCACTTCCCTGGGGAGACACTGTCTGCATCTCAAAAAACAACTGCAGTCTGTGGAAATTCCTGAGCCCTGTATCTATTTCCCTGATGTTAGGACCTGTGAGAAACCAAGCTCTGGAAGATGGTGAGGAAAATATTGACTTTCGCAACTTCAATTTGATACGAGGTAAGAAGAAAGCTGGAGAGTGCACCCAGACCAAAGGTCTGCAAAGATCTCCCATACCCAGCTGTTTTGACATAATCACTGTTTGTGTCTCAGACCATGGTCTGAGTTGGGTCAGCTCCAGGTGTTTCACCTGAACCACAAGATTGCTCTGTATTTATATTTTAAACAGATCAATGTGCTGAAGTTTACATAGATGACATTTTGATCTGACTTTGTATTTATATAACAAAAAGCATGACAGATGGCTCAGAACAACTTGGGGGAAAGCCCAGCCTGATGGGTTAATGCTGAATAAACAGGGCAAGAAGTTAAGTTTAGACAGATGAAAGGGGAGAAAAAGTTCAAACAGGAAGCTATTCAAAGAGAGGTTACTTGTCTCAGGAGTGCTGGAAATAAAAAGTTTCCTTGGAATGGCAAACACCTCAAGAAAACACATCTAATTAGGCTGCCCTGGTCAACAACCTGTAAACACTTCAGAACAAAAAAGAGCAGGGGATGAAAGTGATGGCTAAATGCCTGAGACACAATACAGGCATTAGCAAGAGCTGAGCATCACTGCACTCACACAGAAAAGAAGGGCCTGCTTGTGTATTTATTGTGGGAAACGTAGTCACAAGGCAGCGAGATGAAAATAACAAGTCCTAGAGCTTTTAGGCTGAAGCTGGCTCATGTCCTGTTGGTCCAGAACTTGAGCACATTGCGTTGTCAGCATCCTGCAGTACAGAACTTGGACATCGAAGGCAATAGCAGCATTTCTTTTCAAGCAGAACAGACCTAAAGTGTAGAGCATTACGACATTGGTAACATTTTATACTCATTTTAAACATGGACTGTAGATGTCACTGTGCCATAGGAAGACATGGAGTAGAAGTAATTACCCAATGCAGTAATAATACGACAGCAGTTTACACAATCTATCCATCTGAATTTCCAGACAGGATTTTCCCAGCTACACAGGAGAAGGGCTCCCTCTGTTCCTGCTGTGGAAAGCAGGCCACTGCCCATCTAAGACTGCAAAAGCAAGGAAGCTGGCAGGGGAGCTAACTTCAGACAAGCTGTGGGGGCCGGGAGACCAGCCTCCCCTTTGGCAGCTGGTAAGGGGTGCTGCTGTGTAATATCTGAAGCTCTCAAATAAACCAGGTTACTTAATGAGCAGATATATACACTATAAACACTGTACCATTCTGTGTGCTTCAAAGAATATAGTGTCCAAGCAGTCTGATTTCTCCTGACTTGGACACCAAAAAGACCAGGAAAAAAAGATGCTTGTGAGATCTGGAGCACAGGCAGATTGAGGGTAAACCTCCTCTGCAGTCTGACTGATATGTGACTGCAGCACAAACAGACACTTATCATCCATTTTGGTGCCAGTAGCAATGACACTCCTAGCCAGTCTTGGGGTATTGAAGTCCCACAGGATATTCATTCTGGCCTGGAGCTTATAACCCAGGATTTAAACTACTTGCCAGCAGCAGGAAAATAAGAGGTGTCCCAGGTCTGCCTTCAGGCCCTGCAATCACAGCCTTTCCAAGGAGACAGTCCTCCTGACTTATTAGTAGAGAGCTTTAGATACCAAACAGCAGCATCCCCACACATCTCCATACTGTTCTTATTTAGGATATTGGACACAGGTAGGCCTGAACAGAAAAGCAGGCATGTTCAGCAGCATTTTTGCTACCAGCAGGGGCTGTCTATCTGTGCCAAGGACTATTAATTTTAGTCCCCCACTGTCTTCCCAAAGTTCCCCATAGCAGTTGATTGTCTTGCCTGAAATGCACTTCCCTGGCAATATTAACATCTAGACACAGTACTGCTCTTGGGCAGCTCATCCAGCTAACCAGTGGAAATTGTCCCAGTGGAAACATGTGATAAGGCTGCTAGATATGCAATGAGAAATATGGTGCACTGTGGCCCAGGGTTACAAGCCAGCACCCAGATTTTGGGATGTCAGGAACATAGGAACTCTTCAAGCCAGCAGCACTATGATCTCAATGTGATATAGCTCTAGTGTTGCTAGCTGCTGTGGGTGACACATGCTGGTGCTATACTGTTGTCCTGGTTATTCAGGAAAATATAGGAAAATATTTTAAAAAAAGATAGCATGGAGCAATCACAGATAATGCTGAACCTGTTTTCCACTGGAAACTGGCTTAACTGTCTGATGAACTCTTGTTTTAAGAGCACAGTGTGATGAGACATGGACATTGTGAGTCCAATTCTTGTGTTAATTTAGAAAAACATATCTTCATTTCCTTTTGTACCAGTGTGACATGACAATGAGATCTAGGGGCCAGAAACCCACTTGCACAGCTGATTTGTCAGTCTTGACCCATATTGCCATTTAGCTACCTAACTCCTGCTCATGCTGCCAGCCCAACAGCAGAAGCCCAAAACTCAACAAAAGAAAACACAACTTAGGCTGCCAGCCTGCTGCTGCCCCTCAGTCTGGTGCAAACCAGCATTATACCTATGCCAGGGTACCATGCCATTCCTGTGGCTGCTGTTTAGATGCAGTGCAAGTGCAATCTAAAGGCATTATAGCAATAAGATTTGTGTCAACCTCCATTTATGTTCATTGGAATTGAACAGGGAGATGTGTAGACATTTGTAGCACAGATTTTGTCCAGAACAGGGAGGAAAGGGGTAAAAATCGGACATTTCTATGGAAATTGAGCCTTCATGATATTTTTTGGGCAATTCTACACATAGTTCTGCATCCTTTTATGCCTTTACACTGCACTGACTGGCAGTAATCTTGGACCATGCATTAACCACATTTTTCTGTCCTGCTATTGACCTGCTGGATTGTAACTGCAGCAGTGCATGTGTGGTCTCCAGAGGGATCCCACTATGTGGAAGAAAAATCAGAGAAGTGCCTCCCATCCATCTTGATCGTAATTGTGAGCAGAAGGCTGTGCAAAGTCACACAGACTAAATTTGCTTCCAGTGACTCATGGCTGCCTCTGGGAACGCTGAGCAAATGCAGCTGCTGAGCAGTCTTTTAAGCTGCTTGGTTGCAGGATGATCATAATTGCTATCAGAGAGCCAAGGGATGCAGAGCTTTTATGAGGAGTTCATATACAATATGTTTAGTAGCCCAAGGGGGAGATTTCTACCCAGTGATTTTCTCTGCACATCTGTTCACTTACCTCCTTTTTTGCATACCTATTGCTATTACTAAGTCCTGTTTCTCCTGAAAACAAAGAAGTAAGGGAATCTGAGCAATGCCACAGAACCAGATCACTCTTTGATGCTACGTCATTCAAGGGAGGAAGAGAATCAAAACTGTAATTTACCTCTTTGTTTGTTTACTTAGTTGAACCTGTAAAAATCACAGGCAGAGCAACTGTTGATCCCAGATTCAGTAGGGCTTTGAAATCAGATTCAGGACTACACTGACAACTGTTTATATTAGTTAGGGCTCTTGTCCTTTCTTTGAAGCCTCACATGGTGTCAGACAATACTCCATCCTTCTGGAAGAGAACACAGAACTACAGGGTCATACCTCTAATGCAGTATCTGCATCTGTGCCATGGTAAGACGTATGCTATGAAACAACAGTATAGACCAAAACATACAGGCGTGTCAAGAGGGACAACCCCTGACAACGTCATGTTTTGTTTCTTGTATTATTACAGAGGTCATTCACTTCCTTTAATTTTTGCTAAATCTGAGTGAAACATGGCAGATATGAAATATCACAGAATCATAGAATCATTAAGGTTGGAAAAGACCTCCAACCTTGGAGCGAGCACCACTATGTCAACTACACCACAGCACTAAGTGCCACACCCAGTTTCTTGAACACTTACAGGGATGGGGATTCCACCACTTCCCCAGGCAGCCCATTCCAATGCTTAACCATCCTTTCAGTGAAAAAATTATTCCTGATGTCCAGCCTGAACCTTCCCTGGGGCAGTTTGAGGCCATTTCCTCCTTGTTCTGTCATAAGTTGCCTGGGAGAAGAGACTGACCCTCACTTTGCTGCAACCTCCTTCCAGGCAGTTGTAGAGAGTGATAAGGTCTGCCCTGAGCCTCCTTTTCTTCAGGCTAAAAAGCCCCAGCTCCCTTAGCCATTCCTCATATGGCTCACTCTCTAGACCCTTCACCAGCTCCATTGCCCTTCTCTAGACACTCTCCAGCACCTCAATGTCCTTCTTGTAGTGAGGGGCTCAAAACTGGACACAGCACTCAAGGTGAGGCCTCACCAGTGCTGAGTACAGGGAGACAATCACTCCATATCTGGCTTGGATCTGGAAATAGTTTGGTTGCTTGATGTGCAACAAACTCTGATAAACATCCTGCAGAAGCTCAGCTAAATCCCGTTTCCCCAGCCTATGGATTTATCAGTAAACTTTCACCAGTTCCTTATTTTTCTGCTCCAAACAGCTGATACCCATCACAGGAATGTTCTGGGAAGGAACAACCCAGTCCCTGGTGTTGCTCAGGGAGGGCATGATCCCATCCAGGTAATTCCCAGTGCCCAGGCCTGCCTGTGGCAGGAAACCCTTACAGCCTATGGCACGGGGCACTGCTGGGCAGTGCCCAACATGCCCCATCAGGGCTGGATCCTTGAAAACTCTCAAGTGTCTCCCCATGTACACATGGGCTGGACTTAAGCATCTTCATCAAGTGTGAGATTCCCATTCCCCATGCAGCAAGTGCTGGATATGCTCCTACCAGAAGAGTCATGCTCAGATCTCTTCAGAAAAGCTGGAGGCAGACATTTGGTGCTTCTGCCACTGACTTTTGACACGGGCTTTGGCTTGTTCTGTGGACCTCAAGTGAACCATAAGGATCTGAAGGTATACCTCAAAGAAAACCATATTTCAGAAATGAGAGGCTGCAAAATGGCCATTTCTGTCATTTTTTGCATTGGGCACTCAAGATTGTATTGTTTAATGTATTTCTGAGTTGACAGTGCTTTCCAAGACCTATAGTATCCCTGGAATAAACAAAATACCAACTTATAACACACAGTGATGGAACAGAACAGACAATTTTTAGTTCAGGCACTGAGTTGAGCACAATCTAAAGAGCTCTCCATCTCAATCCAGACTGCAGACAGAACTTCTTCTAGTGTGCTGAGCCCCGCACTTTTCTGTTTTGGCAGTTTGTATGGTTTGTTGTTACTCCAAATGGTTTTTGTTAAATACCAAGAATAATGAGACACAATTTTCTTCCCAATGGACCATGACACACAGTGGTTAAATCTGCTAAAAGGAATGTGTACAGACTGCCAGCAATCAAGATGAGGTCGGTGACAGAAGTAGGGGTGAGTGGGCAAAATGCATACACAAAAAAATCCATTAACAGTTGTCCTAATTAAATTATTGTGCTAATTAGAATGAGAAGCTAGCCAACAAGAACTGATCAGAAGAACCAATGATTGGTTGCCACTGTTATTTTTTAGAGTACTTCTGTTAAACATTCACATGAAAAGAAAGTGATCATGACTTCAGTTCAGCAACTGTTCTTGCATGAGACCACAAACCTACTTAAAGAAAACAAGTTGATTTTTCTTAGGGATACTCCAAAAGATCTGGTCATGTTCCTGTATGCATCAGTCTATGTGCACCTCTCATCTTGATATTGACAGTCTCCATAGGCAGCACAGGGCTGTGCCATACATGGAAAAGAGTTTAATCACCTGGCACAGCTCTTCATTAAGGGACTCAGCAGAGCTAGGCATAAGAGTTTTGGTATTAAAACCAGCTCCTTCCAGCATTATACAGTCTGGGGACATCCTGATGTAGTGTTTAATTGATAAAAGCTTCAAAGCTTGCACTTTACATGGGTGGATATTACCGGTCTTTCAGGAGTAAGGCACAGAGACATGGGATGGGCTTTGGTTGAGAGCAAGCAGGTGGCTGAGATAAGTTCAAAACAGAGAATCTCTGAGGGAGTGGTGCCTCTTTTCACTGTTTTAGAAACATTCAGCTCTGTGTACAGCTCTGGGCATGACAGGTCAGGCTGTCCTTCTTCCCCTACCAATTCAGTCTAACATCACTAGCCTTTTATTAAAATTGTAATGGCAGATCTTCAAGATTTTTGTTTTCTTTGTGTCTTTTGATAGAAGGAAAGATAATGAAAGTACCAGACACATTATTCAGCGAAGTGGCTGCTACATCATAGAGACCCATGTCAGCGTTTGTGAACTACAAAGGAAATAAGTGCATGTAGATCCATTTAGGCTGTGTTTCCTCAGAATTCTTGGTCACCATCCCAGACCACTACCATTTCACAGGACATAGCAATGATAGTTGTCCTACAAGTCTACCCATTTGTACATAATAAAAGTTTATATTTTAAGCATTGCAGGACTGGTCCAATGGAAACCACAAACCTATTTGCTTTCTCTCATAAGAAGTGCCAGACAGCAAGCAGGAACTGAGGATACCTCAATAACAAATCAAGAAGTCTGACTTATCTCTTCTGACAGAGTATAACTTGTCTCTAGATGAGACAGAGTTTCCTCATGAGATCATTGGGAGCTTGTGCTAACTCTATTAACAACAACATTTTTACAAAAGAGCAAGAAGGGCAGGTACACAACTAGCTTCCCAGTGAAATAATATTTTTTTTTTGTGATAAATGACATCAAATCTCAAGGCTGGTTTTATCAATATATGTTTCTTCTTTCTTCAGTGCAGTGATTTACTGCATCCTTTAACAACAGGATCCCTTATTGCAGTATGTTTTAATGCATTTTTAAGTTAGTACATCTGGAATTTTTGATTCGTATGGTATTAGAAGCACTTCAGAATGCTGTCTTAGTTTAACTTGTAATGGCGATGTCCCAGTTTGAAGAATTAAGTCTACTAGATTGTAGAAAAGTCCACAGAAACCATGTTACCTTCACACAAATAATCGGAGTTCTCTTTACCTCCCTATGCATGGTAACAGTATTTTTAGTGTGAACAGGTTCCTGGACAACAGATAAGTACAAATCATACTTATGTCTTTGCTCTGAACTCAGGTCACTGGGACATCATCAGTACAAGAGTTTGTTGTGAGTGTTATCCCTCCCACTGTGGCCCAAGCAATTCTGTGAGAAGCTCTGCTGAGAACAACAGTGTTTTAGCAGTAGATAACCAATTTATTTTTGGGTTTGTGCTAATTATGAAAGCTATAATGTATTTGGCATTCCAGGCTGAGCAGGCAAAGAGGTAACATGGGTTTTTATCCAAATCAGAACTAAGAGATTTCCACTTAGCATCACCTACTTTTGGTATTTCAATGTGAAAATGAATCAGCCTTCATTTCCAATAGACTTGGATGAGTTTGGTTGCTCATTTCCTGTGTGCCATGTAGATTTGAGTCTGTCACAGTATAAATATAGGTGTTTAATATCCATTTGTCATGTTTATAAGACTAATTATATCTTTAGGCTGTAACACAGTCAACTGTATCTTCATTGGTCTTTTGGAGTCTATTAATTAATTAATTATGATTAATTTTTATAAAGAAATAATTTGGAAATGAATTGACATAATAGAAACTGAGTGTTATAAAAAAAAACTTGGCAAAATGTCCATTTTAGTCCATTAATTCTTCCAAGTGAGTTGATAATAAGATTGAATTGGATTTGAAAGATTAGAGAGACTTGGCTTAGAGGGACACAAGGGTTAGTTCCATACAGTTTTTCAGCTGCTTAAAGGCAAACAATATTTGAATTTTTGTCTGTACTTTTGTGATGAACTCTTTCTATAATCTTCTTCTGGCAGGAAAAAAAATAATGCCAAAAAAACCCCACAAAACCCTGAAGATTTTTCTTTTTCCATTAGCTTTGGACACTGAAATCAATCCACACACAGTCCCAAAGTTTATTAACACAGAAGCTTATGTTTAAGGGCCTGAGGGATAGCTGGTCAGGTGGCCCACATGCTGCAACAGCATACTCAGACTGCTCAATTTTAAATGTTTTCTACTTTATATTGCAGACCACAGGTAGAGGGACATGGCAAAATTAAATCAAAGGGCTCATTGAAAGACCCCTTGCACTTGTGGCTTCTTTCACTGATTTTGCAGAAATTGTTTCTCCCTGTTTCAAGGACAAGAGATGCTGCACATATTGTTGAAAATAGAAGTGACTGGTCACAGAAAGAAACAGCTAGGAAAAGCAAACAACCCTGATGAAATCAGCAGCTTTCTCAGACCATCAGGTTTGTCTGTTTGATGGATGATCAAGCCCTGGTTGCAACTTCTAATGCCTATTCTAAATTTATCATTCATATATCAAAAATTCTTTGCAAATTCAAATGTGTCTGCAATTTTGTTAAGACAGATTAAAAAAATCACTTTTTGTGTCCGTTTTCAGCAGCACTATTATAAGGCATTGTGTGAACCCTATTAAAAATGTCTTACTATTATTCCATGATTGCATCTTTATATGCATACAGTTTTTCCCTGCACTTGTGGCACCCAGGTTAAACATTTTTATAGCATGCCCAAAGCAATGCATGGAAGCAAAGAGCAAGAGTTATGAGTCCAGTACATCCAGAAATACATCTGACACAGTACAGTCCTTCTTAGTCAAAGGCCTGTGGACAGAAACTGTGTGAAGCCATTTAGCCATGGAATCTACTGCCCAGATATGAAGCAGGGTGGGCAGAAAAGCTGCAGACGTCCCACACCTGGAGGTGTTCAAGGCCAGGCTGGGTGGAGCTCTGAGCAACCTGGTGTGGTGGAAGGTGTCCCTGTCCATAGGAAGGAACTAGACGATTTTTAAGGCTCCTTCCAATCCAAACCATTTCACGGTGCTATGATACTTCCTGAGGTGAAGATTTTGTTTGTCTCAGTTCTAACAATCTGAGCCAGTTTTAACAAGCCTGGAAATTCATGTTTGTTTGTGGGCCTTCTGAGAGCAGGTGGCTGGAAGGAGACCTCCAACAGAAGTTGGATGTTATTCCATGAAAATTCCATGTTCTCCACAGCATGAAAAAAATCTGATGATTCCCCTCAACAATCAAAATCCTGCCAGGATGACAAGAATTCACTTTGTCTTGCAACCAGGAGGAAGTTAATGTAATTGCTTCATAAGACTGTTATCCTGGGGATTAGGCTCTCTGGAAGAAACACCTCCTTCTAATGTGGCTGGCAATTCAGTAAATCTGAATGTTGAGGGTAGAGAAGAAACATCAGAAGTTCTGGGAGGTGCTGAATAATTGGTCTTTGCTCCCTTTCAGGTACTGCATAATACTCCTTCCTGATTCCCCTGCCAGAAAAATGAGCCAGGTGTGTGCAGAAAGGAGAAGAAACATGAACTGTGGCAGTCAACAACCTGACGTGGAGGTGTGGAAAGGAGCCCACACAGCAGCTGTGTTTTCCCTCCAGGAGCCTTGGAGAGTCCTGGCCCTTTCTGCCAGCCCCGTGTCCCGGCATGACCCAGGCCAGGGCTTGCAGGCACCCCACAGCCTGGTTTCCATCGAGGAAAGCAAGCCAAACTTGGCACACTAGCTCCCAGTTCCCTGTCCAGCTGGCTGGACACAAAGCCGAGGAGGAAACAAGTATCTGTAGACCCTGCTGTGAGCTGACATGGAGGAGGTGAATCAGGCGTCCCCTTCTCCCAGCTGCGTCAAAAGCACTGTAAATTGTGAGAAAAGAGAACAAACCTGGGCAACAGTGCAGTAACATTGTAAAGCTCCTTTGCCACACCTGTCAGAGCCATCAATATTGTTTTGTGACTACTTTCCTTGTTCCCAGAAAACATCTTCAGTAACCCAGGACTGTGGGTATGTGCTAGTTCTGCCCTTGATCCCTGGTGTCACCCCTGCCCGGCCTTCCTTGAGGTCTCCTTAGATGATGTGTGTCTAAACTTCTGGGTGGGACACATCACCCAGCTACTACGGGGCAAAGGACAGAACAAGGGATAAGAACAGAGCAAAATATCCCTCTTTTCTTTAGGCTTCTAGTGCAGAGAAGGTGGAAGGTGGGTATGTTTCACCCCCTTGCTCTGATGTGCACTGAGTTAAAAAGAAAGACCACAAAAAGGTGACTTCAAAATATAGCTTAATGGTCCACATGTAGGTCATGGATACATTTTGCAATCATAATAAATCTTAAAATAGGTCAATATATCTGCTGTTCAAGATGGAGTACAGTTGTAGAAAAAAGTACAAAATATTTTATTCATAAGTCTAGCTAGACTGGGAACTCAATCCGATTGATTGTGCTGACCTACTTTTCATGAATACCTGATCTCACACAGCTGTGCTGCTTGTCTCAAAACCAGTAGTACCACAGGGGAACCTGTCATTCTGTCCACTTCAGAGCTGTGAGCTAAAACATGATTTTTAGCCCCCAAGATTTTTTCTTTGTGTTTTATTTGAATTCATTGCAGTGATAGAAAAATTTTTCTTTGGTTTTACTATCTGGTTTTGGTTAGACTTGCTGGCTTGGTACTTGCTGAATGTAAAAAAAAAAACCCTTCAGCATGAAGCATTAAAATGATGCTGCTGTCTTTCTTGGAGACTAGAATTGTATCTACTGTAGCATCACTACAAAAAAATATGCAAAATACATATGCTTGTTCACTGTGCTTTAAAACCAAATCCTGTCAGTGATATACTCTTTCTTTGGTGGAATTCAATATCCTGAAGTGGAAATTTCCTATCGATTAAGTCTTTTTAATATTAATTCATGGATACTTAAATTACTGTTACTTATTTGAAACTTCTTACAAAATGGACTTTGATATTCCACAGATCTTTGTAAAAAAAAAAAACGACCCAAAACTGAATTTGGCACGCCTCTCCATTTTCCTTTTCCTTCTTCTAAGTAATCGCTTTTTTTCTGTGTTTTTATTCTTCACTGAAACATGGTGCTCTCCTTTTTTTTTTTTTTAATAAAGAGCAGCATGCTACGTGTTACATGCACTAATGAATTGGCATTTATAAAACAGAATGTATACTGTATCTAAGACAACTGCTGTGAAAATGCCTGAGTTGCTGCACTCTCTAAATAGAGCACAATTATGGCATACGGTTGGAGTGCTTTTATCTGTACTGCCACTGCTGGAAATTTAACTGTGTATGTGACCTGAATATTTAGAGCTCAGTGGAAAATTCCATAAATGTAGTGTAGCTTCAGAGCACCTAACAGCTGTTACAAATATTATACCCCATTATACACCATTGCTAAATGATACATATGAAGCCCCTCTCCCATTCTGGGTGTATTCTATCACTTCTGCAGTATTTTAGCAGGCCTTTGAAAAATGCAACGACTAGGTGCTAAGTAGCTTGCATAATAATTCAGTGGAAGTCTTTCCTGTCTGTATATTCATACTCTTTCCTGGCAGGGCACAGTTAATTTTCAAACCCAAAAATGCAGGAAGAAACTATATCATAGGTAGACCACATTTACTGTGTGCTTTTGTTTGCTTAGTTTGATATGCATGCTAAAAGCCACTACTTAGCTGAGCAAACACAAAAAGGGAGGGAGCAGCTCTTCACAGTGTTAGAATGTTTCTTATTATAGTGGGAAGCAGAAGAGGTGTAGTACATCCATGGATGCTGCCTTTCACTCTTGGGTACTGCAGGACTACACTGACACTGCAGAGAATCATTGTTATAGGAACTGCAGGAACAATAAATGAGAGAGTTTATGAGAGCAAAAGAGAGATTTTGTAAAGCACTATGTTTAAAATAACACAGCAGTTTAACTAAGATTACAGAGGCTGCAGACTGGCTTCCTAACTAGTGATTCTTCGTGCCTCCTACTTACAGTTCAGTTCCTCCTGCCTTTATGCTGTTGCAACATATTACAAGATTCTTTGCTGCAGAGAGAAGCAAAGTGCTAAATGTGGTGCACCCAAGAGCCAACCTGCTGCTGCAGCAGTGCACTGGCTGCATAGAGAGACAGGGCAGGTGAGGAAGTGTTAGCTGGCATCCATCTAGGAGTTCATGACTGCCAGACTCAGTAACACAGAGGAATTAAAGCTAGTCCAGAAGTAATGGCAGCTTCCCTATCTAAAAGCTAGGCCAGTGTGGCAAAGGATTATCTACATGGGGAGGAGCCAGGAAGTCTATAAATTCCAAGCCCTTGCCTATCATTGAGCAGGACCACGTCAGTGCTGACAGTATTTGTCTAGCTTGGTTTCACAGTCTCCCATAGGTGACACCATCTCTCAAGGCCATCTATTTCAGCACTTCTCTGTCCTTGCCCTTCTGAAGTGGGGGTTTTGTGTCGAATGCCTATCAGGAATCTTTGCTGTAGCACTACGTACCCATTACTATTTGCCCAAAAGGAGCAGAAACAGAACAGATTGTTCTTTTCCTCACTGCAACACTGCCTCTGCACATTGCTCCTCTCAGTAACCCCTCGTTAGCATTAATAAGACTCATCTCCTTGATCTATGGCATGGAGATAGCATGTGTGGCTCTGTCAGTAAAAATGGGAGACCAGAGAAAGAGAGAACTAACCAGCTGTCTAAATCAGGGTAATGGCAATGTGCCTGACATACTAGGGTATGTCAAAGGAGAGCTAAAAATAATCCTTGCTCCACTGAAGATCTTGCAACATTCCTACAAGGAAACAGTCCTTGAGTACTCCTCATCCCTGAGAACGTGATTGTAGGAGACCCTTTGTAGGAGACCCAGCCTTATGGACAGATTAGTTCAGTTGGTTAGAGCACAGTGCTAATAAAGCAAAGGTCATGGCCACAAGCCATTCATTCACTTAAGAGTTAGACTCAAATGATCCCTGAGGGTCCCCTCCAACTCAGAATATTCTGTGATTCTGTGATTTGTGCAGACCAGACTAGTTACATGCACTGCAAGTCAACAATTTTAGGAATATCTTTTTCAATCAAATCCTGCTAAACTCATGAGATTTAAAGTCAAGCTAATGTTTAAGAGGTGATGAAAATTATTTTATTTATTGGTTCACAGCTTAGTCCTGTGACCACCTCACATTTCAATAAAATTGAATTGGATAATTGCTCTGCTGAAGCCTTTGCTCTGTGTTCCCTGTCCCTGGCTTCTTTTGAATAATGCAGAGACGTCAGAGCAGGTTAATGTCATTGACTATCTCTGTTCTTGAAAACTTTACATTGTCTCTGGGTCTTCACCAAATTGTCTAATGGACCACAAATGTTAAGGCCCATTTTGAGGGTCAGAGTCATGGCAAAGGTAGCATCTAGAAAGCACTGTGCTCCACAGCCTTGTCAAAATAATGTAGTCACATCCAAGAACCTTGGGAGAGCCAAATCCAGCCAAAGGTGAATTTGATCTCAAAAAAAAAAAAAAAAAAAGGAAGAAAATATGGATTTTTTTGAGTGTTAAATGAGAAAAATATTTGAGGATATGATGGGATGTTTAACCGAAAGGATTTGGGGGAAAAAAATGTACCCATTTTTTAGTACAGCAAGTACGCTGTAGCATAGGAGACACAAAACATCCCTGACCACTTAGGTATGATTTATAATGCCCTCATGTTGTCAGTAGCTTTCTCAGCTCTGTGAGGTGAGTTACACAATGTCATTAAAACTGAAGCAACTCATGCAACTTGCCCAAGCTGCACATAATTAAAATGCAATGGAAATGCCTTAATGAAGGAACTTTCTCACAGTCACTCTCCCTTCAGGAGAGAACAGTACGTTCATGTCCTGACAGACAGAAGCAACCCCCTCCTGTACACAGGGAGTGCTGCTGGTGGAGCAGGGACTGAGAGCAAGGCAAGGATCTGCTTCTTTTCCTTACTCACACACTCACACCACCCCTGAGATGACCCAGGCAGGGGGCCAGGGTGCACCTACACCCATGCATCTACATGCCCAGAGAAACCCTCAGTGGCATAAGCAAAGCTGAAAACTCCATTCCCCCCATCACTCTGGCTACAAACCTCTCAAGGGGGCTCACGGGCAGATGGAAACATGGTCTCAGGGGTGTGGAGAGCCTGGGCCAGAGCCTAGTGTGGGCCTGGGGAGGAGACATCGTGCCAGCCCCAGCTTTGGGTCAATGAAAACATGAGTGACTGCTGAGAGACTCTTTGTACTCACTGGGATTGTAATTTAAAGGCCCAGATCTCTTCCAGTCCAAGACAACTAGCATCACCTGCCACCTATTTCCTTCTAATTGTAATTTCTGATATAAAGCACCTCTCATAGGACTTCAGTGACTTCTCTAAACTTCCCTATTACTATTTTTATATAATAATAACATTTTTGAGACTGTGTTTGAGACTTGTTATTTAAATCATATGCAAAACAAAATGTATTTTCGGTGTCAGGCATGTTACTGTCTTTTTATCACACTGAGCTAATAGCCTCACTCTCTTGAGAAATTGAATACAAATCCTGGTCTTATAGTACAAAGCACATTAGATTGGCTTTCCTGGGATTGAAATTTTGGCTTTATCTTGAATTTATGACCTGACATTTTTTTCAATGTTCTACCCTGCTGCTATCCTTTCTCCTGAGGGAACCCTCCTCACTTCATCCAGAGTCACTGGAAGTTGTTGAAGAATCACAGAATCATGGAATGTTTTGGGTTGAGAGGGACCTTTGAATATCACCTAGTCCAATGTAATCCAAAGCCCTGCCATGGGCAGAGACACCTTCCACCAGACCAGGCTTCTGAAAGCCCCATCCAGCCTTGTTTTGAACACTTCCAGGGACGGGGTTTCCACAAGATTTCGAAGCAACCAGTTCCAGTGTCTCATCATCCTCATAGCAAAGAACTCTTTCCTTATATCTAATATAAATCTATTGTCTTTTATTTTAAAACCATTAATAGGATCAGCACCAGAGACTCCAGGAACCCTACCCTCAGCAATGACATCATCAGTTAGCATTACCCTTTGGGAAGCATTCTTTTGCCAGTTCTCCCAGTTTAATTGCACATCTCTGAAAAACCCGTATCCTGGATTTGCAGGACAGGGAATGAAGCATTTTACAAGAAAAAAAAATGTTTGGAAAAGAGAAACCATAATGGACTGAAATACCATGGCACAGATAAAAATTATTTAAATGTTATTTTAAAGCCCTTCTGATTTTAAAACTAACCTGAAAATTTTGCTTCCCTCTGACACATGATACTAATCACAGTGAAAAAATCTTAAAATTGTGAATATTTGTGAACTTAATTCCAATGCCTTGTAAAGGCAATGCAATTGACAGCTACTGTGGCTGCATTTGGAGCAGTACTTGGGGTCTTTTTGTTTAAGTGAAGTGTTTTCTTTCATTGGAGAGCAGAAACATAAAGTGGTTTTCTGTTGCAGTAATGTGATAAATCTGGGATTTCCAGTGAACCTCCCATCCTTATATTCACCCCGATGCCTTTTATAATTGGAAAATCTCATTGCAAATCTCTAAAACCGTTTTGTCCCCCACAATTGTTTTGGGTGAGGTAAGAAGGGAGGGGGACTGGTGGGAGCAGGAAGAGTTAAGGCTCCCAGGGAATACAAAGCACAAGAAGTACTGTTGATCCAGCCCAGCCCAGCCCAGCGATGACTAATGGCCATGGCAGCCATACAGCAACATACATGAAAGCAGCTGGTGTCTCCCAGCAGCTCTTTCTTGCAAGTCCCAGTGACACTGAGAGGTGACAGCTGCCCAGGTGTCTTAGAGTGATAGCCATGTCTGTGGCCAGGCTGGCACTCCTTGGGCTGGGGCTGCTGGGTCTGACCTCAGAGCAGACAAGCAGAATGAGGACATGGGGCTCTTGCACTGTTGTCATAACCCCTTCCCCCTGCAGCAGCAGCCAGCTATACCAGCTGGGGATTAGGACCCCAGCGTTTTAGGGGCTCCTGTAGAAAGAGTAACAGAAAAGTGGTAACAGAAATTGTAACAGAAAAGGGATCCCTGCACTAAGAAGTTTCCAGGCTAAATATCCACCCTGTACATAGGCAGCTTCATTCCTCAGGCTACCTATCTCAAGTCTTTTCCCCAGTTAGAAACATTGTCAGAATTTTAAAAGGATAAAACTTCAGTTTCATCTTTGTTTTCTGGTCCTTATTTCATGTCTCAGAATTCCATATGGATAGTTATTGACCCATGGAGGTTCTTCTGTACCTTTTGGTTTCTATCTATGTTTCCTTGTAAGAAATAAAACATGAAACTGAGTCAGCAAAAAAGCACACAAGCAGCAATTCCCCATCCTGTGTTACCTGCATATAGCAAGAATAAACAGCAGATGTCAGCACTAATCCAGAACTTGAAATCACAGAATCACAGAACATGCATGGAATTTAATCAGACCGCACTTTACTGTCCTCAAAATGCGTATGATTACAATGTGAAGCAACTCATCAAAACCTCGGCTTGGAAACACAAATATATTAATAAATTTTATATGTCACTTCTACATGAGTACTCTGAAATACTCTAGCTAGCAAGGGAGCATGTGCCTATGGATAGGATTTTTGCTTCAACTGTGCCCTAAAGGACCACTAATTCCATACATTTCCCTAAAAATGGAATTTTTTTTTAAATGGCTTTAGAGCAAATAGTGTAGTAAAGGGCAAACACAAAGGCTCAAAAGACCTAAGGAGCAAGGAATAGGCCAGAAGGTGAAGGACAGAGAATCAGAAGCCTCTTGGTGCAGTTGGCAGGTGGGGCTGTAGCTCAGAACAGAACAGAATGGGATAAGTCAGTGAAATGGGTGTAAGAACACATCTTCTGTGGCCAGATGTAGAAGACTCCCTGTCTGTGAAACAACACCTACAAACCACTGATGATTTTCCTGAAAAGAGAGCATAATTTAGCAGTGCAAGTCCACACAAAGCACATGCATCTGCATGCTGAACCGCATGAAGATGCGGCCACCACCCCTCTGAGGTCCATGTGTGATGGATTCCTTCTGAGGGACATGCAGCACACACCAACACACTGCCTCCCAATCCCTAGAAACTCTTCCATCTCTTGAAAAAGAAGAAAAAAGAACATTTAAAATGTCTTTGAGACTGCATGGGTATCACTGCAGCATGAAGCACAGTGATCTCTTCATGGTTTGACCACTGTCACTGGAGATACAAGAACCTATGCAATACCTGTGATAGAGCCCAGGACTGCTCTTTCCAGTATCTGTGGTGGGATCTGTCAAATCCTGCAGCAATCTGATGTCTGCAGTAAATCATCCCTGATAAGCATGCTCCTAACAGGAGTCTTTCAAAACCAGGAAAAAATACTAGTCAAAATTAGTAGCAATTTTTATATCAATGTTTAGAAATACATGGGTTTATTCTGTTAAGGTTTTTTTCCTAGCCTTTTGAAGTGTATTCAATCAAAACAAAAAATGACAGGCTTAATGGATTTATTATCTGCAACTGTAGCTTGGTCTCCAAGGATCACATGTTCCTCAGCTGACATTGAATGGAAGAGGACAAGAAATATACCCAGGATCAATTATAAAAGTAAAAATAGCTTGGCTATTTAAAATCATATTAGTTCTGGTTACAAAAGCAAATTGACAGCTGTTTACATTATGAACTTAAAAAACTCAGATGGTTCCTCCTGAGCCAAGAGCTAAGTCTCAGTCTGAACAAACTGGCAAGTTGCCCATGGCTACCTTTATTTTTCAGCGACCACCACCACATTACATCCAACTGCCTTTTCTTGTCATTCTTTGCTCCCTGAACTTCTTTGCTCTGTTATTTAAAAAAAAAAAAGAGAGAGAGAGAGAGAGACAGTAGGCTGTTAGGCTGTTTTTTATTAACTAGTAAAACAATTTGGTTTGATTCATCTTCTCTGACCACAAGAACATAAGAGGTCATCAATCTTAACTTCTCTGTCAGCACAGATATGTCAAATCAGAATTAAGTGGTGGAAAAACTGTTGAAGGAGAAAGCAGAAAAAAGAAGACAAACAAAATGGAAGGCAGTTCTCAGAAGTGAGGAAAAGGAAAGAACTACTGCTGAGCCGCTATGCTGTCACTAGCTGATGCCCTGTCAGGCTAGAAGCTTCATTTTTCACACAAAATCAGAGAAACTGTGATACCTGAGAAGAGCTGCAGGCTTTTCATGAATTCAGATAGAAATTAGAAAATGAAATTAATTCTCCTGTGAATTAACAATGCTTTTATCTCGATTTCTTTAATAACAAAGAAATTGTCCTTTGAAATTAGTTGCATCATCTTTTCTTTGCAGGATACTCCAGTGGAGGATTACAGTCCTCTCCTGCCTTCACCTGTGAACTGCTCTCCTCAAGGTGTCTTCTCTCCTCTTAAGGGGTGACTGGCTCTTTTCCAAACCAAAACACAGAAGACTGAATTTTCTACTATTTCAGCACATTTTTTATGCACAACAGATGCTCTTATGCATTACCCCAAGGGATAGTATGAGCTCTGTTACACTGTGAAGATGAAGAAATTCTGGCAGCTCCACTGGTAAAGTTAAAGCACACACTGTCTTCCATAAATGTCCCATATCTCAACTTCTGATATAAAAACAATTAACAAAAACTTCACCTGTTCTGTATTACCTCTCCAGTAATGACAGAATGAGAATTAAAGTATGTTGGATGAATAAGTAGTTAAAATTCTCTACTCTTTGAATCCCTGGCCAGCCAGAAGAAACATTGAATAGCTGATGGGTGACCTTTCACTTACCTCAGTGGCAGGGAAGGTTAGCTTCAAACCAAACACAACACAAAAACCTGACCACACATACACAAAGGTGACCTTTATGTCAGAAACTTCTGTAAATACTAACAGGCAAGTGAAAAGAGGATTTTAGCCACTGAAGAACGTCTGGGAATTTGGGAGACATTGAGGACAACAATACAAATGCATGGTATGTAGAAGGTTCTGTCTTGCAGCACGTCTTGATATCCAAAGTAATTTCCCCATCCATCAGGATCTTTTCTATCCCATCTGGACAAGGCCTCAGCCAAACCTTTCTCATCAGAAATGTACCTTATTCATGCACTGGATGGAAAAATAAACTGCATTACCTGTGATTTGAGAGGGAGGAGAGATACATTTAAAAAGGGGCAGAGTTGCTTATTATCTAAGAGGTGTTGGCTTTGTGTTCCAAGTAATTTTGGTCCCTCCACAGTCATTTTACATGAGAGCAAGCAGCAGCCAGAAGGAAGACCTCACAGAGCACTTCATCCTCATGTCCCTCCCTCTGAATCCTCCCAGGAAGGAGAGGACAGATGTTTCTGGGCCACCAGTGTCCACAGGGACCTTCAGATGAAGAGACCCCAAAGTCTATCAGGTGTTGCTGACAGTTTCCAGTGAATGAATATAAATTAACATAAATATGCCAAAAACTTTGTCCTGGTGGAATGGAACAAGTGAATCACCTAATGAATGAAAACTTTTTCAGTTCACTGCTTGCTTCCTGAAATTGTTCTGGGCTACAAAAAGTACTTATTGATATACAGAAGTGTACTGGGTGCTAAAGGGAGCTTTCAAAAAGCAGTTATTTTATGAAGATAGAGCTGTAATTTGTGTGCAAACAAGTGCAACTGGTTAATTTTTTTCAAGCACTTCTATAAACAAGGCTATTCATGAAATGCTGAGGGAATTGGAAGTAGGTGGTTCTCTCAGGAATGCTATCATACATTTTCTTTAAAGGAGCTTCTGACCATTCAGTAGCTCCTTTGTGTGCCTTATTCCTTATCTGTGATCCCATCTGTCACAAGGCCTTCTATGTCCTTAAGTATTACCTCTTACGTGACCACTCCAGTATAAAGCAGATTAAGTATTTATGTGTCGCACAACTACAGGCCAGTGGGCAGAGTGAGTGAAGATGAGGATGCAGGCATGTGCAGTCACATAAAGGCAGGGCTTCCTAAAGAAAAGGATGCAACCTCCATCTGCTTGCAGGGATACCAGAATTTCCTGCTTATCACTTTTCATCACAGAATTAACTGGGTTGGAAAAGCCCCCTGAGATCATCAAATCTAACCTATCACCTAACACCACCTTATCAACTAAGCCATGGCACTGAGTGCCACGTCCAGTCTGTTTTTTAAACACCTCCAGGGACAGTGACTCCAACACCTCCCTGGGCAGACTCCAGTGCCCAAAGGAGTTTATCAGGTTGACAGGATTGTGCCAACCATCCTTTTTGGATAAGAACACAGACATTTTTGGATTTTCAGGACATTTGATTTGTTTCAATTATCAACAGTGGAACATATTTTCCACTGAGGAAGCAGAGGATTCTTTAGGCTGTCGTCTCAGAAAAGTAGAATTTAGCCCATTCATCCATTCAGAGAGATAAAGTGCTAAAAAAGAATTGTGTGTTCTATCTAGTAAAGACTTTTATAATTTCACACTCTTTGTCACAGTATTATCACTTATACTTTGTTTTAATAACAAATTGCTGCAAAACCATGAGCGGTTCTGTAATATTTCGCATTTTTCTTACCAGCTGTCCACTGATTCAAAGCCTTATTTAAAGAGAGATTGACTCTTTTAATCCCAGCTGACCATCGGGAAAAATTCAGAATAGCATCTGAGAGCCTCATACACATTCAAGAATTTGGTTGCACATACTGGCCATGAGAAGGCAGCTATTATTGTTCCCATCTTTGTATTTGGAGAAATAACGCATCAAAGGACTGAAATCAGACTTACTCTAAATGCCTGTTGTAAGAAAATGAGGGTGTGAATGTTACAGCTCCAGCTCTAAACAGTGATTTTGCAGTAATTCCAAGTCAAACATTTGGGATACTGCCTCCAGGCCCCTTGTGACCCTCTTATTCCTCTCCTCCTGGACTCATGAAAAAGCAACCTTTGCTTCAAGATCACCCCTTCTGCTATGATTTATACCCAAACTTCAGAAGGCCTTTGGGGCAGGAAGGGATTGAGATCTGAATTTACCACAGCTCAATAGAGAGCTGGCTAAGCAGGGATCAGAACTTGAACTTCTCACTTCTTGTAAAGTCATTATAGCAAAAACCAACGACCATCTCCATCAATATGGAGCTGAATTTGAAGGAAGCTTGGTTTTTTCAAGCAAGGTAAGTTCAAGAAGTTACTTCATAGAGGGTCTCTCCATTTCTGGATCCTAAATGCTCTCAAAAAAGATGTAGGTGCTGAATTAGGAAATCATGGGCATACCCAGGAAGAATGTATTTTCAATGTTCTTTCTGCCCTGTGCATTTTTATGTGCTTAGTATTTACTACATTTCCTGCTGAATTCTCTGTTCTTTAATGCCTCTAATTCAGTCTTGTTCCAAAGCTGCACCTCTGCCCAAATACTGTATATTCTATGGTATAACCTTAAAAAAAAAAAAAAAAATCCTTCCTTTGTGTGTCCTCAGTACCTCACAGAACTCTCTTTCTCAGAGCTGCCATCCTGCTATTCTGTTTTGCTCCATATATTTATATATATTCTAGGACATCTCCCAGGCCATATTCTGGTTCTTTCTGGCACAGCAAGAGATGGCCTCAGCAGATCCAGTTGTGACGTCAGGCCAAGTCCTTCACGTCTCACAGCTGGCTTGCTTGGCTTACCCAGCAACAGCAAGAGCCAGGTTGTTCTCAAGAGAAGATTCCTCTTTCACACAGGAGTGATGTGTCCTCTGTAATATTCCATCCAAAGCCACAGGTGGTGCTCTGGCAGCAGATCTCAGAGGCAGTCCACAGCAATAGCTGCAGCCTTGGATGCTTGAGCACTCATGAAACATGCCAAAGAGCCTCTCCACAGGGGCCCTGAGTGTGGAATCCCCCTCCCCTGTCTCTGGTGGGGCCATTTTCCTTGTACTGTTACACATCAACAGCAACACCAGAAAACCATGGTTACACTGCTTACCTTAGCAGGTGTACCTACCTCATCCCAGGTGTTGACATGAACAAGCTTCCTGTCCTACTTCTTACAAACACACATTTCTGGTTATTATAAAAAATATTATACTTTGCAAAAGATCACTACCCCATACAATGCCCGAGTCTAATCCAGTACACCTAAATTCTGCTGAAGTTAAGACATAGTTAAAACAAAACTGCTGAGAAATTTAGATGGAAACCTAGCCTGGCTTGGCCAGAAATGCTGTTCAGCTCTGTCATCTCCTCCTTCCACACCAACACAAGCAGCCTGTGAGCCCTTCCCAGAAGCCTGATATTTCCATCACAGCACAATATCCCTGCCTTCTTCATGACAGGCAGCCAGTGCCACCATTTGTCTTAACAGAATGAAACAAACTGTATTTTGAAGACCCATGAGGGCCACAGTTACTGATGCAGCCAAAATCCAGTTCTATGCCAATAACATAAGTAGAACTTTAGTTCTTAGTTGTAGAGGAAATTAAAAGTTATTTTTAAAAAAATTAAGTACCCAGATAAAGAAAACAAGAATGTTCAACATATCTACTTCTCCAGAAAAAAAGCAACATTTTTATTTTAAATATAATTATCATATAAGCAAGGGGGGACTGTAACCAGCTATGCTCATGCTTTGCATGATTGATGATGCTAATATTTTGATGCTTCTAATTTTTGCATCCTTTTTTATTTGTCTAAAGGGTGGGGGTTGTATGCATTTAAAAACTCTGAAAAGCAAGAATACTGGCCTAGAAATTCTTGGAAAGAATGCAGCTGTGCCATGTAGAAAGGAACAGCTTTGATGTATTCGAGGAAGTGCTCCTGCTGAGCTGGCATTTCATAATTTGTTTCTGTCCAAACCGAACTGCTCGTGCTGATTCATTAGCAAAGGATCTGCTCTTTGCCAGATCACACTTCTCTATGCCAATCTGCTTTTGCCAGGCACTAGCAGTGCCTCTACATGGCATGTGCACAGCCTCCCCAACACGGCCATGTACAAAAGCCAAGGAACACCAGGATTGGTTTTGCCTTTAAAACAGTCTACTTAAAAGTGAGGAAACATTTGTTAGAGTTGTACCAAATTCCAAAGATTTTCAAGACCTGCAGTTTGCATGACAAACGTGCCAAAACCTTTTTTCAACTAAGCAATGTAAACATGTCTATTTCTGCATCAAACATGCAGAGTGTGTTGTGGTCAGATGCAAAGCTCTCTTTGTCCTAAATGAACACCATTTCTAATGTGAAACTCCTGACTCCTTTTCCTGTGTTTTGCAATATCTCTGACTGTCATCCATCTTCATTTTGTTCACCAGCAGCACCTGCCCACCCTTCACAAAAGCTTCTATTCCACTTAAGAGTTTCCACCTCTTCCCTACATTTGGGCAATGGAAGTGATGCCTGTCGGGCCATCATAACACAGATGAGACCCTCCCATTTCGTAAAATTTTATCCTTCTATTGTATCTGAACCCTAAAGGGGAGAAACTGAATCTCCACCTAGCAACTGTTTCTTAACTTCAAAATTTACATCAGGGTCAAAGTTTCCTGCCATCCGCCCTGCTGCCTGCATATGATATTTCCTTCATCTAAAAAAAGAGCTTATTTTTTAATTGTCTTAGCAAGCCAATGTTTTTAGTATTTTTAAAAAATGGTTTGTAAAGATGTCTAAAAAGAAAAGGGAATCTATTATGTCTGATAATATCATTGGTGTTACAGAAGTGTTTCAAAATACCTTGGTCTTTAAAAGATGCATCTTGCAGGAATTACAAGCAGGAGTAGGATCACCAATTGCACCTACAGAGAGTCAAGACATGCCCTCCCAACGAGGCAGAGCCCAGAGCTGAGCTGGGCAGTGTGGACGGGGAGCTCCCTTCTGCACAAAGTGCTGCCTCCCCATGGCAGTAGCTGCTCCTGAATATGAACCTGTCCTCTTTCCAGCTGCCTTTGAGCTTTTCAAACACCTTTTGTCTCACTATTGGAGTAGTAGAACAACATTTTGGAGGAAAAATACCAAGTGCTGAATATTACCTGATAGTTTAAACTAGAGATATGTTGGAATGGTTTTAGCATAAAAACACGATAGGAACACTGGACATCCAGGTTGGCTCACACTATTTACACCAAACTCACTTTTAGCATGGGTTACCCCGAAGGTTTTCATTAGACAAACTGATACCACTACATGCCTATTTTGCACCTCTGGAAGTATAACTGTTCCTGTGTAAGAAAGCTGGATGAGACTACAGATGCGAGGGCACAGAAATCTGTGTTCAGTGTCTTCCTGGCTCAAGGAAACAAGCCACTGTGGAATAAACCAGGCACATCTGAAATTAATTTTCTACCTGACCTCCCAAGATTAAAGAGCTTTTCTTGGCCTAGTGTTTGTTTGCAAAATTATGTTAAATTATCCTCTTAAATGTGTGCATAAGATAGATGCATGTTTCAGTATCTGGGTGATACAGGACTGCTTGACGCAGGGGCAAGGTGATATTTAGCTAAGCATTAGAGACATGTGAGGAGCTGGTGCCTGTCTCTAAACCTGTGATTTACCATGGCAAACAAGGGACCAAAAGACACATGACTGTGTAGTTCAGCAGTTAATTATGATGGGACCAAACTTGGAATTCCTCTTCTAACTTCCAGCACCATTTCTGCATTCTGCATTAAACTGTCATCAGTTAAAATAAAAAAAAAAAAAAAGAAAAACACATGGGAAGGGAAGCTTGAGTCAAGGTAGGTTCTCTGTCCTCCACAGCAGGGAAGTTCTCCTGTGCATCCTTGCTCTCCACGCTGATTTCTGGGAAGCCTATGAGTCTAACCAGCAATATGGATCCACTCAAGAAGACAAGTGAGAGACCAGGAAAAGGAGAAGCCCTCAGTGTCCATGATATGTAAAAGCCAAATATGATTACACAGAGATCCTCCACATGTGATTTCTTCTGCAAATTTATGGATAGCCAAGGTTTTCCAAAAATTGTCATCAAGCTTAAACATTTCTAAGTAGACTTCAAGGGAAAAGTAGACTAGATTAGGGTGATTTCAGGGTAATCTAGGCCTAACTCCTTCCCCCTCATCATCTACGTAGAGAGACTACAGTATTTCAAAATTGTGTGTAAGTGGCAACACAATACTGTACTATTTGTTCAATTAGTTACTTAGCACACAGACAGACTCGAGATAATATGCTCAGCTGTATTTCCAAGGTCTTCTGGAGACAGGCCTCAGCTTACTCTTCATATGCACTGCCCAAAATGAAAGCTGTGTGGGTGCAGTTCATGGTCAAGCTTGACAGTCTGTTAGCTGGGGCCACACAGCTCCTGCTGGGCTCACGGCATGAGCAGAGCAAGGGGACAGCTGCCTGAAAAGAACAATTTAGACATCCACTCATATACTGCTCTGACAGCAAAGAGTTGACTTCATAACATAGAAATTTGAAAAATGTATCATTTAAATAAACAAAGGAGGGCTAAACATACTTACTGATTTATTTTCTTCTCCACTGCAAATTCTGCAATTTTAAGAATATGTTTGAGCCACCAAAGATTTAGGTAGCTAAAGATGGAGACACAGCTTCACCAAAAAGTGTCTTTCTGAGGAATACAAATAGAAAATTTGAAATAGCTGTTGTAATTTAAAAACAGATGGAACCCAGATCTTTAAAAACGTATTTTACGCTTTCTACTTCGTGACTCCAAGGTGCTGCCAAACTGCATGAGTAGATGGCAAAGTAATAATGGGCATTTTCACTTGCTCTCTCCTCTCATACACATTTCACACACACATACAGAGAGAGAGAGAGATGATTCATGGGAGTGGAATTTGAATGAAAGAATTTCTGGGCATTTGCTTTTCTGTTTTACTCTCTAAGGCCCTCAATTCTTCTAAGAAACAAGTCAGCCCTGTTTTGTTCCTTGACACATCAAGAAACTTAGATTAACCTTGAATTGAATAGAAATTAAGGATGAGTGATGGAGTTTAACGGATGACTAAAACAATATTTGTCTTTCAAACACTGATTACAAAGCAGGATTGAGCTGTTAAGGAATTTCAAGTACTTAAATGCAAGAAAATGCATAACCCCTCAGTGGCAATATGTATCTCCATTTGCTAAAGCTCCTTCTTCCTCTTTCTGTGGTCATCCTGATACCTAGATACCTCACATCAAGGCACATTAGTCTGAGGGATGAAAGTGAAGAAAACTAACACTCATCCATGTATATGTTAATGAACATATGGGGAAATTTTAAAAGAACACACTTTACATATCCTCAGCAGAAAAGGTTTCAAACCCTCCAACCTGGAACTTTGAAACCTGCAAGTATTCATCTATTATTCAGGTACCAAAAAATGTAAATTTCTCTTTTATATAATTTTGAAATAAATGGGTTTATAATATGCACTAACAATTTGCTGCAGTTAAGTCACAGCTATTCATTCCCTGAGGAACTGGGTTACCAGCTCTCCATCTTGATTTTCAAGAGACATTCCTATTTGTGTTTTTCTGGCACATAAAAATATTGCATCTTGAAATGCTGTCTATGCTGTCTTATCTCCTGTGAAATTGATAGCTTGCATTTTTCCACCCAGTGTTATTTCCTTCTGCAACAAGATGAGGTGGCTAAAATTTAAGGTACTCTAAAGGTCCCTTCCAACCCAAACCACTCTACAATTCTATGATTCTGCAATTCTGTGATTTATTCAAAGCAACAGCTATACGCAGACATTTTTGGACACCTTTTATGTTAAAGAATAATATTTTTTTAATTAAATGAAATGAATTGTTTTATCTGGAAACACTTTTTAAGTTTCAATGCTTTAATCAGCATTAGAAATCTGGTTATACCTAGTCAAAATCTCTTTGAAGTTATTTCAGTTGATCTACTTTTCTGCAATTTTAAATGTCATCAAAATTCAGTTTTTCAAGTAATCACTGATAAAATCAGAAATCAATGGTGACTATGTAATTTTTAAACAAGAAACATAGTTAAGTTATAGAAAACTCATAAACTGCAAATAAACTAATTTCACCAAATAGATTACAAACAAAAGAGTGCTTGAATAGATCCACAAAGAAATTAATATACATTGGGTAAAATTTTGCACTCATAGACTCAGGTTTTAGGTAATTTCCTTTTCTCATGCAACTTATAATGTAATGCTTTACTCTACTAGAAATTGCAGCTCCCTTGAAATATCCGTATTCCCTTTGATGTCAGTTCGTAATTTCCATTACTTTTAGTGTATATACTTAATGCTACTTCACTCTGTTTTTCAAGTAGATATTATTTGTACTGTCCCATGCCCATGATCCAAGAAAGTGTTAATCATGTATATGCTTACATGCTCTCCCAGATATTTTTGAACTGCAAACTAAAATCTGAACTCCACATATAAAACAAATCTTTAATTTTTCTCTTCAAACTCAGTATCTGACCTGGCTTTTTCAGTTTCAAAATTCAAAAGGTTTCTTTTATTGAATGATTAGTAATAATTATGATTTAACTAGGTTTGATATATTTTATTTTCTTCCTACCCAGGATATAAATATTTCCAGAGTGACAAGTAAAATATGTCATCTCATATTTCACAATAAATAAAGCCTGAATAAACATGGTAGCAGCTGCTGATTAATTAAACAGACATGTCTCTGGATTTTAAAATTTGCTATCAGTCATTAATTGCAACAAAAGTTTTATGATCCCTTTGGTCAACAACTATGAGTTAATGACAGCCACAAGGTAGGGCAGGTATTCAAGTTCATGAGGTCATCTCCTTTTCTTCTGAATTTGGTGGCATTTTGTTCTGCTCTGCAGCAAACCAAGGCAGATTGATTGCAATGAAGTATTGTACTAGTGTCAACTCAGAGAAATCATAACTAGGAACAGTTTTAAATTATCACTAGATAAATCCCTTTTTTCCCTACGATGTAGACGGAAACTCCAGCATTTTAGTGCTTTCTGCATAATCACATGGTGCAGTCTGTGGCAATTTAGCCAGACACGATGTTTGACTTGTGTTCCATCGTTTCATTCTGAGCTTATTTAACCTTTCCTTGACATTGCTATAACATAGGGTGGAGTTTTGAAACCATGTAATTGTTGAAAACAAAAAGCTGTAATATTATTCTTTTGAAATTTTCTAAATAAATATTGCAATTTTCTGCATATTTCTAGGCTCAAACTGGACCTCAATCCATTAGTAGCTTCAGCCCATCTCATATACAGCATATTCCAACCATGCTGGATTTCAATCGATTTGTCTGTGGGCTCAGAAAGGGTTATAACCTCCTTAAGAGCAATAGGTACTTGAGAGAAGTGAAAGCAGCTAAAATGCCACTCAGGTGTCAATATCCAATCTTTTCTTCTCCTGTACTTTATCCTTTGTGTCAGATTTCCAGAGCTGTCTATGAGAAGAAAGAATACAGACCTTCCAGGCTATTGAAAACTGTGTTTCGAAACAAAATTAAAATAAAGAAAAGCCTACAAAACCAATAATGAATTTATGTTCTTTATTTTTTTTTTATATTCCTTATGGATTGCAGCTCAGGCAGAACTAATCAGTCCCAGTCTGCAGTAAGATTAGACTGTCCAATACTTCTCATTAGTGACCTGTGATGTAAGTTCCTTATAACTTTGTCCAGTTTTATTTGGGCTAGATTTTTTCACGGCAGATAACAAGCTAAGATAAAACACTTTATATGCCTTATACATAACTTCCAGGCTTCAACTGATAAAGAATGATCAATATTAAGAAAAAAATATGACCTGATAAATCGCTTCAAGCTTTGAAATAAAACCTAGAACTTTAGCAGTGGGCTTGTTGAGCTGGAGGAACTACCTTCCACAGCCTGCCAAAAAAAAACTTCTGCAAAAATTCTTAATGGGAACAGCAACAGAGAATAGAGGAACATCATCAAATATGCATATTTATAAAAGGGACATGACCTAAGAATTCAGTGGCATTCTTGATTCTTTCATTTCTATATCCTTTGAGTGCTTGAACTCACAGCCTTAGAATTCTGTTAAGAGAACTTTTGTGTGTATGTTGATGTGTGTATTTCAGTTTAAATTATAAAATAATCTTTAAAGAGAGATCAGGAATATAAGGCTACATAAATTCAAGAAATATCAGCCATAAATGGATTGTATAAAAGCTATATGAGCAAAACAAGCTAGATTGTTCTGCTCATTTAAACATTCTAGTTTCAGAGAGGCTTGTGAAAAAGGTTGTGTAAAACAAGATTCTTTCTTCATCTTGCAAATTTTTCCCCATAATTTATTATAAAACACATAGCAGATAATATAGTTCATGTAAAATATGGTACATTGAGTCCTTTCCTAGGAAATAGAACAACTATACTGAGTCCAGCCACTAATTAGTCCAATTAAATGCAAAGCCAGACAAATAATTTCACTTTTAATCATGAAATCCTGAGTAGACTCCATTTTACTTTATGAGTAAATGTTTCTAACTTTAAATACTTAGAACTGCATTATCCCTAAATACATCCAAATTCAAATTTAGTTCTTGCTGAGATTTTGCAGTACCCTGTTTAAATTAGAGCTAATAAAATTAACTTAATAAAAGCTAAAACACGAACTATGGTGATACTACTACTGGCATTTGAATGTTTGGAATAACACCTGTGTGTGTGTGTGTGTGTGTGTGTGTGTGTGTGTATCTATGGGTGTATGTACATAATAAGGCATTGCAGATGGCAAGGTAAGAAGCCAAGGCAGATGAGAAAAGTAGACAGATCTTGTTCCTGTCTTTGGCATTAGATTCTTGCCAGAGCCTTTGCAATTTGTTTGCAAAGTCTGCATAGATTTTAGGATGTTGGGACAGGGGCTTGGTGGCTAAGTTTGTGGTTCTGGACATTTTAAAATATTAGCCATCAGATTTCTTTCAGATAATATTGCCTCATTTTCCTCTCATTTATTTCCCATGCTCATATTGAAAGCAAGAACTGCTTCATTCTCTCCAGGCTGGTATTTTTTGGAATGCCACTATAATTATCCTCCCTTCATTTTGTAACACCAATAACCTTGTTATTTGTCTTTTGGTTTTCCATCTTCTAACTCAGGCAAATATTAGTAATTATGGTAGAGATTTTAATTAAGCTTCAGTAAACCTTGCTCCCTATGCCTGGATCTGCCCAGCAGCACCTTGCTCAGTGGCTAGCACATCTCCCATGAATGCACCAGTGCACTGCAAGTGCCAAAAAATTTGCCTTCAAGTGGTAAGAAAACACCTCAGGCTGCAGCCCAGAGCACATTAGGTGCTTGAGCTTGGCCTCTGGTGCTGTGTGAAGGGGAGTTTGCTGGCTGTGGACCTTTGGCTAGGGCTGCCTGAGACAATCAGGAGTCAGAGTGTTGACACAAGGAGGAGGGGGGGTTCTATCCTATTAGCATATTTAATAACATTTAAAATTACTTCTCAATGAATCTCATGTTCAGGACAAGTCACACTTTGTTTAATACACAATTAAACTAGAATAAATCAACACAGATACTTATTACTGTACTCTAGACTATTATTAAGATCTCCTGCTTTTAAAATACAGTCATCAGTCTTTTGATATGATATTGTTCAAGACCATTTAATATGTGTAGTTCCTTTAGAAAACAATATTTGTCCATGCTTAACATAACATCCCTGGAACAAGAAGTCATTCTGCATTTCACCCTTCCAGCCTCAGAAATCAACTCTGCTTGTTGCATGTGTGTTTTATTTTGTTTGGCTCAGTTTTTCCCTTAGTTTGGAGATCAAAAAAGTGAAGCTGTTCTGTAAAAATAAGGCCTGTGTGAGTTGAAAGGAAAAAAAGGGGAAGATAATGGGAAACATTTCATTCTATATGTACCTAACAGCTTTATTAACAGTGTGCTTCAGATGTTTTGCATTAAAACTTAATATAGAGAATGCTGAATGAATTCCAAAATCAAGGGCATTGTTGGATAAATGCTATCACTGTGCCCAAGTTCTGACTTTTTCAAACATAAAATTGCTTGCCTGCAATTAAAGGTTCATTATTCTACCCTAATACATAAGTAAACACTGATAATAAGGATTTAAATTATCCTAATGGCTTGTATGAATTCTATCAATTTTTATTCTCCTACTTTTGTGTTTTTAAGAGTCATTATATAGTGATATTAATATTGATAATTACTACAGGCGTACATTAAATACTCTTGTTTTAGTCTCATCCCAGTATCAGCCTGTACTTACAAGCAGCCTGACTCCCACAATCTGCTCCACCATTTTCTTACTGCACATTTTTAATTTTTGTTCCAGATATCATTCTCTCTTACTTTTCCTGCCAAGTCATGCTACTCTCTCACTTGTCCTGTGGCTAACATATATTTCTGCAGGGTAAAACACAAGTGGGCTGGAAGGAACAACTGAGGAAGGAAAGGAGGGAGCTAAGAGACTCCTGGAATAAAAGGAGTGCTGATTTTCCAAGTGCAGGGATGATAATGCAGCTGCTGGAACGCATTGGCTTAGAACACTGTGACAGTTTCTTATCTATTTTTGCTGTATTACCACACATCAGTAACCTCATAAGTTTTTCCTCTTTCAAAACATCTCCATTTTGGCTCTGAGGGTGAAATGTCCTGGAAGGTTTGAGTTAAACTAGTGGTAGATTTTTATGTATGTCCTGGAAGGTTTGAGTTAAACTAGTGGTAGATTTTTATGTAGACTCAGAATAATGAAGCCATGCTTTCCCAAAAAGAAACTAATTTGAAAGTGTCAAAAGACTTAAACTCTTGTTACTGACTTATTTTTCTTTGATTTTTTATTTCAAAAGAGAGGAATAAATAAACCTGAAAATACTATTTAATCAAATGAGCAAAGTATAATAGCTATTTACCCAATTAAGAAATCAAGAGGTAGAAAATACCAAAGGTTGCATAACCTTAATTCATTTTTCTAGACATGGCTATTGGTGATTTGTTGAAAATAAATGATGCTGTTCCTACCCCGTGTTTACTGAGCTGCCTGCACAGCTCAAGCAGAAGCTACATGGAACAGCTCTTCCCCTCCTTCCCCTCCCACTGCACTGCCTGGGCAATAGCCCAGCTTTGTCCATGGGACAGGTTAGTATTTTGTGTCCTCACATGCCTCTTAGTGAGACAACATTATATAGGATTTTATGGATTTTAATCTGTATAAAATTTCGAGCTGGTTGTATCTGATAGGACTTTACCTGGTCTTTGTTAACTATTAATCATCACCGTGTGATTGTTTGTAGGGACTGTCAAACATTCATCCTCTCAGGTAGAATCCTTGCTGAAAATGCTCTTCAGTGTGGAGACACGAGCACTTGTTTGATGCAGGTTTCTGTATGCAGTATGCATTCCTACTAGTTAAAAACACTTATTTCCTCTCAATTTTATAGGCGTAAAATAACAAGCAGTAATTGAGTGTATATTGCCTGTATTCCCAAAGTGCATTTGACCTGTGTGATGGGCACAGCGTTTCAAGTTCTAGAGCTAAGAAGACAAGAAGTGCCATCATCAGGGTGTCCATGTGCCCTTTAATCCACTGTTCTGCATATTCTCTGGTATGTAATTGCATGCATTATTTAATTAAATGAGCAAACACATTTGTCCTCAGGAAATGTGCAAATTTGCAAGTAAAATGCAAAATATTTTTATGCAGAATCCAATTAATTTCTGAGGGCAATTTGTCTGCATATTTGGGTTTGGGGCTTTTTGAAAGTTGGCCGAGGTAATTATGGTAATCCAGCAGTATTACTCTGTCTTCACTCTCATATTAAAAGCATACTTCTGTTTAAAGAAACTTCCATTTATTTTTCTCCTTGGGAATGAATGTAGTTTATACTGGATAACAACTGGGTATTTGTGAGTCTTGGTTAATTTTTCTTGTCAGTAGCCTTGAGGGGAGAAAAGGGATTTAATCAAATGATTTAACATTATCTAGGCAAGAATTAAGTAACCATGTTCATATTATTCTCATGAGAACTTCATTAACCCCAGTGAAAATATTCATCTGAAGGAAATGAACAAGATTAAGCTTTCTGACTGCTAACTAGTTTGTGTGATGTCAAAATGGATGTCCATGTAGTCTGAATATTAAAAACTGCGCTAACGATAGAATTTTGATTCAGAGGATCATTCTTCTAATTTAAGTGACTGCCAACTCATAAAATGCAAGGTTGTTTCTGATAATGCAATCTAGCAGTTCATCTAATTCAAAAAGAAATTTGCTAATACGTGAATTTTAGCACTTTTTCCCAAGGAAGGTCCTTTGATTACATTTGTATATTCAGGGTTGCAGCCTCAAGGCACACAGTGACAGGATTTTCTCCATTTATCACAGAGAGATGATTTGCAATTGAACCATCTAGAGCAGCAAGACCTGGGACAGGGTTACAGAAGAATCCATTAAACCTGAAAATTCAAAACTAAACTGAGACTTTGTCCTTTATTCATCAGATATCACAGGTTCTTGCAACAGGTCTTACATAACCTGCAGCAGATGCTGTAATACATAAACAAATTGTATTGAGCTAGGAGAATAAAGAGTCAATGTCTGTGAATGCCTATGTTGCATGAATTTGGGTTTACTACTGGAAAAGAATTACCTTTCCAGTGATGACTGGTAGTAAAGATTTACAGAGGCTCAATGTTAGCAGATACATTTTCTGCCACATGTAGATTTTTACCCCTTGGGCAGAAAAAAGTGAATATTCAGATTGCTGTGATTATCAAAATTAGGACTCAACTACCTATTTGCAGAAGTAGCCTAAAAAATTACATTAAAAATAAAACTTAAATGCATCATACCAGCCAAACCAAGCACAAAACAATTGATTCTAGAAGAAATTCTGTGTAAATCTCTGGTTTGTGTGGAAGCTATTTTAATAAGCTTTTGTAATTATCTTCCTTTTCCCTTAGTCTGCATGTCAGTGTATATCCAGCGAGCCAAATTACATTTAAGATAAAAAAGTAAAGTTCCACTAAATACCTCTTTCATCAAACTCAAGGAAACAGTGAAGAGAATCACATTTTACATGGGATGTATCTGCAGAAGGAACTGTAAATGCCAGTGCACATTCCCCATGGATCAGTGTTTCTTCTCCTGCTAAATCTGTCCTGTTACAAAGCACAAAAATAATTTTTCAGCTTTGCTTCTCAATGCTCATCAGTCTCTCCAGAAGGGCTGCTGCAGCACTGCACAATGAGCTCAGTGCTCTCAGCACAGCTGGTGGCATGGGGTGGCAGGGGACAGCCACTGGGAGAGGCAGGCAGCACTGGGCAGCTGACAATCCACACGTCAGCAGGTCACCATGAACTTTACTTGTCCCTAAGAACCAACAGCACTGCAGCTGATTATTTCCCAGAGCTGGAATCTGGGGTTTTGTGGTCCGCAGCCTGAAAGAGCTCCAGGGGCAGCAGTCTGTTATGTATCATTACCTTCTCTCTACTCCTTAATAAATGAGAAATAAACCACAGTGAATTATAGGATTGAGCAGCTGAACCTGTGTTCTGCCAGCAGTGCTAGACCACTGCAGACAGGGAAGGGGGCTCCACGTGTGCCTTTGGATACAACTCTGTCTTTGCCTGACTTCACCTGTTACCATCTTCCTGAGAGTCTTTCTCACCTATCATGTGCCCCAGTGCTCCTGGCTGACAGCAGGAACAATTGCAGCTTCTGAAAAGACACTAGAGCAGTCCCTGTTGGCACCTTTTTTGACTGCTGTCAGGCCTTGGACCCTCTCTGCTTTGCCCACATTCGTCTGCCCACTGTAAATTCCAGTCCTTGTGAGGAGTGAACCCTCCCACGGCAGGCTCCATGGCAGCAGAGGGCTTGATCCCTGTGTTTGAGTGCAAGTGGGTTCCTGACCTCTGCAGAGTTTCCCTATGGAAGCTGAACATCTCAAAGTTTTTGTGCTCTGTCCCAAAGGATTTTATATCCATCAGACTTCCACTGAGAAAATGTATTTGCCAATTGTGATATGGAAGACCGACTTCAAAAAAATTTTGGAAGATTTTATAACTAATTGCAAAAAACTGGCTGAGTATTCACCTTTGTCCAGGATGGAAAAAATAATTAGGAAACTTACTTCCTAGATTTCATCTGGTACCCCACAAAAACAGAAGCAGAAGGGTGAGCATATATCCAAGGCAGCCCAACTGTTTGCAGAGCTGTGTTGGGATCTGGCTCAAAAGAGATGAGCTTGGGACCTCCGCAGAAGTCCCCCCCACCCAATGCACACAACAGCCTCAGCATCAACACAAGCATAAGGGCACAAACAACTCAAAGAGGGCAGAAACACCTGAGTCCATCAGTGCTGACAGGGAAAAAGGCTGTGCAGCCACAGCCACAAAACACCTCAGCTGGACTGATCTACAACCTGAACTGGAAAGACTGAGGGGGAAAAGGTTGCGCAGGAACAGCAAGAAATGAGACGTCCCACCCCACCTCTCCTATGAGCATTTGTTTCAAAGAACAGCTGTTTTCTATAAAGCTGACTTGAAAATTGGTGTCTTCCTACTTCTGAGAGAATTCGTTCACTTTATCTTTTTACTGGCAAAAGTACTGTTGTTTCTTTACATTCCTGCCAGCCCTGCAGAGACACCTCAGTGCTGAGGAGGTGAACCAGAGTCTATTTTGGCATAAAGCAGAAAGGACACAGCTTGATCTCAGACCCCAGGGTGGATTTTCAGTGCTGGCAGTCAAGAAAGTCAAGGTTTTATTTGTAAATTAAAAGAGGGGTCAACAGAAAAGTCATTGGAGAAAAAAAAGAAAAAAGCCAATATGGAACCCTACCATGCCATTTATAGTCTTTTTATAGATGAGACCATAGTTTGTGGAATGTAATTTGAGTTATAAATAATATTATTGTTTGTTTCAGCCAAAAAGCTGTAACTCATTCAATTAAGAGAATGGATGTGTTTGTGTTGTGTTACTCATTACTTCATTGTAAAATATATCTGTAACGATAATCTATGGAAATGTTCTTGCAGTGGCAAGGAAAAGGATAATAAAAGAACTTACACAGACATTTTCCAGTAAGAAAAAAACCTGAGGATTATTTGATCTCTTTGTTCCCTTAAATCAAATAGCTGGAAACAAACAAACAAACAAATCCTATGCCAAAAAAAAAAAACCAAACAAACAAAAAACCACACAACAAAAAACAAACAAATTTTAAAGAAAAATAAAAAAGGGAAGAAATGTGAATTGGCAGATTTGGTTATGGAGTTCAATGTTTAAAAGGGACCATTTGTACCAATAAATCTGGAAGAGAGGCTTAGACATTTTCTAAATCTGTTCAGCACCCAGTGTGTCCCATTCCCTTGGGTGGTGTGAGGTGCACACTCAGCAGTGAGCCACACAATTCTGTATCAATCCATAATGCTTGCTTATTTCAAGCACCATCAATGAGGAATTACTACATGATGTCAAACAGAAATGTTCACTGAGAAATAGAAAGAAATATTCTTTTTCAAATATTACAATTGTAAGCACTATGCAAAACCACAGATACAGCAAGAAATAAGCCACGTTGTCCAGAAATCTGAGATGGCAATAGCAAAAGATTCATTTCTCCAAGCCATGTAATGCTGACATTTCATTTTTACAAAACTGATGATTTTTCTTCCCATTAAAAAAAAAAAAGAAATCCAACTTTAAGAAAAACAAAACATTAAGCACTATACAACAATAATTTTAACATCAGGTTGCAGTATGTGGAATAGATTGCTTTCACCAGGAGTAAGGCAGGTGGGGGAAAAGTCAAGATGAAATACATTCCTGTGAGCGAAGGATAATGAGGGGAGGGGATGTGATTTTATTTTTAATGAATGGGTCCACCCAGTGAATATTGACAGCAACGTGAATAGCAGGAAGTCATGAACTATTTCCACGGCTCCGAAAGTGGTTGATGTTTTGTACAGCAAAAAAGGGCAGTGTGTGGGAGACAGACAGGGCACTCCCCGGTGGAGCCTGGTCTGTCCTGGTGCCAAAGGCCATTTTCAATAAATAGAAATAGTTATAAATAGAAACTCTGTTGAATACAGGATCTCAAAGGCAGCTGAACGTGATGCTGGGCACATCACACCCTTGACTGTCACTAGTTTCAGAAAATGGTATACATTGGTCATGCTTGTTTGGAGAGCCATGCAGGCAGATATTTGGCTCGTTTTGATAAAGTTTGTGAAGGGCTTATTGATCTGTATTTACAATAGCAAGTACAAGTGTGGTTATACCCCTGTGATAGTTAATCACAAGGGTCTCAAGTTAATATAAGAAACTCAAAGCCATGGTGACCAGGCTATTTCCATCACTTAAACTGAAGTAAGTGTGTAAACCTGGGTCATGAGACGTTATCTAGAATGTTACTGTTTTATAATAAAGATATTTTGGCCCTATTATTATTATCATTTCAGTCATCTGATGACCACAACCAGAAATTCCTCATTTTGCGAGCTCATAAACCTGTGGTGGATGCATCCTGAATCAATCAGCCAGGCAAGAAACCAACCAAACAACCAACCACAAACAAGCCAAAAAAATCCTAGGAGGATTAGAGATGTCAAGAAGCCATGGCAGAGCTCAAACACCCTGTGACAATCTCTGCCACACCAGAGTCACAATTAACATTATCCCTAAGATGAGCAAAGGGACAGTCAAAACAGAGCACAGTGAGCAGCTTAAAGAAAGTTTTGAATGATAACAAAGGTGGAAATTGTCACACAACTTCTCAGGCAGGCATTTCGTGCCGGGGTTTCACCAATGTTGACTGAACCACCCCTTCTCACCTGAGCAGCTGCATATTTTGCACCAACAGGTAGCTATGGCAGGGGGAAAAAAAAAAACAAAAACCACAGATTAAATATAGCTCCTTGCACAGCTCATCCGGGAGGAGGCCACCAGTCCTGGTGGGAGCCTCAGTTGAACACTTCTCCCAGGCCCTGGGGCACTCAGCCTGAGCTCCCACCAGGATCGCAAGGCACCATCCCAGGGAACACAGAGCCAGGGCAGGAGCTCCACCAAGCAGCACTTGGACCCCAACTCATGGGAAAGGTGAGCCCCTGAAGCCCATCATAGCCAGGGTTACCTGGGACCAGGGCATGTCCCCAGTGCACAGAAACACCAGGGGACCAACCAATCAGTCACTGGACATCATCCCTTACCCCAAGTATAAATAACCCTCCATGAAAAAATATATGAACTAATGGGGAAACAGTGTTGTAATAAAAATAAATTGCATTTGAGTGGATGCATTTTATCAGTAGATTTTTAAACATCTTCAATGAACAAATTTGTTAGTTTGTAAGAACAAAAAAAAATTTCCTTCTGATAAAATGTAGACATGTTGATTGACAATGAGGTTTTTGGGCTTAATAAAATGAGTTGAGGTTTTAACTAAACCTCTGCCTCTGCTACCAAAAATATTCAAAATTTATTTGGGGTTCTTTGCATTTCTATACCACAGAGACAAAACCTTGAACAGTGATGAAAGAATGCACGGAGACAATTTTATGTGGCAGAACAGAAAACTTGTTGTCTTCTTTAGCAGTCATCTCAGGCAGTGTGAGAAAATGGGTGTTCCCCATCTACAAGTGAAATCTGGGAAGAGACAATAAGGTTGTTTAATACCAAGAAAACACCCAAAGCAATATCATAACTTAGTTCTCCTTGCAGGAGTAACTTCTGACATGAATTGTTGAGTAAAGTATTAGAAAGTTACAGCAGCAAAAACTTAATTTCAGAAGGTATAGCAACCCACTGGATATCATCAGGATTTCACCTTAGGCACTACCTAAGTGGTTTGAAGTTGAATGTGAAAACACTTTAGTTAAAAAAAAAAAAAAAAAAAAAAGCAATAACTTTGTACACACAAAGACAGGTTTTTTATGCAAAACAAGAAAAGCCAACCTGAATAAAGATAAATTGAAGGGACATATATTAGCTGATAAAATTCAAGATGCAGAGGGATAGTGAACAGGAAACAGTAAAATGTCTAAAAATGGGGGAAAGAACAGTTTAGAAGAAAACCTACTTCCAGCTTTTAACTGTATTCACAAAACTTTCCTGAATATCTTATGGTGAACATGACTATCATTGCAAGATCTCAAAACATCAGCAGGAGGTCGCCCAAAAAGGACAGATGAGCTTCCTGGATTACTAGGGAGTGTAAGGATCCACAGTGATATTCAGGAGGAGCTCACTAGTGTGTTTGTCACTGCTTTTGCTATAGTGAATTAGGAAGTTACCTAAACTTCTATTTTGAGCCAAAAATCGTAACACAATGAAAATACCATCCAGTAATACATTAATTTACAGAGCATCAAGTTATGCTGCTTTTTGTTATACTGTATGGCAAGGTATTTTTGAAACCCAATTTGGAATTGAATGATGTTTACCTCATACTCATGTGTATTTCTTCAGAAACATTTGCCGTATCTTAGAAGCAGCATATCTGCAATGTGATGCAGGGGTTGCTATGGTGAGTTCACATCTCTTATTTAATCCCATACCTGAGTAAATACACATTGTAACAACCTCTGTTAAAGGTGCTATTAGTAAAGGTTTGTCAGCATTTCTATGAAAAAATACTTGTTTTCCTGCTATGACTTGGCCAAAAAACAAAGAAAACTATTCCTAAACCAAATCCATAGAAGCCCTTTGTACTCACTATTCCAGTGTATTTCTAGCACAGCATCAATACCTTTCTGAAGTCTTCAGTCATAAAAATCAAAGTAAAAAATCAGTGTATTTGTTTCTGTTCTTTAATAGTCAGTAATTTTGATCACAGTTATGGGATTTCTCATTTAGAAAAATCTTTAGGAAAATTTGGGTGTTAGTTTTCATTTCACTGTTCCAGTTGGTACCAGTGGTCATTCAGTCAGGCATTAATTGCAGCACTTGTTTTACAGCCCGTCTGTACTGCCAGAGTCACATAAAGACACTTATGTACAAAGGAGAACCAGGTCCTTGGTTCTTGCACTTAATGATTCAATTTCACTAAATGGCATCAGAAATGCAACTTGTAGACTCCAGTGCATTCTTTTTGAGCAATTATTTGAGTCACTTTCCAACCTAACATTTAAGCAATGAGTGCTTAGTTGGAAGTAATTGAATACTTTCATCTTTTTGGCACCTATTTACTGTCCTAATCATTTACTTTGAAAAAGACAGATTAAGTTTCTGAGAATATTTTTCTCCATGAGCTACCTTGTGTATGTCAGGACAATTCTTGTATACATTTTTAGGCTTACCTTATTAAATGTTTTCCTTTCATGGTCATTTTTTAACAAAGTTTTGTGGTAAATGTCTATATTTGACAAAATCCCTTAAAACAGATAACAATATTTTTGAAGCAAGAGTGCTACAAAAATATTTAGAAACACATATATGTTTACTCAAATTGTAGTTTTAAGGACCTGGGAAAGTCAAAATTTACCATAAAAAAACAAGTAAGTTTATCCAACTAGCCCATAAGGTCTGATAATTATACTGGGAACTGCATGTGTGCTTTCATGTTGACCTTGTAAAGACTATACTTTTAAGTGAAATTATTTCTTCTGTGCTTCATGTCAGCCAGTAAGAGTGGATGGTCATTTCTGAAGTGGATGAATAGTGTGGCTGAACAAACAAGTCTTCCTCAAAAGCCAAGAAGAACAAGTTTGGATGGAGAAACTCAAACAGATCATGAATGTATCATTAGCTGGTAATGAGAAGGGAAGGCTATTTTTTGAGAATTTATTAAAGTACTCAGAAATGGAAGTGTGTAATAGGTTTCAGATATTGCCCTGGCATAAACTATAAAAGCTGGGTCTTTTACACAGCTTAAATTAGGGCTCTTCATGTTAAACGGAATGACAGATGTTGTTGAAATAATGTTGATGGTGTCTTGGAGAGTGACTCCAAGCTTTAAGTGCTACAGGATTTGGATGTTACTGCCCAGCTTGTTGCTCAGTTCCTGAATAGGACAGACATCAAGTTCTACAAAATCAAATCCTACATCATTAGAAATTGAGAAATGTCCTTTCAATCTTCTGCTGTTAAGGCCTTCATTCCAAAAACAAGCCAGTATCTGACATTGCAGTATTAGGGTCAAAAGCCACAGCAGCAACACTAAAAATTTTAGAAAATACTGTTCAAAAACAAAGGAACAGTAGAACATAATGAATTTTACTTGTCTTGTGGCATCTGCCTACAAGTAGAACATGACTAAGGCACCAGCCTACCCACATTTCAAAAGAACTATCGTTTTTTTCTTTTTTTAGGATTCTATATTCGTATTTTCCATACCAGTTATCTTCAGTTGTATTAATCAATGTACAAAGAAATCCTTCTAAGACAGTAAGTCAGCATGTTGTTTCTTTCGGTATCTCTTTCCTTCACTTGTGCATAAAAGAACAGGAGCAAAGGAGGACTGGAAGGAATGAAATAAGTTCTATACTTAAGGATCTCTGCTGGAAAATTTTCAGACCTCAAAGGTGAATACTAATGTAATATCAGCAGGGTAAAGCCTGGTAGCTCTGTCCATCTCATGTGTGATAAGACAAAAAAAGAGTTTTTCAAATAAACAGATCCCAGAAGACAACATCTGGGCTATGTTGAAAAAGCCAAGAGAAAATGGCATGGCTCACCAGGGCAATGTGTCAAGAGCCACCTCCCACCATCCCTTAGGCAGTGCTTGTGTACAGGCCAGAACAGCCGACACCTCTGGCTTCCTTATGGACATTACCTTTAGAATACACTCAAAGTGTAACCTTGAGATGATAAACATATAGAATAAAAGACATAGAAGAGATTTAAAAAATCTTGGTCCATGGTTTCAAATTTGTACCAGCATGATAGCATTTTTTGTATGTGTCACTTTCCTGAGTCACAACAGATTCTTTTAAAGTTATCAATACATACTCATTTCTTTTGCTTAATGGTAAGTTCAAAACTTCTTAGTGACAGTCGCTGGTGGCTAAAACTTCTTGATGTTAACTTCTTTATTCTTATGACAGAAAATTTCAGGTAAAGTTAGAAACACCATGTTGTGTGTTACATCTTTACCAAAAGTCCTATGGAGGACCAGTGAACCACAGATTCCAGACCTTGAAAGTCACACAAGAGACACTCTTGGTGCACAATCTGACATGATTTCCATCTACTACTGTGAACTATTAGCACCAGAAATCAAAAAAAAAAATGCAGCATATTAGCCAATCAACAAATTCTACAAACACTAACTGATTTTCATAAAATCACTGTAAAATAGGAAGAAAATTATTGTCAGACTTTCCTTCTCATCAGAACTGAATATTAGGTCTCAAAACGTGTCTCACATCACTACTACTGATGAGTCTTGCAAATAGTAATAGTAACAGTCAAGATTACCATCTGGTCTCGATGACTCAGTTTGGATTTCATAGCCACCATGGACAGTTTCTCTATTAAACCATCATTTGTCTTCAAGGCAAAGTTTTCTTCAAAGCAAATAGAAAATTTCAAAACATTGCAACAAAAGGTATAACATCCTCTTGCTTTCCTAGAAATCTAAAAATTATCTTATTTTACAAAGTACCTGTGACTCCCAATACAGCTCATTTTCTCTTTTTTTTTTTTCCTTAATTTATCCAGAAATTAGATCTGAAAATTTAAATGTCATTTTTCAGAAATTAGTGTTAAAGTCATTGCAGGGGATGAGAAAAGATGGGGTAAGTTAGCCAGAACCAGATAATTCCACAATGAAACCAAAGATCGACATCAAAAGAATAAACCTCTGTTCCTCAAGCTCACCACAAGTCTTGTTAGGACACATGGTTTTACTCATCATTAGTGAGTAATGTTCTGATTATTGAAACTGAAAGAAGCAAAATTGCTGGATGCTGCAGGAATATGATGTTTTAGTATATTTTCTTTTTACAGTGAAAAAATTAGGGAATGGCAAGGCTACTCAGAGAGATCTTTGCCAGTAATAAGACTTTAGTCTGAATAAATATCTCAGGATTCAGCCCACGCTTCTACTTTATGGTTTACTCTCCACTAATTCCAAAGCAAATGAAAACACAGAACAAAAGAAAAGAGTAACTAGCTGATGGACATTTTTAGTTTTGTTTGAAATAGGTATCACAGGACTTCACACATCTTGTACCTTTTTGTTTCTATTTTACTACAGAAAACATCATTCCTACTCTGAGAAAGTTTATTTTTGTGTTACTTAGTGAGATCTTTCTCCATGTCCATAAATGCTGCCCACAGGAGTAGAAGGGACATTGAGTCAAGCTCTTTCTGACAATTTACATCATCAGCCCATGGTGGAGGAAAAGATGAGTGACACCACTGCACACATGGTCGCTCCCGATTCCTTTGGGTTGCAGAAACACTTCTAAGAAAGAAGAAGCACTTTAGGAATTTCTTCTGTCAATTAAAGCTTTTCACAGGGTGAAGGGATTCCCAGCCAGACAATGGCAGAGGAAGGGCTAAAACAGAGTCCAGGAAGAAAGTGTAAAGCCTGACTGGCTCAGGAGGCACAAATTTTCCACTCTAGGTGAAAGCATCAAGCTTAGCACAGAACTGGGGCATTTGAAAAATCTCTGTTACACTGTTCTATTCAGGATGCTGCATGAAAATTTGTGATAGCTAATCGAGCTGCACACATCACAAAACCCACATTATAATTCTCAGTTTTTTACAGTTTAGCATAGATCAGAACCAGGTCTGAAACACATCATATAGCTTAAACTGGAGTTACAGTCTCAATACAATAAATACTTGTTTCCTCTTGCCAAAGTGGTGAAGCTAGAGTAGATCTTTAACATCAAGCCAAATATGGACAAGAAGGAGCTCTATACACAGACACTTCTAGAAATAGAAGTATATTCATTTTCAAATAGAAATATCACTGAGCAGTACACACAGACATTGCATCTGTACAGGAAATGGACATTTCCCACATCCGTAATTACATAGGACTATAGAAAGTAAATTTCTCACTTACCACATAGCAGTACTTGCAATAACAAAACAAATTTTATCTTCTGAGTCTCCTTATTTTTCTGGAATGGAGGTGGGGAAAAACCCAGCTCAGTTCATCAACATGTTTAAATAGTGTCTTTGAGAAAGGATTCAGAAGCAAATATGTACCGTTGCACTGGGCAGCTGCTCTTGCGGATTTCCAGTTAAACAAACATCTATTGCAAGGTATGTCTCGTAAAGAGGTTGTATTCTCTAGGCTTTTTCTAGGGTCATGGTCATCACCAGGGAATTGTGGCTTTCAGATTTATGAAATTATTATTTGATATTTGTGCACATTTGCAAAGTAGTATAATGAACAGTACTGGTGTATGAATATGCAGCACATATAAGCTGAACATTAATTTCCTGTGACAACTGTTGTTTTCCAGATTTTACTTCAAACTCTTCTTAACAAGAGTCAAGTAGAGTAAGCAAAAAAATCTTATACCATGTTAAACATTTTTAACATTTGAGGGGAAAAAAGAAACGGAAACTAAGGGTGACAAAATAAATATATAATATAGTTCTGTTTTAGCAATACGTGTATGTTTAATTTCTGATTACTTTCTACAGGCAAGAGCAAAGAAGGATGAGTCTGTGCAGGAATGGTGCCTGCTCATTGCACTGTGCTCACAATCCTCCCTGCCATGTTCATTCAATCTGTTGAGCCAGGAAAAAGCTTTTACTAATACGATTTGATTACAAGAAATACCAATGGTGTACTAGAAGTCAAGAGACACCTTTAGTAGTTTGGGGTTTTTGTTTAAAAAAAAAAAGCTAATGTACTACCAGATTTTTCTCATTAAGTACCATTTTAACAAGCATGGTAAATACATTTGTTTTCAACTTCAGAAAGACAAAATTCTCCAATTTAGACATCTGAGTGCTTCTACAACTGTACAGAATTACAAGGTCTCAGCTACTGCCAAGCCTCTGTACCCACTTCTGAGTTAGTTCTCAAAGTGGAGTGAAGTGTCTGGCTTCTTGTCTCTGATTTTAAGCAGCTGTGTTTGAATTGAAAGTTTGATTGACAATTCTCTCTCTTTGACAGAAGCTTGATTACTTGGCCTATGAAAAGGTTCTTTATGCTATTTTGTGATAAACAGTTATTTTTTCATCACAGGTTTTGGCATTAACCCTTACTTGTTCCTGAACAGCCACAACTACTATTTTTTTTAATTAAACCAAAAATATTAGGTGCTTTTGCCTTAGTGTCTAGTTACTTCTTGGATTTTTTTATTTCGATGAAGTTTTAGCACAGGTAAAATACAGCATCAATTTTTCTCCAAGAGTTCTAGTGAGCAAGGACTTTGATAAACTCTGTTAATTTAGGATTACAGAGAGAACTTTAAGCCAGAAGTAAAGGCCCTTTGATAGCAGTGGGGGATGAGTAATGTAAAATGCTCTTGCTGTGGACTAATCAGAGTGTAATTGCTAAAGGAACCAATCTTTCATTAATTGCAAAGGCAGTAAACTCAATCAGTCACAGTGTCAAAATATTGCAGTTCAGTTGAAGAATTTTATTGAACTAATTGATTTAATTGTTTTAAGTAATGCCATTATAAGAGTCATTATTAAGAAACATTATTCTTAATATAATTTTCTGAAACATAAAAACTTTTTATGAGTCAAGTGATTTTCATTTCCAAAAAAGATGAGACAACGTTTTTGATTTAAAAGAGCATTTTGACTAGGCTATGTTTCATTAGAAATTACCAGTACTTGATTTTGGATGTCATCATAGATAACGTAAAGCACTTTGTAACTAAGGAGGTTTTAGGTACATTTAGCCTAGCTTAAACAGGTCTGATGGCTTTTTTGAGTCAGAAAGTTTGTTTCATCCAATCTGCCTAATCCAGATATAATAGATGTCTGCCTTGTGCTTTTGCACACCCTCCCTCCACTCCTGTTTAGCCATGAGGGGACACTGTTCAAGAGCTGTACTTTTCGTACTAGTTCCAGAATTCATTTAAACTGTAATAACCAGTCCTGGCTTACCTTCCAGTCCTCTGCCTGCTTACTGCCATTTGCATCCCTCTCTCCCATCTGCCACAGGGTCATGCAGCCACACAGTGAGCGGGAACAGGACAACACACTGGGTTAAAACAAACCTCTTTTTTTTTCCCCTCCCATATGTATTTATGACTATTTGCAGTCACTGGGGAAGCAAGGAGAGTGAAAACACCGATTGGGTCAGTGGGAAGTTGGCACTGCCTCTTTTAGCATCAGCATTTGCTTACGTTGACTTAAGGGAGTTGGGGACTACAGAAGTAACATCGCTCCTATGAGGCTCAGACCCAGCTGGGATCTGTGGAGCAAGAAACAGGAACCCAGATACGTCAGCCACTGGTTCCCTTCCTCTCCCAACAGTGTTTGGGCTGAATCAAAAATTCATCTCATTGACACAGAGACAGTTCTGAAGCAGTATCTTTAATTTCAAAGCCGGAGGGAGGGTGCTGTATGTCACCCTACTGCAAGTGCAGGATCCTGGCTGTAACTGTGTAATCTTTCTGGGTCTGTGACAGTGACAATAAATATTGACATCATTGCAAAGCCAAGAAAGCTGTTTGGGAGTTTTTCACGCAACCATGAGCCTTTCGCGTGTTTCTAGCAATATCCCTTTGGTTATTGAGTCACAGACAATCCTGATAATATAAGTTTTTTAGGGCAAGGTAATGTAACTTACTAGATCCAACTGCAGAAATCAGGAGGAAACAAAAGCATTTCTAGATGTGCAAAAGTAGAGCTTGTTAGTCTTTAAGAAGTAGTACAAAATCAAGGAGGTAAAAACAGTGACTGAGTTCTCAAAAGATGACTTACTTTGACTTTTATTTGTGTTCAGAATGTCACTTGACAGACTTCCTTCCATCAAGTTGTAGAGTCAGTGTAGCTCAGGGGTCTGAAAGGCTTTGGCCAAAATGCCTTGAAAGCCTCTTGGTCAAAGTTATGCAGAAACTCACTGCAGCTGTAACATGAAAATAGGGTTCTCATTTACTGCTGCTTTATCACTGGTTTTTTTTAGCTATTACATGTATGTCTCCTGGGGCTTTTCCTCTCAATCAAAAACTATTATACTAACAACCATACAGGCAGGCAGTACATGACTCTTTCTAATTCACATTTTTTATGGACTGAATAGAGTTTAAAACTCAGGAAATCTTAGAAGTGGAATTCATGAAGGCACTTCCCCATGAAAGGCCTCTCAGGATTAGGTGTGGTAGTGAGAAGTGGAGGACACTGCTGGGTCAGATACAGGCTACCACCACGTGAGGCTGCTAAACTCGGTGGTTCAGTGGCTTGATCAGAGAGGGCAAAGCCCTGCAGAATTCTCACAATTTGGTCAGTGCAAAAGTATGTTTTGCACAAGGTAGCAGGAGGGATATAAAAACATGACTGTAATAAACATGTTTCAGCTAGTATAATAAATAGAATTCGGACCCTTCAGAGCTGAGCCAGATTTCTCTTTCAAAAGATGAAAAGTGCATAGCCAGGCATTGTCTCATATGACAAATGATAATAATGAGCAATAACAATAACATGAATCATCGTTACAAGTCATCTGGTGATTTTAATTTTTTTTCTTTTTTTAGAAAATATAAAATATTAGAGAAAGTCACTGCCATGGGGTACAGTATACTATCAAGACAAGTATGTGGAACTGATAGAGACAAAGTTTTTCCAGCTATGAAGTTTCAAAAGAAAAAATTGTAGGAACAAGAATGTGCCGCATAGAGTGTGTTTTTAACCTTTTTTCCATCATGTTTTTTTCATGGGGCTTTCTTATATCATTATAATAGCTGATAAATGGCAGACAGCTTTTCCTGAGGACTTTGCAAGCTCCTCTGCTGCTTAGCCTTGAATGTACTTATCCCTGTGACGTCCAAGCGAAACAGGGATGTGCTGCATTCCCAGTTTTGCAGACTGAGGACTGTGGAGCAGAGAGTGGATTAGATTCACCAAGGACATTGCAAGACCTGATTCTGAGCTGCTGTGATTTTATGTTAAAGGTATGTTTTGGACAGACATGCACCAGCACCTGCCCATGCTCAAAGTCAGTCCAGCCCATGGAGCCTTAGGAGTGCAACGGAGGAGAACTGAAGCTTTGTTGGGCTGTCACATCTCATACCAGTAGGGGTATTTTTGGTGTCTTTTGAACAGACTGGGCAGATTGAACTTTGTGAAGAAACTTTGACTTTACAAAGCCTGAGCTGCCCAGGTGCTGAGCTGTGCAGCCCTGCCCAGGCAGTGGCCATGCCAGACAAGCCACTGTCTTCCCCAGGGAAAATGTCAGTGCCCAGCACATTGGTGTGGGAGCACTTAATGCCGCGGGGATAGCTAAGCTCTCCATGAATGTTGCCTTAGAGGTGTGTTCAATAAGGAGGAAAACTCTGCAGCATAATCAGGAATGAAGTTTTTTTGTCCTGGACTAAGGGCAGGACCCCTGGGGAGTGCTCGGGGAATACAGCATATCCTCGCACTGCCAGGAGAGTGTAATGGACTCACAGTCTCCTGCGCCAGAAATGTATCGGTTTCACCTCTCTTTCGTTGCTTTTAATAAAGGGGAAATTGAAAGGTGACAACACCCATATGTCTCCGAAGGCGTGTTTACCCTTGTGTGAAGATAAACCTCTTTTAAAATGATACCTTATTGTGACTGCTTCTAAAGAGCTGACTCTGCTTTCAGGCTCTGAGAAATGCTAAGGGGTGTAAAGAATTATATACTGTTCAGACAGCACAAATAGCAATATTGGTCTCCCACAAAGTCTGCTAGTGAAAGGGGAAACTGATTTCGCAGGCTGTTTTTAATCACATCTAGTTTACACAAGCATCTTGTTATTTTTATAAACAGTATTATAATCATGGGCTCCTAAATATTACTTGTGCCTCTCTGCTTCCAAGGAGAACCTGTCTCTCTCTTTTCATACTCCCATTGGGTTGCTGTAGACAGCAGTAATATCCCTACTTATCCTTGTTTTCTGCAGGCTAACTCCTTCAGCCTCTCCTTGTATGCCTTGCACTTCACCACCATCTTATTGCACTCCTTCCTAGGCAAGCAAAGCTCAAAATTGCCTGACGGAGGAGAATAATCTCTTGCACGCTGTCGCGATCCACTGTGGGGCGCCTCATGTAGTTCTTTTAAAAATGGATGGTGGGGAACGAAACGAAGCCGAAACGAGGCAAACGTTGTATCGGAGAACCATTTATTGGTAACGAAAAAGAGAAGGCACAGGAGCTGCCCGAGCTAAAGACGGCTAGAAGAGACAGAAAAGAAGAACGGAAAATGGAATGGGACTGGGTAAGAGGAGAGGGAGAAGACAAGAGAGGAAAGCAGGGCGTTACCCCAGCGGGTCAGGGCAGTGCTGTCCCGGCGGGAGGTGCCCGCTGCCCGCCTTCCCACGGGCCGGCTCTGACCGAGCCTGCGCGGCTCCGCAGGGACGCGGCTGCACGGGCGCGGCTCCCGCGGCGACGGCAGCGGGCACGCGGTGAGCGGGCACTGCGAGGGGAGGAGCAGGACCCTGGACAAGGTCACGGTGACCGGCTGGATCGGGGCGGCAGGGCGGGCTGGGTCGGCTGGGTCGGCGCGGCAGAGTTGGAAGCAGGCTGTCCAGGCAAGGACGCGGGGCGAAAGCGGGGTCAGGAGCACAGGTAGGACAGGTGCGAGGGCGAGCAAGCGAGGGCAGGAGAGCCAGAAGGCAGGCTGGGGCCAGGACAAAGGGAGGTGGGGAGGGAAGGAACTAGCGGGAATAGCGAACAGTAGCGAGCAGCAGCGAACCCTGGCGCAGTTGGGTTTTATACCCCCCCGTTCCCTGCCAAAGTTAGCCCGCTAACATTGGGATCCATTGGCCCCGTCCAGCCTTCCTGTTCCATCCGTTGGTGGAGACATCTTCACGGCCTGATGTGCGGAGCCCCCGCAGTGTCTCCGAGTGCCCGCCCCGGGCGGGGTATGGCCGGCGTGCTCTCGGCAGAGCCGAGGCTTCCCCCGCTCGTGGCCGCCTCCTGCGAGTGCCAGGTGTGCGCTCCCTCCTCCCACGTGCCTCTGACAGCCCGAATTGAGGCAAACCGAAATGGCTGAATTCAGACTGAATCGGCTCCTCACACATGCCTTTGGTCTTCTGGCTGCACTCCAGCTGATACAATCCAGATGAGAACTCTTCCAGGCATCCACTCTGTGACCCTGGGGGTCAGGAGTCATGATGGCCAGGCCTTCCATCCCAGCACATCATGCTGGTACATGGGGAGGCGTTAGAGAACAGTACGCTATTAAACAGATATAGGCTCCTCTGGCTCACTAAAAATGAATGTGTGTGTTCCATGTGTTCCCTACTAAATGATGAACAGTGAGCTCTTCCCAGTCTGTGTGTCTGGAAGTGTGTTTATCTCCCAGTAGATAACTGCAGAAACAAGCTGTAGTGGACACATGTCTGCAGTGGGACGGGCATTGGCTCCCAGGGAAGAGGGATCCACAAGCAGGCTAGCCTAGCATATAATCCTGCTGTGGAAACCTTTCCTCATTCACAGCTGAAGGGACTCCATGAGAGGTGACAGCAGAGGTGGAAACCACCCAGATGAAATGTTCTGGTAGGTTGGATCTGAGCTTGGCTGGTTGTGATGAATTTTTCGGGGTGTAGCAAGTCATTGCAGCTGCTGCAAAAACTAGCCTCCTAAGATGAGGATGGAGATCAAAATACCAAACTAAGTTTAACTAATTTTCTTTCTGGACTTGCATGTTTTCCAGATCTTAAAAGAAACAGAGATTCCAAAGCCTAATATGATGCTCCTAGAGCCCCTGAGTCTCAGCAGCTCTCACTGCCCAAGTTACAGGTGTCAAACCAGTGGAACATTTGAGAGCTTGCTCACATTTGGGCAGAACATGGCAGCAACTGTGAGAAACCCCAGGCACTCAGTAGTCAGCTGAAAATGCAGTTCTCTTAGCAAAAGGCAGAGTGAAAAGAGACTGGATAAATTGCAATAAGACTTCTCATATGTATCAGAACAGAAAGGGATATAAGAGCTCAATATTACTCAACTATTCTATTTAAAAACACATAAAACCATAGTGTTATACTTCATAATATCCAGCAGCATCAGTGTACTCTTTAGTGAATTCATCATTCCTTTGCCATGCTGCTTTGTTTGCTCAAGTTCATCCTGTGTAGAGCATGGACAATGTGTTCTTTCTAGCTCATGTGGACACTTTCAGAGCAAACAATAAACAGAGGCTTGTGGTGAAAATCTTCAGGTAGCCCCTGCTTTTGCTCAGGCAATGCTTGAAGCTAGGAATAATTGCCCTGACAGTGCAAGATGTTCCCAAATGAAAATAATGGAGAGGGGAAATGGCACCACTGAGGGGTTGGTTTTTTTTTTAGGTGAAGAAGTGGAACAACAGAAGGCATAGGGTAAGAATTTAGAGAATGTTTTTCTATGTTCCTGACAGCATTCAAATAGAAAAAAAGACAAAAAGAAAATTGTGTGGCAAGTTCTTCTTTGAAATAATATGAGAAATACCTTCCACCCTTCCCAAAGCCCAGACTCACACAGTAAGCCTTTAAGCAGCAGACTGAAGTGCTTAAAGCAGCTAGCTAGTGACTATAAGCCCCTTCTAGGGGGTTGAATCATTTTTGGAAATGTTTTTCTCTCCCTTTATTGAGATCATACAGACACTGAGGTAAATAACCTCCATTCTTAGTCATTATAGTGAATTGCCTTTTGTTAGGTGTTAGGAACCTCCAGTTTTCTGTTTTACTTAAAAATACTGGGCAGCAATAAGTGCACTCTGCAGTGGCAGGAATCATTGCAACAGGGAGAGGTAGTAGTGTCACAAAGGAAATACCCTGTGCTGTAGTCATATTTAATATTATAAGCACAGTAAGTCAAAAAGTACAATAGAAAAGCAGTTAATATATGGTAAATTGTAGTCATGACTCTGAAATTTGTGTTTGTTATTAGGAATCCTATTTCATAAAATTAATCACATGAGTTTTATTTGATAATCTTTTTTAGCTCTTCCTCTAAGTTCACTGCAGCCAATTGCAAATGCAGCTTTTCATACTTGCCCTGTGAAGCTCATTATTGCCAGAGAGACTGAAATAAACTTGAGGATAAGAAGAAATTCTTTTTTTGGAAAGGAAACACAGGATGTTGCAACCTTTTTCAGAACACACCAGATATTCCTCTACACAGAACTTAATACATTTACCAACTATCCTCAGTTTTGTTTTGCAAAATTTGTGAATATTAATGTTTTAAAAGAGCACTCTGACCTCTTTTGTGCATAGTTATGTATTGACAGTGTACGTGTGAAGACAGACTACTTAAGGCACATCCTGCCCGCTTTCTTCAGCAAATCTCTTCAAGAAGTCAATGGACTATTGAATTCCTCAGTAAGTCCTTTTTCTAAACTTGATTCTGGCAAATGGAGTGTTGTTTGCCTAATGTCTGGCCATGTGTCACCTAGCTGCATTCCTGCCACCAGTGTTTTTGAGAGCACCTTTAATATCTTTGTGTCCATGTCTGTGGCAATAAGCAGTTTCACAGACTCATCAGAGCACTGGTTGTAAGGGGCTTGTGGAGAGCAGCTGGTCCAGCCTCCTCTGCAAAGAGCGGCTGACACAAGCACCAGCTCATCTCAGACATGACTTTGCCATGTAAAGCCTCAAAAACCTTCAAGGACAGTGACTCTGCACCCTCTGCTCCCTCACCAACCTGTTCTACTTTGCACTACTCCTCATGTCCAGTGTGAACTTCCCACAGTCTGCTGGCTCCTGCCCTGTGTCTGGGCTGCCTGGCCCAACTGAGAAGGATCTGCCTCTGTAGTCTTTGTGACTATACTTCAAGTAGCTGTAGCTTCCACTTGTGCCTCCCTTTATCTTCCCCCAGCTTAAAGGAGCATCCCTTTCCCAAACTTTGCTGTTTTGAAAAATCCATGTGTTTCTGTCTAGCTGAAATCATGCAGCACCTTAAACTTGCAGGATCTGAGTGAGAATTCAGGTTGCTTGAGATGCAGGAGCATCACTACCCCTTTAAAAAGCTGTGAAAAGAACCCAAATCTCTAATGTGTAGTTCTAAGGGTCAAATAATACTGAAAAGATCCCTGCAAAAAGCTTCCTAACCCTTTTAAGGTGGGGATTTGGACCTGTATATACATAGATATGTAGGGTCAGGTGCTTTGAATGCAGGTGGTTTACCATCACCAGGATTACTTTGACTTACAGTATATTAGCGTAGAGAAGACAGCCACAAAAAAAATTGCAAAATACACTTTGTTTTGCCCTGCACACTGTCTCAGTGACAATTACAATAACTGCAGAGTAAAAACTAAGCTCAGAGCTACAACAAAATCTCCTTCAACTTCAGAAGATAACATATGAGCAAGAAGCAAACAGACAGATAAAGGCTCTTATGTCAAGAGGAAAGCAGCATGAGTCAAAGAGAGTAGCAATTACTACAAAACAGGAAAATGTTAATGAAACGTTTAACACAACCCCAAGTTCCATTAAAAAAAGGCCAAAATACAGAAAAAAAATACGCTTGGTATTTTGGTAAAAACATCTCCAGCATGTTCAGTACAATCTTGTTTCATGCTGTAAAGCCTTCTTGTCAGCCTAGGCTCCAGGCACAAGGACAGCAGCACAGCCCTGACCTGCCTTGCCCAAGCCCACATCTGGAGGCTGACCACCAGCTGCACAGGGGCAGAGGCAGGCAGCAGAACATGCTGGACTTCCCCCAGCAGTGCCCCAGTGATCCCCATGTTTGGGGGATCTTGAGTACCAAGCTCTGGGCCAGTACCTCCAGTTTATACAACCAGACCGGCTCTTGATTGCTCTTTGCCTCAGACAAGGGCTCTGAGCAATGGCTGAGAAGTTGTGCTCCCTAAAGAGCATTACAGTGTTCAGAATATGGAACCTGTTGGTGTGGAAAATGTGGGAGGATGTGCCTGGAGGGCAAAGGACCACTGATCTTTTTCTAGTGGCACTGCCTCCACTGACAGCTCTAGGCTCAGTCAAAAACCTCTGCTCTGGAAACACCCTTCTAATTGTAGAAGACTCTGGAAGCACACACATAGCTATAGTAGATTGTTCCTGCTCTCTCTCTTCAGGAAATGTGGCCTCAGTCCTCAGATCTGCCATGCCTGGAATTTTCTCCTGTAAGCGATAGCAGTTATTACTGCAGCAGGAGTTTTCTCTATGAGACATAAGGTAACCAGAAAGCATGAGAAGAGAAAAATATAACCTCTACCAAATACCATAGTTAACTGCATTAGCTGCAGTTAATCTGGCTTCCTCAGAGAATAGGTAAACAGGGTTCTGGGCTGGGAAAACACTCCCTGGTGAGCTTAAGGGTGCTTCATAGGCATTCAGGTGTCTTAACAGAGCTTGTAGTATGGTCCCACAAATTAACAGCTTTATTTAGTAGCTGTTGGAAGAAAAGTAGCCAAGAATACACTTGGCTCTTTGAATATAAGTGGAGCTACTCTGACTGCATGACTCCGTGGCAGAGACATCACACAGAAAGCTAGTTCCACCTGCAAGAGGCAAGGGTGTGATGGATATCACAAGTCTATGCTTTCTTTTGTTTATTGTTTCCAGCTTTTTAACCAAGAATTTAATCCTGTTCTTTATCAGAAAACCAAAAGAAAAAGTTTTTTTTCTTTGAACTCTTGCTTGACTTCAAGCAATACTAGCAAATACAAAATTTTCTTTGCAAATAGTGAAATCTTACACAGTCAAGCCAAAGACAAAACAGAAAGGGTTCTGCAGTCCTTGAGTTACTGTGTGCCTCCCTTCATTGTGAAGATTGGACACTGACATTTGTGCTCTGCTGAAAGACATCTTTCCTGATGAAAATTAAGCAGTGCTTTTCTAGTTAGGGATAGGCAGAAAGAACTGGCAGAGTCAAAAAAAACCCCAAAACTGTGTTAGCTGGCTCTTCTCTGCAGAAGAAATTGCCTACAGGCATGTGAATGGTTCCTGCCAGCCCCACCTGCCCATAGACCTTGCCTGGCATCTTTGAGGCATCAGGTGCTGGGATGGGCACTGCTGAGCACCATCAACCCTGATGACTGCATCCTCCCCATGCACTGAGGAAAGATCCATGCAACTACCATGATGTGGCTACAGAGAAAATTGTGCCACACTGCTTAGACTCAGTGGGAATCAGAGATAGACATAGATATTTGTGGTATTTGAAACGGATATTAACTCTAACCTTGATTATTATTTATTTAATCAGGTTCAAAAAATGCAGCAGAAGTAATTTTCACAGCTGTTGCTGATTTGTTAGTACATCTGTCCCCAAATCTCCCTGCTGTTTTCTTTATGGTTTGCAATCTTATTTTCCTTTGTTTAAAGAAATGTTTTTCTCTCCCCTATTGTTACATGAAAGCAGCCACATGAACAGCAGTGCAGCAAGGAGGCTGCCCATACCCACAGCCCTGTCAAGGGTGCAAAGCAAGCAGGCTCAAGAAGAGCAGAGCTGCCTCCCCCAGCTCCCTCTGCGGCTCTGTTGCCTCACCCTAGCAATGGCATAGGACAGTTTGGTGCCAAACTTCTGCTGAGACCTGCCTTAACGCATTAAGGTCACCTATTCTTTGTCATATGTCTTAGAGGGAAAGCCTGTTTCCCTCATCAGACCAACTGATGAAATGGAAAAAACAGGGCATTTTCAAATTCAAAGTCCATTCAACCAGACTAGACCCAAAAATTTGTTCAGTTTTCCAGCTATGTGCTAGGTTTAAATCAAGATAGGACCTCTGGCTGCAAACGTTGCACCTCTTAATCATTGGATTGCACTACTTTTGGCATCGTATGGCATGACTGGCCTTACAATCAGTTGTCTTTTCAAGGGAATGAAGAACTGAGGGAGACAGAGCTTATTTTTGTTAAACTATTTGTCTGAGTCTATATTGGAACTCAGATTATTTTGAAGGGGGGGAACTCTGAAACCAGCACACCACAGCCAGTGCTGGCAGCAAGCAAGCAGAAGGCCTGGTCACAGTGGAGCAGGGTTGGGTTCCCACAGGTTGTCACCCAGCCTGAGCTAAAGCAGTCTGAGTGCTCCACAGGAAGCTCTAAGAATTAAAAATTACATCCCCTCACTTGCCTTCCTGCCTTCACAGTCAGGCCAATCTGAGGGCTTTAATCACAAAGCTTACATGGGTGGGAGGGCTGGAGGGTTAGTTGTGGGTTTTAATTATGGTCATTATGTAATTGGATAAAATTCTACAGTAAATTCTGCACTATTACAGGCACATCACAGGTAATGAAATACTTCTCCACAGGCCTATGTTGCCATTAAATAAATAACATTTGTTACTGGACATATACCTCCTCAGCTGCAATTACATTAAATATTTCAACTGGGAAACTAAGGCACAGGTCAAACAGCCCATTTGAAAGCACACACTGCAGACCAAGCCTGGACAGGCAGTGCACAATGGAGCTCGGTAGTCACAGAGTTAAGAGCAGCATGGGAGCAACTTATTTTCCCAGAACTTATTTTCCAGGCACTTTACTACCATGCTACTGCAAGCTTAATGCATGCACATTATTCAAAAATCCAGACTGTCAAATGAGAGTGTGATCAAGCCTGGGTGAAGCGTTCTGAGGATAAGCATTTTGTAATAGGGCTAAGCTCAGAGAGCAAATAGCTCGGGTAACTGAGATGTTTGCCCTCAGTGTGCTCCAATAAACTGATTTACCTTTCTTCTTTTTTTTCCCCTTTTTTTCAAAGAGCTGACGCAAGTTTGTCAAAGGGAGTTGTTGGGTGTAGCAGCTGTTGATTGGTTCATCCCATGCACTCCCATTTGTCTTTAAATCACTGTTCAACTGCTCTAGGTTGCATATGAGTAAACTTTTTCTTACAGGTGCAATTCCTAAAAGATATAACCTGCTTAGCAGTGAGGAAAGGAGCCTGCTCAACTCAGAGGTAAACTTTCTTTTTCTTTATAAAATTTGATCAATGTTATTTTAGACACCAACCACATCTTCAGAAATTGGGAACTATAAATTTAATTGATCTTTAAATATAAGTGCAATATGAAGGATGGGCTCCGTAAGATTTACTGATGTGGTAATTTGTACTGCCAAATATCTTTGGTATTTCTTCAGGAATGAAATTTAGTCTTCTCTTTTGTACAGAAAATCAAAGCCTATGCAACCATAGAAGCAGCAAAAGTATTCAAAATTGCCCAGTCAATTAAGAAATGAATAATTGCTTTCCTTTGCAGCCTTTGGCTATCTTCTGAGAATTTTTTTCCAGGCTCTTGAGTTACTTGGCTAATATTTCTTAAAACAAATGAATTTGTGAAAGCGGGATTTACATTTTAATTGTTTATTTCACAGCCGCAACACTTATTTCATTTTGAAATAGCCACAGAGACAATAATCATATAAAGTCACTGTCATGAAGATGAAGAATCTGGCAAAATCTGCTAAATCGGATACCATGGCAGAGATTACAAATATTGATATTGCAAAACCCGGGAAAGTGTTAGTCATATCTGTGACCCGGCATTATTTGCCCAGTGGTTGTCCATTCGCCCAATGTTCTAACTGCAGACTGGACAGAAATCAATAACATTGTGAAATCAGATGCCAAAAATTTCACCATTTTCTGAATCATTGCTGAAAACCATTACTTAATAAATGATGCAGAACAGTACCCTATGCTTGAAGAGGAAAATTAGTTTTATGGAGATAAATAACTGCCCTCTAATAATAGGTGAATTTCTTTTGCAATGAGTATTTCCAGTTTAATACTATACTTTAAGAGAAACCTTTTCTGTTCAGCCAAATGCTACCAGAGGCAGCAAAACCATCACTGTATTGAGGCCAAGTTTGAGGAACACTGGAAAGCTACGAGATTTCTCTTGTATGTTTAGGCACCAAAATCATAACTCTGAAGCAGAAAGTATTACATCCCAGCGAAGCTAAAGCTGATGAACTTTAGTGTTTCTCCAATATTAAAAGGCTACACTTCTGGCACAGCCCAGGGCTGCCCAACCTTGATGGCTGTGCTTTCATGCCACCCCTGCCTTGGTTCCTTGTTTTCCCCCGGGAGCAGCAATCCAGCCAGCACAAACCCCTGAAGGGATGCAGCTGAGCATCTGATGCCGGTGCATTTCCCTTTATCTAAACATCTTGCAGGCTGAGTAACAACTCCAGAGGCACAGGGTCACCCCATGTCCCCCTCAGGTGAAGAAGTGACAGCTCTGCCCTTTCTGTGTTACTCATGGGGAGAACATGCTAGCAGTGCCTGTACATCTTCCCAAACCCCTCAGTATGTGCAGCGCTGGGAACCTGAAGATATGGGTTGCCCCCAGCTAAGGGCCAGCTCTTCCAAGTTCTACTGAAGTTCAAAGGCACCATTGGTCATAATCAGTTATCAGTGTTTGCAGGATTCAAATCTAATAGCAGGCCTGTTTTCTGGGTCTCATTCTCCCCACTTCTATGCCAGTGGCTTTCAGCTCATGATTTGCAAACCTCCTGAGCTCTACCAACCTCTCCCTAAAAAGTTACAGCTGCAAGAAGGGAGATTCTCAACAGACTTAATTTTGTCACCTGAGATTTTGTACTTCCAGGAGAAGACTTTTAGGAATTCACAGATTAAAAACAATAAAATGAATTAGAAAATAACTTCAGTGATTCCACAGCCTCTTGAAATGATGCCCATAAATCAGATGACCTGTGTAAATGTTTGACAGAGCAACGTCCAGATGATTCTTATGCTGGAACCTGTATTTTCAGTCAGTTTCTCCAGATTGTTTGCTGTGCTGCACAAGCTTTCATCCTCAGCCTAATCTTCGTGCAGCTTAACTCCTGGCAACTTTTTTGCTTATTTTTCCTCCATTTCCCATCTCTTTGAAGATCTGTGTTTTTTGGACTGCCACTTCTGGAATAGAAATTTCTCCAGCAAGAGTTAGGCAGTGCACACAGGGGAGATTTTAGCCTTTACCAGAACAGGGATAAGCACAGTTAGATTTGTTTGCCTGACTTTTACACCACAGATTAAAAATAAGCATCAAGAATTGAAAAAACTTTTTCTCAGACAGGGCAGAGTCTACATTTGAAGACAGTTCTGTGAATGAAACCACAGTTGTTTGGGCTCTGTCGGGGGTGAGGAGGGAGTGTTACTTGTTCTTTATCTCATGGAGTTACTCATATCCTGAGCGGGCAGAATCCCCCAGGCGCTGCAGTGTGAGTGCCAGCAGCTCTGCCCTGATGCCTGAGTCAGTCATCCCCTCACACACACAAACACTCTGTGAGGCAGCAGAAAGAATTAAACCCAGCCACTCTATCTGGTAGGAGTTTTCCTAATGCACTGTGATACTGCTTCTCCTTCTCAGTTGTCTGGTCTGGGTGAGTGCTTTTAGTAAGAAGCAATGAATTTGACATTAATTTCTGGCCTGGAGTCAGTTTTAACCTCCAGGGTTGGTATTTAAAGTTTATATTTGCATTTTAGACATATGCACTCCAACATCTTGCCACTACAGATATGCTTGTAAATGTTCTTAAGAACAGCATATGGTCAGTATCAGAGCTTAGTGAAGGTCTGGTCATCAGCTGGACCTATACACCCATAAATGCAAACCCAGGAGAAAGGCTATTAAGTAATTGCAGATTTAGTGTTACAAGGAGCTAGACCTAGAAATTATTTGTTGCAGTGTTTTCTGATATTGCTGTTATGGAGTGTTGGGCTGCATTTGGCATGTGATATTTATGAAAATTGTCATGTGCCTGATGGTAAGGCAGCAGGTAAATGGCCAGGAAACTAACTCTGGCTCCAAGAGTGCCAGCAGTGTACTCTCTGATCTCTGTTCACTCCCTTCACTGGTGTCCCCTCAGCTGTGGAATGGAAATACAGAATGCATTAAGGAATATCTTTGGGAAGAGAGAAGTACTGCAGAACTGCAACATTTCTTGCACAGTGTTTTCCTCTTGAATCTGGTAATGAACAAATGAATTCATATGTGTATCTTCAGATGAGTCTGTAGCACACAGCAGCTGAAATCCCAGAGGTGAAGTTCTTTTTGTAGGTTTTACAGTTTCATTTGGCCCATACAAGAAATAAAGAGCATTTATTCTTATGATTTTTTAAAAGGCAGAAATTTTTCTAGTGGGGTAAAGATAATCAGTCTTATATCCATGTAATAAGCCTCAGTGAGACAGAGCTTCTAGTGATGGGTCAAATAAGAATTAAACACCGGTCCACTGAAAAACAGAAACTGGCCTATCAGAATTGCACCTTGTAACTATCAAAAAATGATCATACAGAGATTCTGACCTCTGTCAGATCCCAGTGAAAGGGTCAAATCTACAAAACATTTAAACCTGTGGCAATGTTAATCCTACTACCAGCAGAAAAGCCAGCTATATTCCTTTTTTAACAGCAAGCATTTCTGCATCACCCTCCTCTAGAAATTCAAAAGCAGCAGTTCATGAAATTATTTTCTCCTGGCTTTGTATTTTTTCCAGATGCTGGCCATCCGCCGTGCATCTCTTGGCCTCTGCACTCTTTACCATCTGAAGGGAGACAGGAGGACCAGGCGCTGGCACATAAAGAGCGTTCACACTGCTTTATCTAATTTGAAGAAAACTCTAATGAGTTCTTTGTGTTTTGTTTGCAGAACAGAGTGTCCTGGCAGTCCCTGCATGATCGAGAGGAGCTGCAAGCAGACGGCGCAGTGCTGTTTACCCTGAAGGAGCTGTTTCCAGTGTGTGTGCTGGAAAGCGCTGACCGTCCTAATGGATCGCATGGAGCTGCAGAAAGTCAACATCGAACCTGATGGCCACAGCAGCAGTGGGGAAAGCCTCGAAGACAACTACACAGAGCTGGCTGATTCAGAGAAGGCTGCAATTAGGAGGTAAGCATTTATCTGTTTTGGTAAGGCTAGAAAGCAGTAATCAATAAACTAGTTTCACTAATGGCATCTGGGACGTTTTGCCACAGCACTGACCCTCCCTGCTCTGTGCTCTGGAGGACGGTGTGCCCAGAACAGCAAGGCAGCCCAGGTCCCCCCTTGCCTGCCACCACCTGGACTGACATCTGCAGGCTCCCAACACAGAGAACCCCTTGGCAGTTTCCAGCTACTCCAGTCGGATAGTACATGTGTAAATTAATACACTCTCAGAGCAGTTCAGCCTGAGCACACTGAGGGAGAACGCTCTCCAGGGCAAGGTGTGGAGGGCAGCAGGGACAGCCTACCCTCAGGCATTCCAGCAGAACCCACCATAGCACTAGCACCTGCATGGCTGGAAAAAGTCATCTCAAAAGGAGCCATCAGTCTCTAGCTCTCAGCTCACAGCACCCCTCAGCACCTATCTCCAACACAGCAGTTGCAGGGCCCTTTGTTCCCCAGATGGGAAGCATGTGCTCAGCTTTAGCATGTTGCTGGCAGTACATAATTCTGTTTTCCAACATCTGCAATCAAATGTAACTTGAAGAACGCTGGGTCTAGAACTTAATTCCAAATCAAAGCAAAGATCTACTAAACATGCCATTGGACGTGAGAACTTTACGGGAGAACAGAGCTTTTTTCTGAAGGATTTTTAAATATTAATTGCAATGTCAAAGGAAAGTTTCCACTGATGACAAAAGGCACTGCTCAAATAAAATGTCTGTCAAAAGCTCTGTCTAATATTTTCTTGTTTTTCTTTGTGTTCAGCCCCCTTGCTAGCGATGATGCAGAAAGTCAGAAGTTTCTTACAAATGGATATCTGGATAAAAAGAAATTGGAAGACTATAATGAAGAATATGTAAGTTTTATTCATTTTTAATGAATGAATGAATGATTACAAAGTATGTGTTATTGACCTGAATTTTTTCTAAAAGATTGAGTAAGCAAAATTACTCTGGAGCTCAGCCAGCATAATTTTGGCTTTCAAAGGTTTAACACATTTTCTAACTGTTAGGGCAGCAAACCCTTTCTGTTGTAATTACAAGTAAAACTGAGTCTTTCCTTCACAAGTAATCAGAAATATTCCTCAGATTACACTTGAACTTCAGTAACATCTCCCTGTAATCTCATCTGAGATGTGCTGACAGGGTGGGTTTGCACCCATTTTCCTGACAGGACGTTTGGCTCAGAAGGACTTGGTTGTTCCTACAGCCAGGTATATCTGTGCCTTAGTACATACACACTTGAATTTCTAGTTTCCAGCATCTGTGTAAATGAATCCACATCCATCTACATTGCTTTAAACAAAGGACATTACTGTTTTGGCTTTATGATGGTGAGCATTACATGGTCAGCACATCTCCAACTCCCTGGACAACTCCACATGCAAGTGGAAGCACAGCACCAGTTCCTGGGGGGTGCATGTGCACATGCATCACCTGCTCAGGATTTAATGTTACTCAATTTTTAGTGAATTCAATGAAATAAAAGGCATTATTATATGAGTTACATAACAGATTTTATTAAGGAATTATCATAAAAAGTCAAAAGTATTATTTGTGATTGTAAGTTAAAATTAAGAGCCATGTTCCCGTCTTCTTTTGCACTTGGTGGCGGTTGTAAATCCCTCACACACCATCCCCTCTCTCCTAGGTTTTGTCTTCTTCCACTCTTCTGCTTCCAGTCTTAGGCACACAGTGCTCCTTTCTTTCCTCCCCCAGACACACCTTTTGTTCTCCAAAGGAAAAAGCACATCCTACTTGGAGAAATATTCAGTAATCTGTTGTATAAATTTTTTACAAACTCTGAAATTTGGTAACAGCATGTGTTTCCATAGAGGCTAGCCAACACAGCCAGTGTAACTGTGTCACCTTAGTCGCCTGTCAGGAATGTAGGCCTCCTCCTGACTGAGACAATGAAAGACTGGGAAGAGGCAAACACTATCAGCACAGCTATCTTTAGGATGAAGAGACTCCTTACGGTGGCAAATGCTGGGAACCCTGGGCTTGGGAACCCTGAAAAAGCTCCACCTCTAGGGATCAAGAGGAAAACGAACAATGAGGATAATTAGCTAATCATGCTTAGTAAAATGCAAATGAATAGCCATTTTCTGTTCTTGCACCCAACAGCACAGGGGTAGAACTTCCTTTGGAATGTCCTCGTTCAACCTCAGCAATGCCATTATGGGCAGCGGCATCTTAGGGCTCTCCTATGCCATGGCCAACACAGGAATTATCCTTTTCATGTAAGTACATAGAAGGAAAAGCAAATAGATTGTAAGCAGGGGGCTGGAGCTGAAGTTTTTATGGTTAGAGAGGTATGTTAAGCTTGGTTTGTTAGCTGAAGATTGTCCTAAGATCCTCTGTAATGAAAACATTTCAGTTTCACCACAAGGAACCATCCACTGCTGAAAACCCTTCTATTTATTTAGTATTTTTGACCTCTTTTATATTAGGAACACAGGTGTGAATTGATACTGTGCAATCAAAAAACAGAAGGAAAGAAAAGTGTACCGGTCCTAAAATAGCAAGAGCAATCTTGCCAGTTCAGTATGGGAATCCAGCAAGGGAATTAAATCACCCGTAAATATATTTACATCATTCCAGCTATCTAATCACTGTGTAGAAATGAAAGAAGAATACTCTGTATAATCTAAAATGCCAGCATGCTTTGAGTTACAAAGGCATTCACAGATTTAATATTGCTGCTCTAAGTCTGTACCCAGTGTGCCCAAATGACATCACTGGTCATTTGGGCACAAATGACTGACAAACTGTATCTACACAGAATGCATTTTGATAGACAGTAGCATACAGCAATGGGGAGTTTTTTAATTGGTGGCTAACATCTGGCTCCTTTTAATGAGACAAACAGTATCAAAAATAAATTTTGGTTTTCTTTTTTTAATAACTGATTTTAATTTTAACTGAAGCTAAAGTAGACTTTAAGTTGATTTTAGCCTCCCATGAGACAGGAATAAAGCGTGAAACTACTGTGTGACAATAAGCCATTATTTGACATTACTGAACTCTAGAATGTTTTTATACAGCTTCTTGTGTGTGGGGATTTTTTAACTATGACAGCAACATTCAAAATGTTACATGTAGCTTCCAGTTGCTAAGAAACATCTTCTGTTTTGCCTGTATAATTTTGAACTGAAAATTATTGTAGATTCAAATGCTGTTCTGTATAGGTACTTCATAACACCTGCACTCAACTGGTTTAGATACAGTGTTTGCAGAGCAAAAAATGGAAGCCAGTTCTAAAATTGACTGCTTCAGGGTCAGAAAAATTGTAGGATTTTTTTTCCTCCAGCTTTCTCTGAGCACTTGTACTAACTAGTATGTCCATAAATGATCACTGGAAAGAAAGCTGTGATATGTTAAGCCTCACTAACAGGAAAAAAATACCTTTATAATATGTTTATTTTGAAACTCTGTTCATTCTGATTGGTCGCTAAAAATTCTGATATGAGCCTATGACATTAGCTCTTTTGGCAGTGCTAAAGCAGGGAGTAATGCTAAAGCAAAAAACAAAGGCATGCCCACCCACAGCTCACTGTCTTTACTGTGCTATTTCCATATCTCCTGCATGAGAACATTCTCCCTTCTCGTAGAGGAAGGAGTTTTATTTAGAAGTATAAACGTGTGTGTAGATATTGTTACCCCCACATCATTTATCCACTTGCTTGAAGTTACTCTGTTTTCACAGATCATGATGTTAGTGGGACAGAAAAATCTGATCTACGGAATGGAAGCTACTGGATGTTAATTCTCATTTACATGATGCTGGCAGCATCGTCTAAATTTTTGTCATTTACTGTTCTCATGTTGCCCCAGTGCTTTCATGCTGGAAGGTGTTCTACAGAGTGAAGCCAAATAGAGGGCTGATAAAACTCAGAAGCTCCCCCAAAAGTTCCATTACATCCTTCCCACAGGGCAGGTTTACAGTGGCACAGAGCCTGCACCAGAGCAATGCTTCTGCTGCACAGCATGATTTAGCAGGTGCAACCAGAAGGACTTTGGTTTACCCCACCTCATGTGTCAGGACACAGAGACCATGTCTCTGAATAGCATCTGTAAGGTGCTCCTGATCAGGCAGGATGCCATCTCAGCAGGCTGCACTGTCACATCAGACGTGATCCCCCCTTACCATGTGAGCCCACAACAGGACACAACGCTGCCCGCATGCAGGTGGTAGCACTGTCTGTCTCTCTTGAAGAGGGACACTGCACAGGAAATCATCATGCTCTGGTGGTCATCACCTGGCCCCAGGGCCTCTGTCTGCTCCTAGACTGTGACTCATTTACCAACTTGGCTGTCAGTGTCTCCCATATCTGTACCAAACCACATGTTAAGTGGAGTGGAAGGTGTGGGCATAGCCTCCTGTTAAGCCATGGAACAAAGTGGATCCATATTTTCTATCTCTGTCAGTGTTATCATTACATTCCCTTCCTCACCAGCACTTGGGCAGGCTGATGACAAGGTGCTTATGGTAATAAGATACGCTGTCCACAGTGCTGTGCCCTGAAAATGTCATACAAAGCTACATTTTTCACAAGCAGTTTACAAGAGGCAGGTAGCTGAAATCACATAGGATGCACCTGCTGTGTGGAAGGAACATGGCAATAATCAGAATTCAGGCACCGGTACCATCAAGCAGAATAATGCTACAATAAGTTACCAGTGCTCCAAGAGTGGGTTTTCCACTGTTGTGCCACACTTTAACATTATGCAAGGTTTCTGATGTACTTACAGAGCAGGCAAGTAACCTCCACTGCACAATGATATGGCAGAAGTGAAAAGCAGTGACAAGGTAGGAGGTAGCATTGCAGTTGTCCCAGTCACAATTTGATATTGGGTTTCATTTTTGTGGATTTTTTTGAAAGATGTGATTAAGGAGACATATGAAAATGAGAGGTAAGAGAGCAGGTTAAGAGTCCACAGACCAGATTCTTGCCTAGAAGTCTGTTCACTTCAGTAGGATCTTAAGATGTAAGATTCTGTCCATGTGGAGTAGCACAGAACTGGCACTTACTGGACTTAAGCAACTTCAGGGGCATTTAGAGTGTATAAATAAGGTGCAGCTGTACTCACAAGTAAGCTCCAGGTCACTCTTAGCTCTGCATTTAGCACTAGGAGACCAAAGAACAAACTTGCTGAAAACTGTTTACACGTTGAACTTCATGACAATGAGCAAGTGTATGTTCAAATCAACTGAGTGTCTCTGATGTGCTGCTTAGGACTCTGGTTTCTGCTTTGCCTTGCAGAGTTTTGCTGCTCAGCGTAGCAATATTGTCACTCTATTCGGTCCATCTTTTACTGAAGATATCAAAAGAAGGAGGTAAGAGGATCAGGCTGTGATTGAAAGACAGTCCCTACTGCATGCATGTATTTCACCTTGGAATGCAATTTATCAAGTATGTCCAGTGTAGTGGCCCATGTTTCCTTTTTTGGTTTTGGTTTTCTTTGGTTTTTTTTTTTTCAGGATCATTAATATATGAAAAACTGGGAGCAAAGGCATTTGGCTGGCCTGGGAAGTGTGGTGTTTTCATTTCAGTCACAATGCAGAATATTGGAGGTAAGAGACAGAAGTTTTCTAGCTTCCAGTTCTCTTCCTACAGAGCACAAGTGCTTTGTTTCTCTCCTCTGTCTGGCTAAACGGCATCAGAGATGCACCAGATGCAGCATACACTGTATTTCAGAAAGAAAGGATATGAGGAATTCATCTCACTTTTTTTCAGCCACCTGACACTTCAGTGTATGGTGAAAGACAGTTGCCTGGGATCTCTCCATGGCCAGTGAAGAGGCTTCAGTGATGGCTGAAGTGGCCTCACTGACTGTCCTCAAGGAGCTGTCCATTTCTCTTTATTGAGTACAGCTCAGACTGTTCTTAGCATCTAGTTGAAGCATCTGCTTCAACTTCGAAAAGATTAGTCTGACCTGAAAGGAACAGCACAGGGTCCTGACTTCTCCATAAAAAGCTCTTCAGTAGTTCATTTTTCAGCTGAATTCTCTCCTTTTTTAACAGTTGGGTTGTGTTGTGTGTTTAAAGTAATTTTTGAATGTATTCACCCACAAAGAAATATCCTGTGAAATACCTATCAAGTAACCTCCATCCTTTCAGAACAGGAGACTTACCAATATAAACAGCAGTGGTAGACTGCATTCCTTCAACAAAGCTTTTTTCCTTTACTATCCCAGAAGAATTAGGAGGCTGAAGAACACCAGGTTTGAAACCACAAGGGTGTTTATAATTTTTTACAGACTCCTTAGGGAGAGGTAATTGAAATTTAAATTAAATGTGCCATTAGTCAATAAAATTTGTGCAGGTTTTTTGGTAATTTCTCTATTGGATATTAATATGTTTTGCAAATCTCCATCAACAGATGATTGCTGTCCTGTTACAGCAACTTTGCTGCAAAAATAGAGGTAGTTCACATCTCTACTGCAAAAGACTTTTTGGTTTTGTTCATAAAATATGTTATTCTATGGTATTCCTTTCCTTCCTCAAGCCTGGGTATCAAATTGGTTGAATTAATGAAGTATGCTTCCCTGTTAAAGAGGAATAGCTGTTCCTCTAGTCCTTCACTAGATTGATCCATAGGTCTCCAGAGACCTCTTCTGTGACAAACGTAAAACAAATGAAAAAAGCATTACTTCTGGCAGTACATTTTGAATTAGATGTGTAGAAGTCCACTCTTACATCATGAATCTTGACAGCTAGTTGATTTCTTAATATATAGGGAAGATTCTGGAAGAAAGAAGTTTAAAGTAGGAAGGATAAGGTAGCTGAAGAGATCTAGAGGAAGCAGCAACTAAAGTTACTACAGAATGGGGATGGACAGCGTCTATTGGGAAAAAAACATTTATAACCAAAAAGCAAAAGGAAGTTAAGAGTGATTTGAATATGCTATAAAGTCAGTAGTAACTGTATTGTATTCTAATACAGAATGCTAGATGTCATTCAGAACATGTTCATAACAATATAAAGGATTTATTTGCTTGTTTAGTCACACTGTTATTTAAACAAAATTTGTTTCTCTACTTAAGCAAAAGCTTTTCTTTTTTTTTTTTTTTGGGAACTACAGTTTTCTCTGATGGTGTTGTGTTGTTTGGGTTTTTTTCCAGCAATGTCAAGCTACCTCTTTATTATTAAATATGAACTTCCTGAAGTCATCAGAGCATTTATGAAACTTGAGGAGAATTCTGGGTAGGTGCCTTTTCCCAGCCTGAACCTGAGATGAAAATTTTTCACTTCAGTGTCGGTGATGATTGTTTTTATTTTTATTCTTCCTCTTTAGAGAATGGTACCTTAATGGGAACTACCTCGTCATACTTGTAACAGTTGTGATAATTCTTCCCCTCTCCCTTCTGAAAAGCTTAGGTAAGCTTAATACCTTGCTTAAGCTCATTTCTTATTCCTGTTAGGATTGTGAATTTATATGTAACTGAACTCTCCTGCTCTGTTTGTTTTTCTTGCTGCACAGGTTATCTTGGTTATACGAGTGGGTTTTCGCTGACCTGTATGGTTTTCTTTGTCGGTGTGGTAGGTGACTGTTGGGGTATTGTCTCCAGGCAAATACAGACTCTGTAAACCTTAAACACTGTTATTCTTACCATGACAATTTAATGTGGGTATTAGAATAGCACCTGCAAGTGAATCAAATCAACAGCCTATTGCTTAATGAAGTCAGAATAAAAAAAATAAGTTTAAAAAACACTTGAGAATGAAAAATAAAGCAGAGATAGAGTAACAGCAAATATTTTCAGGAAAAGCAGAAATGGTAGCACTTGGTTTATTGCTTCCTGTCTTTCTGAGTGTCTGTTTATACTTCTGTTGGAATACCACAGATGTTTAATCTCCTGTAGTGGTACTCTTCTGATAATATTGTCTACTCTATTGTAGGTAATCTTCAAGAAATCCCAAATACCCTGTCCTCTTCCCATTATGAACCAGGGGATTGAAAACTGGACCACCACCAATAGCACAGGGCCAATGCACCAGATCATGTTATCAAATGAGTCACTTGGTTCTGGTGTGAATTTCATGATGGACAACACAGCTGGGCACTTCCCGAGCCTTGAGGAGCCGAAAGACGCCTCCCCAAAAAGTGGTGTAGAATACGAAGCACACAGCGACAGCAGTGACAAGTGCCAGCCAAAATACTTTGTGTTCAACTCACGGGTAAGGGAGATTCTGTAGAATTTGTCTTTCAGCACTTGTGCCACAGCTACACTGCTGCCTGCCAAAAGTCAGAGGTACAGCCATGACCATTCTTACTAATGGGAGCTTTATTTTACAGACTGCCTATGCAATACCCATCCTGGCATTTGCATTCGTATGCCACCCTGAGGTGCTACCAATATACAGTGAACTGAAAGAGTAAGGTTCTTAAATTTTGTCCAATACTTCCAGTTATCCAGTGATAGATAGAGATAGATTTCTACCTGTTGTCCCTTGATTGCTGGTGTGTAAACACCCACATGATAATGATTTATTGCTCTCCATAGTAAGCAGATACTGGCTTTGCATTGATCTTGTAGTCAGATATTGGTGACAGAGAACCACTGTGTCGGTCGATATTTACTTAGGAAAGGAGGAATCTGGACAGTCCTTCAAATGATCTGAAATAAACTGGGGAACTTGGTTGCACTGACCCAGATCATTCTGGTTTCTAATAATTTCTTAATGAGTTCCGTGTCTGGGTCAGTTTTGCTTACTGTTGAAGTTTCTTGGGATGCCATTGGTTTGGGTGTCTTACATAGGCTCTTCACTCAGCCTGCTTTACATAATACCAAAAATCAAATACACTTGCTTAAAACAGCACAGAGGTGATAGTTGGGAAGGGCTAATAAAAGGCATTTGTTGAACAGCAAAAATTGCATTACACGAGGGTGTGTTGCAAGACTCAAGGAAACTTAAGATCCATTCCTTTCTGTTTCAGTAGGTTTAGCCTCAAAAGCAATAAAATTTCTCATATGACTCAGGAAAATGCTTGCAGGTTCTATAAGGTGAAGATTTTCTTTAACCAAAGGATCTAAAAAGAAAGGATTGGATCTGCAAGGGGTTCTTGAACCTGCAGAACAGCCCTATGTAGATGTAAGCGTCTGTTCATATAGAGATGGCTTGAAGCTCGTCTGTTATTATTAACAGACCTGTAATTCTAGTCACTCCATTTGTTTTAATCTAAAATACACCATTTGAGATTGACATTTAATAAATAACAATACACAAAATAATGTGGCACATTTTTATGTTGTCACTGAGAAAGCGCTAGAAATGGAGTTTCAACACATTTTATAAATTTGTGCTGCTCTGCACAGAGTTGTAAAACATCAAGAGCTCTATGTAACCAGTATAGTTGCTATGAACTTACTATCCAGTGTGGGTATGCCAGAGAGCTAAGATACTTCAGAGCACTTCTTGCACAAGTAGAGGCTTTATAGGACTGTTATTCTCTTTCTTTTGTACTTCAGTCGCTCCCGAAAGCGGATGCAGAATGTCTCAAATGTCTCCATCACTGGCATGCTTATCATGTATCTTCTGGCTGCCCTCTTTGGATACCTTACCTTCTATGGTAGGTCAAAACCCTGTTCTCTGCAGAATTTTCCCTCACTTTTTAAAGCAGACAAGCTGGTGCTATCATAGAGGCCCAAGTACTGATGTATTTCCTGGGGGCCTGAAGCCAAGTGTAAGCAACATTCAGTTACAATACACAATGAATGAACAGTGGGACTTACCCAGCTGTCAGGCCACAAGTTCCTCACCTGTGAGAGACTCAAGAGGCACCTACTAGGGGGACTGGTTTCATTTCCCTTGGCTTTGTGAACTCAGACAAGAAGCTGCTGTCAACTTGACTGTTGGCAAAGACCAAGAGTACTAAAAATACTCTAGTGCTCAACAGTTTTACATGACACTATTAAGTGCTATCCAATCTGTCTCTGACGCCACCAGTTCAGCTTCATCTATGCTGAAAAACAGGTGCAAATCATTCTAGTGTAAAAAAAAAATCTGGATGAGCTAGACTAGCTGATGGGCAAACAGAGTAGTCCCTCTATTAGCACATCATTTTGTGCAGACGCCACCTCTTTTTGCCTTGTTAGTTCCTTCATACAGCAGAGAAGTGAATGATACAGCACAATCTGCTCCCTACCACTGGGGCAAGAGGGCTCTGTGTGAGAGCTGGGATATCTGGGTGGAGGTCAGAGGAGCTGTTACCATAAGTTCATTGAGTTGTTTCATGTTCCATATCACAGAAGTTATTTTTACTTCAGGTTCTGCATCCACTTAAATGGCTTTCTCAAAGTCATCTCAAAGATACTAGAGCACAAAGCATCACCTCATAGTCTCTGAATGATGGACTCATATTAGTCACAGTGGGAAAATTCCTTTCATGTCTTGCCCATAACATGTATCTATGACGGCAGCTGGGCTAAAGTTAATCTTATCTCTTATCTGGCTGCAGTGTAAAGATCCTTTTAAATGTGCAAGGTACTGCTTAAGTGGTTTAACTCCTTTCTGTTTCCTTTTCATAGGAGAAGTTGAGGATGAGCTCCTTCATACATACACTAAAGTGTACACCTTCGACCCCCTCTTGCTGTCGGTTCGCCTGGCGGTGCTGGTGGCTGTAACCCTGACCGTGCCTCTTGTCCTTTTCCCTGTAAGTCACACAGCTGAAATCAGGGCTAACACACGTACACTGACTGAATGTGCTCCCCACAGACAGAGTGTAGCACTGAAGAAAAGTAAGCCTGAGATTTTTATTTAGAGAGGTCTGTTTTCTCACATGCATTTTGGTGAGAGCATGGACCTTCGGTAGTTAAGGTTGCAAAATTTGAAAGACTGAAATAAATCAGTCTTCATAAATAATTCAGGAATGACTTCTCTGTCTCTCTCTGGTTCTTTCTGTACTATATTTATCAGAGCAGTGCTAAGTACCGAAGACTTGGAGATAAACTGAAACCACTTAAGAGATTTCCTAATACAGACATAGGCACCTACTATAGCAACCAAACTTAAGACAGACACATGAAGCTCAGGTCACACATTGTGCAGGACTGCCAGACCAGGCTGCCAAAGTACAAAGACAGAGGCCCTTGCTTCCACCTGACATGCTTGAGTCCATGGACAGGTGAGGAAGCTAAATGCCGGAAAAAAGAGGCATACAGGACTCAGCTGCATAGTCAATTGTGTGAGCAAAGTTGGGAGCTTCTGTGTGCTCTTCACAGGGAGAAACACAATAACCTCAGTGGCAGGGACAGAAAGGCACAGCTAAACAATTTGCTGTGCAGAGGGACCGACCCCCCTCAGGCATCAATCTCCCGCAGTGAGCAGAGCTCCAGGCTCCTCAAAGTGTAAGACTGTCCCTGATGCCTTCCCTGAGCTGCCATGCAGCAGAGGAGAAAACAGCCAGTCTTCACTGTTTGGTTTTGGGAGGCTGGTGTGTCATCTGTACAGCATGTACAAGCCTAGCATCATGCTGCTGGAGGGCTCCCAGCAAGCTGCATCACACCACAGTGTTCCCGTGAGTAACCCTGGGCTCCTGTTGCTCCGTTGTCCTGGATGCAACACACGCTCTGTGTGCGTACTGTTTCCAGGCTTGCTGACAAATGCCTGAGAGCAGTGTTCACTGTTCAGTGTTGTCTACTAACAAAAATAAAAAAGGGTTCAGATATAAAACACCCACAGTGGTCAGTCCTTCTAGCTTGGAGAGGTCCAGTGCTCTGCCTCAAACACTGTGTTCAAACCATTGGCTAAATGTTTAAATTAGTCTTAACAAATTGATCAGTCATCATGGGAGAACAAGATAAGGCCATTGCAAAAGCCTCTGTCTGTCAGGTGTAGCATTTTGTATTTTTAGATTTCTGTGTAATCATTTTTATATGTGAATAGTTAGTAGTTACATACCACAGCACAGATTGCTCCAGTAAAAGAACTACTGAGAAAATACCATTTGCTTGCAAACCAGAATATCAAAGAGCTTTACACATTATATCAGGCCAGGCAGCTTAGCAAATCTTATTACTTCAGGTAAGCAGTATAATTGTATCAACTATTTTTTTTATTAATCACTCCATTTGTATTTTCTTAAAGTAGCTGGAGGTTTTTTATTTAAAAAAAATTATTGCATTGCCAGAAAAATAAATTAAATATAGACCTATTTACCAATAGTCACTGTAAAACTTCAGTTTGAAAGCTCCTTTTTAAGGACTGTGTCACAAAAGGAATAATGCAAAATACGCTGTCAGTAAGTTCACAGGAATGCAGGAAGAAGTTTTTTTCTGTAATAAAGCTGTTTTACACCAATTCAAAAACTGGACAAAATATTTTCAGTCTGCCTCTTTCTTCCTATTGGTTCACATCAACCTGGAAAACATGAAATACAAAACTCATGCTGTGTTTTCAAGTGATGTACTACACCAACAGTGCCCCATATATTGATGCAATTGCCAAACTCACCCAGAAGCAGTTTTATGTTACTTTAAAACAACGAAATGGAAGTGCATTTGGAGCTTTATTCAGTATAGAAATATTTTTGTTCAATTTCTAAATATCACCTTTTAAGTTAATTGTGGTACTTGAGAGTAACACTATCTCCAGCCACCAAATGGGCTTGCTTCTGACCTTTTATCTACTTACCATCATTTATGTTGTAAAAGCAAAAAAATTTCCATGATGTGTGAGAAAGTCAGTGAAGCAAAAAAGGATCCTCTGCGATAGCTTTTAGGATTATAGTTTCCAAGTGGCATTGAAAAATATGCTTTGCTTTTCTGATATGTATATATTTAATTATTAAGGAAAACAACAGCTTCATCTTTCAGAAAAGTAAATGACAGAATTCTTGTGGGATTTTCAGAGGGATCAGGTTCAGGAATACAGTAATTCATATGTGACACATGCTTTTTTTTTGCCTGATTAGTACTTAGAGTGGGGGGGTTCTTTGAGGATTTTTTTTGCTGATATTAGCATCTTTCAGTTGAACAGATTTCATGTCCCTGATTTTACACCCTATTTACTTGACTTTCTTCTACACTGCAAATATTTGAGTTTCTGCATTAAACTGTGAACCCAGTTCTCAAAAACCTACAACAGAGTGAGATTACATTACAGGAATCAAAGACTGAAAACACATTTTTTCAGTCAGAATTTCTCACAGCAGAAGTAACTAACATAGATAATTTTTTTAAGTGAAAGCAAAGATAAACTGATTGTTGTTTTACTTTCCCTGCTGTTTTTTATCTTGCAGATCCGCTCATCTATCAGTGCATTGCTGTTTCCCAAAAGGCCATTCAGCTGGATAAGACATTTCCTGATTGCAGCAGTAATTTTAGCTTTTAATAATCTGCTTGTAATTTTTGTCCCAACTATTAAAGACATTTTTGGATTTATCGGTAGGTTTCATAAATACTTTTTGTTGACTCTTTTATCCTTTCTGCAATACATTTATGTTCATGAACTGAAGGGCAGTCTCTCTTTGGGTTTTACAGTAGAGTAACATAAACACAAATTGAAGTTAAAGGGGATATAAGAATTCCCAAACAGCTGACAGACAAAGCTATAGACTACCCAGCTTTGTTGTTGCTTTGCATGAGGCACAAGGAATCCAGTAATCCTAGTATAAAAACTGGTAAGGAATTCCCATTTTGACCAAAAGGGAATTTAATATGTGGAGGAAAAGGAATTCACCTTTGGTTTTCAAGCACCTAGAGCATGAAAAAAATGTATTGACTTCCAAACTGTTAGACTAGAAAAAGGAGTAAAGTGACACATTTCTTTTGACATTAACAGTTCTCTCCCTGCCACTTTCTTTTGGTAAGTTTTGGCCTCTGACCGAAGAGGTCCATGAAGAGCCTCCATGCTCTGCTTGAGGACCCAGGGATGCAGGTGCCCTCAGGAAAGATACCTCCATGGGGTTTATTTAGCTGGTTTGCTACTCCCTGCCTTTTATGCCTGGGCCACCATTCTTGACTCTGCTGAGCAGAGAGGAGTGGGCACTTTTTGGGCACAGATCATCCATGCTTTTCTCAATACCTGCTTTCCAGGGTCATCCTGCCCTGGGATTTGCCCTTGCTTCACCAGCTGACATGCAGACATCTCCACCACAGGCAGCCACAACACTTAGAAAAAATCTTCCCAGTAGGAAGTGTCTCTTGAGGCCTCGGGCACCCAAATCAGTGTTTAGACATCTACAGCTCTCCATGAATGTTGTGTGCAGAGAGAGCCTTTTGTGCAGCTGGGCTCAGCAGGGCTGCTGCCTCCCCACAGGCTCTCTTGCTGGTGCACCAGTCTGCTTTTCTGTCAACTGGTGCAGCACTCAGCTCTGCTTTCTCTTCCAGGAGCCTCTTCTGCTACAATGTTGATTTTCATCCTCCCTGGTGCCTTCTACCTGCAAATTGTTGAGAAGGAACCCCTGAGGTCTCCCCAGAAGATTGGGGTAAGAGAACTGGGGGCAACCACAAAAGGAAGGGTGGGAGGGTCTGTGCTTTCCACTCTTCATTAATACTCAGGCCTTGGACTTGCTAGCTCTGGCACCTGCTCATAAATGATAGTGTCTCACTCAGAAGGCAGGTTGGGCAGTGGGATTCACCTGAGGCTTCACAAGACAAAGCCTTTAAGTGCCCTGCTGCTCCTGACACTCACCTACATGTTTAGGATAAAGTGTGTCTGCAACCACTAGAAAAAGGGACTTACCTAATCCAATCTATGCTCTAGTTAACACCTGCATTTGCATAAATAGCATCAAGACAGTCTATAAGAAGTTGTTGGTTCGTGCTAGAAGACCAGCTGTGGATTAAGAGGAAGATTTGAGGTCAAGGTTAAGAAGGGAGTTGTACTGCAGAGATAAATTAGGAATAGTGAGCTCCCCTCTGACACAGATCCATACACTTACAGGATACACTTGGGGAGGTCTATCATTTATGCACAGCATGTGTCTGTATGTCATACTGGACTGCCGCTTCAATACCTTTTCATCCTGAACATCAATAACTGCACATTTAACTATCACTGAGAAAATGTTCTTTGAAAATGTAATCAGGAAAGTTACTAATGAAATATATATGTGGGCACATAATGTAAACAGGTGAGCATATGTACATCTATATATTTGTTCACAAAAGACATGGAAGTTCAACTCATACATACTTCCATTTAAAAGAGGAAGTTTATTATGATGAAATGATTCCTACAATGTCTTTTGTAGCAGTTATTATAGGAACACTGTATATTTTTTCATGTGTCTTTGCTCACTTTTCATGTTGCTTTGTGTTAGGCACATCTAGAATTTCACACCCTGCACTGAGGTCAGATAGAATATTCATTTTTGGTTTACAAGATGGAATGTTGTTAAGTGTGGACAGATTATGGTAAACTAAAGCTCCACTAAAGCAAAGGGTGATTACAAACATCTGAATCACTTGAATATATATAGAAATTCTGTCAGATAAGAGATATGGGCTTACCTGTTTGTCTAATAAGGATTAAACAGATTAACTCTGAAGTCATTCTTAATATCAGAGACTGTGATCATTTAAAAATTTGTCAGTTTTTAAAGATTAAAAAAAAAGTCGTTTCTCTGTTACATTTTGTATTATTGTTCACAGTACCAGAGTGGGTAGTTTTCAGATCTAGCTGTGTAAAGTCATTCTCTCTTGGACTGAAATTCATACAGGATTAACATTGATTCATGTAGCCCTGTATAACATTACTTGGGCTTTAGTCACAGCAAATAACCCAAATTTAGGTCCTGGGTATTACATTAGTTCAGATCCAGTGGGACAGTCTGAGAGCTATAGACTGCTCAGTCACTTGCTTTATTAATAAAATTTCATTTTCCAATTGCAGGCTCTAATTTTCCTCATAGCTGGCATAATCTTCATGATTGTGAGTATGACTCTTATTGTAACAGACTGGATTTACAATCCCCCGAGCTCAAGACATCATTAACTCGTGAAGACAACCAAGTGCTTTTTATAACAGGAGTATGTGTATTGTGTGCTCCAAAGAATATCTAAACGAATTTGGGCAACAAATCTAACACTCAGCTTTGTCCACTGGCTTGTCGAAGCTGTCACCTTTCAGATAGGCAGGTCATTCTATCAGGCAAGGACCAGTCACCTCCCAGATCCGCTCCAGAAACTGTAACATTTCTCATGGACTTGGGCAGCCACTCCCATGATCATCAGATCAAAAACAAGGCACTGGGGTTTTCTGGCCATTGCCTTTCCAAGGCTCTAGGAACTCTGGTTTTAGTATCATGATGGGAGATTTTGAAAGGGGTGACACCAAGCTATTTTTGAGACTATGTACAAAGTTATTTTGGTTTTGGAAATAGAAAGCATTCACACCACACTTTTCATTTCACCTGGCCAGAAATGCTAAGCTCTGGTTCCCAGTGCACAAATAACAATTCTTATTGACAAGGATGATGTAGACTCCATTGGGTTCTTGTGACCTTATCAGAAACTCTTTTCAAAGTACTGCAGTTAGTAGCTAGGAAAAACAATCCCATTTAGATACTCTTCGGAGCACACAATGCAATGTGTACACAATAGACTTGGCAGGTGACAGCTGTCATGCAGAATAAAGCTCTCTGACACAGGTTCTGTGTTGGGGCACATGCTTGAATACAGCAGAGTATTCTCATTTTGTTGTTGAAGATGCCTGTGCTGGAAGTACCAGTCATTTCTGCTGTAGGGGTTTTTTTTGTTCTTCAGTTTTTAGTTACTGTGTGAGCTTGCATCACTGAACAAGTTGTATCCTCCATAAAAACTTGTCTTCCACTCTCACAGGAATTTAAGGAGACCACAAGGTGTGGCAAAGCACCCTATCCAGTATTGTTCAGTACTTGTGTATTTGATAAATGTTCAGTGCAGGAAACTGTAATTTGTTATATATAAAAATGTATGTATTTATGTACATAATTTTTTGTTTTCCTCTAGTCATAAAAATGTGGTATATGATTTTTGATTTTTTTTTTTTTATGTGTCACTCTGTTTTCATAGCCACACACTTAATATTGTTTTGGAGGAAACATGTTGAATTGTTGGGTTTGTAAAAGGTTCATTTTTATTCACCACTGTTTGAAATATCCCTGTAGCAAGCCCTAACTGCTACCTGTGTAAAAACACATTCATATGTTTACTACTTATGTTACAATAAATTGCAAGATGTTTTCCTGTTCAGAATTTTTAATACATGTCTTAAGGTTTTGTGTTACCATTGCACACCACAAATTGGAATTACTTGCTCGGTTGCTGTACCTCATCTTGTCTGTGCCTATGTCAGCATTCAGCAACATCCTGTATCGTTAAGTTATGCAAGGGTAGCACCATGACTGACAATCTCCAGTGTATCATGCTATACAGCTGTTCAGGACAGGAAAAAAAGGGTTGCATTGCATGTTATATTCATGCTTAATTAGCATGAATTGGTCTGTGTTGTGAAGTATTCACTACATATGCTCTCTGCACACACCAGGGAAAATCAGCCAGAGAGGTCTTGCTGACTCCTCAGCAGAGGGAATGAGTGGGAAGGTGCAACTTGGGCTTATCATGCTTACACAAATCCAAGCTCATGTAACAGGAGTTTTCATTTTCTGACTTTGCAATCTGTTGAGTGCATACCTGTGAATTCAGAAGGCTGTGAACTTGAAAGTTGTTTCTGTTCCCACCTTAGCTTCACACAAAATTCTGTTTGTGTGTGTGTGTGTGTGTGTGTATGTGTGAGTGTGTATAAATTGCGTATACCTACAGATTAACTGGAAAGGAATATCAAACATTAATTCCATGTCAAATGCTACCTTTCTGAGCGCTATTACATGCTCACTTGAGTACTGTATCCTTAATATACTGCGAAACACTTCCTCATGAATGCTAAGTCTGGCTTTGCATTTTTTAAAGAAAATGGTGCCAATAATATTTTTCTTTATTTTAAGCAGACTAATACAAATGATGTTGCTTTATTACTGAAGAGACCTTTAACATGGACTAGAGTTAATGGTAAAACACCACTGTACCTCTCTTCCTGTTACCATTACTGAGAGTTGTATGTATGAAGTTGTTACTGCATCTTTACTTTAGAGTAAAAACACGTACTGTGACTACAGCTGAGTGTAGAGACAGGAATTCATGAAGTCCACCTAAAATACATAGATGACCTCAAGAAAAGAAACAGAACTATGGAACGATGGCATAACTGACTGCCTTTTTATGGAAAAAGAACCAGCTGTAGGGAGGCTGTAAAATGTCAAGCTTTTGAGTTGAAATACATTAGTGACAGTGATAGGCAGCTGCTACACACACCGGGAGTAAGGCCAGTATTGCTCACTAACTGCTAGCACTGCTGGGAATGCTGGATGTTGGAGTTTCTTACTCTTTTTGTAATGTTGACAGTAGGCTTGGTGAAGATTTTTATTATTAGACCATCCATGAATGTATAATAAATTAATTTTTCAAAGAATGCAGATTGTTTTTCATCTGCTTTAGTCTAGCAGGAGAAGAATTTTTGTTTGAAAACCAAGCAGAGTCAAGGTGGTAGCCTTAACACAGGTATAGCTAAAACTTCATTCTCTTTTAAGAGAGAAATTTGTGTATCCATGTATCTGCAGATGAGCAAGATGGCAGGCCCTTTATATAATAACCCTCTGGCATTCCTTGTTTTCTGTCTGTTCATGGAGCTGCACAGACATCAGGTGTGGTGAATGGCTGATGTTAAATGGCCCCATTCTTTGGGTTGTCTGGGATGCCAGGTAGGGAAGCTAATGGGAGTATATCCAGTGTGTGCTAACTATGGCATGGGAGCGCACACCACGCGGTACTGCTGGGGGTAAATACTTCCCACTGCTGCAGCCACAGGCTTTCCTGCTGCTGTGCATACTTGTCTGATGTGTGCTCACAGACCAAAATATACTGGTCTGCACACAACTCTGGCATCAATGAGCTCATGGGAGAACCATGCCAGCATTTGTAATCTGTCTGCTGATGAGGGAGGTGCTGCAGCCCCAGACACACGCTCAGCACCTCTTCCACAAACATCCACCCTGATTTCTCCTTCCCTTCTAGTTAGGCAGCCTTCATTCCCTGCAGCATCAGCTCAGCTCTGTCTTGATGATGCTTGAAGTATAATTTCCTAGTGTCAGAAGGCTGTTTTGATTAAACAATTACAATTGTAGAAAATGGATGAGGGGAGTCAAAAGTAAAAGGTACGTCTTCAAGAACAAAAGAAATTTAGTGAAAATGTTAGAAATTTTAATGGCCATAGAGGTGTGTCATTAAATGGATGTGTCAAGAATGCCAGAAGTGGTATAGGAAAAAAGAAACCAGAAGTAATGAATATTTCAGCTCTGGATTTAGTAAGAGGCAGAAAATGGGGCACTCATTAGAGGGCAGAATCCTCTCTAAGTCCATAAATAATCAAAGACTGTGTTCAATAGCACCTGTCTTAAAGAATGGCAGCAGGCCTAGGTAAGTCAGAGTAGCTGGGTCTGGTATTCATTTTCATTAAACCCTGTAGGTTCTCAATGGCTAACACAGTAATTAAAGCTAGGCAGCAGTTACTCAGTAAGAGGTCTAGGTGGTGCTATAGATAGAATATTTCCATTCGACTTTAAATTTTAATGGACATTTTACAGAAATTGTGCGACAAAATTCTGGCAGAGCCCCCTCTGTTCTCCATTAACCTGCTTGGCAAAGCGCTGTGGGCTTGCAGTTGCTGGCCTTCACCTTTCCTGGCAATGGTCAAGGGCCAGCCCACTCACACCCAGCACAGACAGCCCCAGTGCTTTGGGTGGGGATCCAGGGTAAGCTCAGGGTTGCAGAGCTTCTTTATGTGGGGCTCAGCCTTGGTGCTGTGGTGACAAGACTGTCAACACTTCCACGGCATATTGTGTTGTCTGGAAAAAAAAAACAAACATGGTTTTAGTTAATTAATTAAATCATCACTTACTGAAAACACTTGCAAGTCTGTGCTGAACCTGGGTGATAAAAACTGTTGAGTATGAGATATATGAAGCTGAAAGGGATCTCAGGTAGCCTGCTATTCCATACCTGGATTAGATAGCAGTCTTAGGCTAGTGTTTGAAGCCAACAACATTGGTTCCAGCTGTTCATTTCAAACATTTAATTAAGTCAAAGAAAAGAAAATGGATATGCTGACTGGTCTTACAACCATTACAGTGTCTGAGAGATGTTGTTTGCAGCAATGCAGGACACATCATGGATACCTCATTTCCCTCTGGACAAAGAGGTGCTGGGGGCATTCCCAGTGCTGCAGGGCATTAGCACTGACAGGAGTTATGCCCTGTGGAGCCTAATCCCCTTGCCCACCAGCTGAGCCAAGTTCTAAACTCAACACACCGCATGATAAATAACTTTGGCGATCAATGTGATGTCCTAATTCTGCTACATAAAATGAGAAGGAGACTTTATGCTGTTATTAACAGTGAAACAGAAGGTGTTTATCACCCAGCAGAAGCAAAACTAAACATAAAAGGACACTTGCTTGGCTGCAGCTCTCCAGGACACTTTGAAGTGGATGTTTCAAAGTTCCACACACTCAAATGGAAAGGGTCCACAGCATTCATTCAGATTTACATGTAGCACGCAACTCTTCTGGCTCATTTATTTTGAGGCTTGAGAAAATTATCCTGTTCTCAGTACCAGATTGTCTACACATGAATTATTACCTAACTGTTTATTCTCAAAAGGAGGGTACCTCTTCTCAGGGGGAAGCTTGCAGATGGCAGGAAGCGATGGCTGCATGCTATCAGCATCACCCTCCTTTTCACTCTCTGACCTAGGTGGAACTTGTGTCTTTTCCATCACAGACTATTCAACTCCTCCCACCCTTTCTTCCTGAGATAGCTGAGTTCAGGTTTTTCACTAGCAGCTTGAGCAATTGACCCAGGTTCCAGATTGCCCCAGTCAGACCAACCCAACAAACTCCACATGCATTGGTTAATACCAGTGCTCCTACTGAGATTGACACTTCTGCTTTGAATCCCCCCCTTAACTTGGTCTATCCTAAGTGAAGTTGGAGGGCTTGGCCCAAAACATTCCTGAACTTGCCCAGGAAAAAGCAGCTGCTGAGGGAGGCACTTTTTCATATACCTCACCTTATTTACTGTTTCCTACAGGTCACTTGATGGTCACCCCTTGGCTTGTAACACCTCCTCACCATTCAGAGGCACTTCAGCCTAATATATCACTGGTGGACAGAAATAGATGCCCTACTTACATTCTCAAAGCCCCATTTCCATGGGTTAGGAGCCACCTGTTTCCCTCCTTCAGCTACAGAGTGATATAACTTACATCTCTCTGGAACCTGCAATGAACTGATAAAAATCTTCTGATGGTGCCTGAGCTGTCTTGATTCACCTCTTTGCTCTTAGTAATTCTTTTGCACTCTACAGTTCTTATAAACCTTCTGCAAAATGCCAATTTGCCCCCTTTTCAATCCAACCTCAAAGAAAACAAACATACGAATTACCTCTGCTTTTACAGCTGTGAGTAACTGGGCAGATACAAGCTCAATAGAAAATTACTTCCCCATTATTTTCTCCAGGAAATTGGATGTCAAACCCTAGGCTGTTGCAGGAAATGTGGTTGTTCCTGGTTTTGCTCGCTAGGAGTCTGCAAGACACTAACCTCACCCATAGCAAACTGGGTAAACATCTGCACAATTTGTGGCTGAAACAGTCAGCACTTAAACAGCTGTGCTCCTAGAAGCTATTGGGAAATCAAAGATAAGATTAGTCAGAAGACAAGTTTCCCTGAAATGGTCTCCAATACCCAAGACCTCATAGTAGTACATGAAATACATTGAATTGCATTCAGACTAGCACATTCACAGTGGGGTGACTCAGGCAGGATAGTCAGGGATAACTCATTTTCCTATATATAGTCATATACATGGCCAAAGCCTTGAACATATATTTTGGTTAAATGGTAATATTCTACCTGGTTTCAGGTACAAAAGAAAGACAAGGACAAGTTCAGTATTTCAGTAAAATAAAAAGAAAATGTATCACCATTATCCTCAGGGTGGGACTGAAACCATTTCCATCCTGTAGACTCTGTGCCACCAGCAGCAAAGGGATCAACCCTTAACTTCAGAAATTTGGGAGCGTGCAGTTAACACCACTTCAATCCATACTCCAGCCACTCTGAAGCACAGCCACCACCAGGGGTAAGTTATTTATGCAGCAGAGGGAAGTTTTGTTAAAACACTGGAGTCAACTAAGTGCCACAGTCCTCAGTCAGTATCTTCAAGATTCAGTGCCAAATTAGAGAAAGACCTCATAGCTGCATGCACATGTGAAAAAGGTTTTTGCAATACTTAGTACAGCCTGATAGAATATTTTGATTGGTTATCACTGCAAACACCACAGCACAAATTGCTAGAACAAGAATAAGAAAAGTCTCCTGCAGTCAAACTGGATTCTTTCCATGCCAGAGGAGACTTCTTTACAATTCCTTGTTTTGTTTTTCTATTAACCATATGCCTCACAATCATTGAATAATGTGAACCAAGCCAGTGTATGGGTGCTAGCAGTAAATTGTAAATCCCAGGAGCAGAGGCCCTGCAAGGCTTTCTGATCATTGCCTTCTGGCACCGTGGAGCCAGGCACAGTATTTTCTGTTCTTTAATCAGCAGTCAGTAAGAAAGGCAACTTTTTTGCCCGGTTGGACTCCAAAAAAACCCCACTTCAGAACAGAGACATGAAAATCTCTCTCCTTCAACTGGAGTGCAGAAGGTAAGGAAGTAGGGAAATACTAACTTTTCTACAACACCTGCTTGAGTATCACCCATGTGTTTCGCTCTTCTCATTGCTGAACACAGAAGTACTTTGTTCATGGCAATTCTCATGCAAGAAGATGACCTGAAAAGCACCGATGTGCAAATGAATTCATCAGAATGATTGCTGCCGCTTTGGGGAGGCTTGCAAGCTGTGGCAGAAAATACACAAGCACACATTGCTATAGCAACACTTACACAAGTATATATTTGCAGAAAGATCCAATCCCCAAGGGACTCGTTCAAGTCTTGGTGAAAAGTTTCAGCTTGCCAGGGGAGAGCAGACACAATCCCAGGAGATGGAGGCGGCCAACGCACCAGGCATTGTACGAATTACTGGTCACTTGGGGCTGGAATGAGTGATGGGAAATAGCTTGTGAGAAATCCAACGTCTGACCGAAACACTCCAGAGCTGAGGCAAACCAAAGCATTCATAAAAGTACATTGTCTTCCTATGACATCAGCTCACACATCAGGAAGTAAATATGGAGCTAACTGATTGCCCTGAAGAGTTAGAACATCTCTGCTAAGGTATGCAGACTTGATGCAACATATACCTAGCACTGGCTGGCATGAAGTTGCTCCATTAAAAGCAGTAGAAGGATCCACATGCACCCAAAGACAAGTGGCAACCAAAACAGAAAGGTACTTACTCTACATATTCCTGAAATAATTTCCCTTCTTCTATTTTAAGGATCCCCATGTATTAACTTATAATGGAAAACAATTAGGCACACACCAAGCATGTGGTTTATTCATAGTCAGTCACCTCTGTGTAAAATATCAATTACAGCATAATCTGCTGGGCTTTGTTCTGGGCTATCACAATTCTCTGATTTGCATTGAAACCACGAAAACAAAATGTGATGTGCTGAGCACATGACATACTGAACCAAATGTGTAATTTCCTAACGTGGTTTAAAATCACTTTATATTTACATTTTTCCTGCACACAGATACTTTAGTGGAGTTGAATGTGAAATGATACATTTGGATTCAGTCTCCATTTATCTACTGATAATGTTAACATGTCCTTTTGAAATATCAACATATCTGCTTAGTTATATCAAAAATTCTTACAGATTTTAAGCTCAGTGAGGTCAGTCCTAGTCAAAAAACAAATATGTAAAGTTGTAATAGTAGTACTAGTAATAATAATAGTAGGAGATGAAATTTTGTCCCATCTTTAAGAAAAGGTTTAGCAGTGTCCCTCTGTCATATCTGTCCATAGTTAGACCCTTACATAGGATAGACAGAAAGAAGAAAAGAAGTGGTGAAACCCAACAGCAAAAGTACCGAGAATGCAGTCCTGAGACTTACACAGGATAAAGAACTGTATTTTGCCTTTTCTTTTATAGTGTCTCTCATCACACTGATGAGCCTCAGCCTAGAACAATGTCATTTTTAAGACAACCAGCCTATGTGGGTGGCTATTCTAAACGTTGGACAAAGTTGCTTATCGTGGAGGTCACACAATTGGAGGAAGTTGTAGCCATGTGCCCAGTGTATTGTTGACACAAGGCAAGATGTCTTTGTTTACTAGACACTGATTAGATCTTTTTTTGTGTTAAATGCCCTTTCCTAATTGGCATTGCTCACTGGCATGCTTCCATGCTGGACCCCGCAACAGCATTTAGTCACAGGAATCAGAAACAGCCAGACACTTGCCCTGACTGGTGCCTGTGGATAATTCTGCTGACACTTCTGCCTAGAGAAAGCATGCAGGCACATATCTCTGACAAGAGTTTTCAGCATTAGCAAAAACTTATAAATTGCTAATAGTCAGACACTAAATCTTTCCAGAAGATGGAAGAGAAGTGAACCTAATGACAGCTACTATGACAGCTGCTTGCTGGCTGTCGGGATCACCTGCCCCAGTGCTGCACCCAGCAGTGCCCAGACATCCTTTCCAGAGCTCGCCAGAGCAACTTGAGCCCAGCAGGCAGACTGTGCTCTGAAACCCTGGATGAGCACTCACACGTCCCTTCCAGTGGCTCTGCTACGGGACAGCATTTCCAGCAAAGTGTGGTAACATGGCAGAAGGTTAGGTGTTGTCTCAGAGCCCTCAAGTCCTTTCTCCAGTGAACACATGCTCTGTCACATGATCTGTCATCATATGTAGGGTCACTGAAGGCAGCTGTCTGATGTCCTTTAACTTCGAGGTTATGGATAAAACTGATGCTAAAACAAATTGACTGATACCTGTTCTCTAAATTAATCTGTTTATTGTCACCAACAAAACTGCTTCTGCTCGCATTTGATGTTCTGTCTGAAGAAAGAAAATTTCTCTGACATTTCTGGCAATGTTAAACAGCTCTGCACTCAGTAACCCACAATGTGCGCAAGGAAAATGTGTATTTTAGAATAATCTCTACATTGATGTTCCCCTATTGCTCATGCCCATGTAAAGAGTATAACAAGTTCTTGAGTTCTTGCAAAGCCTGGCATACTAATCCTCACAACTACCACTAACAAGCTGAGGAGGAATTTCTGCCATATCCACTCCTGTCTCTTAAAACATCACCCTCAAAATGATTGAATAAATGCCAAGCACGGAGACAGATCATACACAGGCACTATTGCTCTCTGCCACCATGCAGAGAGTTTTGAGGAAGTCACCATGAGCTGCTGCATGCAGAATAATTTCACATGATTCCTGAGGCATCAAGCAGCCAGTAGAGGTGGGGAAGCAGAAACAAATTTGACTTTAAAAGGACAAGTTTCCCACAGTAGATTCTAGATGGGGAAAAAAAGTGTTTTCCCCAATTACATCTGAGGAAATGCCAGGCCAGTCCCTAGGTTAATATACTTTTGAACTGGGAGAGAGCAGGTCCATCTGTCTTGACTCTGTATGGGGAAGACAGATTATCATTGTTCTCAAGAAAAAGGAAAAAAGGAAGAACAACTTTAGATGGTATTTATAGGTAGTAAAAAAACATAGCTGTGATGTTCCATAAGAACGAAATTTCAGTCATTAAAGTTTTAATTAGTGCTGTCATGAGTAGTAAGAAAGATAACAGAGCATGAAGCAATCATATTCAAGTGCACAAAAATCCTGTCTTTGCCTTTACTGGGAGAATGGCAGCACTGTGTTGGCCAGGAAAAAAAGCTTTGCAAACAGCACTGAACAGCTAAGGAATCGAGGCTCAGTTCATCGCAGTACCTAAAATGCTGGGAGAAATTATTCAAACCCATAGCAGGATCATCTCATTTGCTCCACAGGAATGAGGATTCACTCAGTCACCTCTGAGACTTTCCATGGCGTGCATCCAGAGTAAGTTTTGAAGAGGTCCTAAGAGGCCTGCAGATGGGGCAGCAGAAGCAGGGGTTCCAGAGCAGTTCAGCCCTTGATGGGGCACCAGGCCAGTGCTGCAGCCCATGGTGCTTGAGCTCACACTGATACCAGCACCCAAAAAGGTGAAGCCACCTAAGGTGCGGTCATGCTGAGGAGTAGAAAGGTTCTGCAGCACGATCTTCTCCCTCACCAGCCAGCACATTGCTCCCTCTGCAGATAACACCTCACAGGACAGAAAGAACAGAGCTGTCTCTACTCAGGCTCTATGCAATACCACATAGATCATGTCCATATGGGAAAATTTGCTTTCAACCCTGACGGAGATGACTATATCCATTTTGCCTCCAGCCCATGCTCTCCAAATTGTCCCTGTCTACCCTGGTCTGCAGCAGAGTTAATTAGCACAGGGGAAAATCACACTGAGGAGTGTGTGAATAATTAAGGATGCCTGTCAGTTTATACTCTGGTCCTAGTATTTTCAGTGTGGTTGAGGCACCCAAAACAGTTTTATTTGGTTTGGACACAGCTCTGCTCCCACTGAGCCAGCTGGAAGCATCACGTCCACAGCCCCAGAGCACAGCACCAGGAGCTGGTACACTGAGCAGGCTCCGTGCCTGCCTCCCTCCTGCTTCCTGCTCCAGGAGCTCAGCAGCAGTGACCCTGATCCCACCTTAGCTAGCTTCCAGTACCCACGAGACTGCACCCAATAACTGGGAAGCCCTCCCTGAATGAGTTCACCTGGCAGCATCATGCAGAAATTCACACTGGCTTTTTGCAGAGCTGCCTTGGGAAGCCGTGGTATCTGTATGACCAGGAGATCTCATCCCCACTTTCCCTTGGATAATTAGAGCTGACAGGCATAACAGCAGTAAGGGAAAAAAAGCTTAAGCTACAAACTATCATCTGGAAAAGCTCTGACAATAACAGGGAAAAAACTTTAATTTGCACTTGTAGCTTTCATTGCAGGACTTTTGTTTGGTACAGTTTCTGTGTCCTTTATATACATATTAAATGTGTAGGGCCTGATCCTGCAGCTTTTATGCACTCATTTCTTTTGAGTTCCTGCTTATGCAAGAAGGTGTGTACTTGCAAGACTGAGGTCTAAGTGATCATTTCCAGCTCCTTCTTTTTTTATTATTGATCTTTCTGTACTTTTGCCTTATTTCCCCTGGCAAACCCTTTCAAAGCCAAAGGAAATGAAACAATACTTCCCTCTACTGGGAGACCCAGGAATTCTGGAAATTACTGTGAAGTGCTAAATTTTTCTCAGCTACTTTTGCTAGGTTGAGGGACAGGCCACAGCAGCAGAGGGCAAAAAAGAAGTCAGAGAAGAGGTAGAATTTTCTTTTGTTTTGTTCCTATCTCTGGATTAAAGCTTTGGGGAGTTCTTATATAACTCACTCTTTTTCCTTCAAGTTTTAGTCAATATGCCATATTTATTATTTTGATTATCAATGCACCTCTGAAAATCCTTGTGCTACTTGAGCAATATGCTAGGAGTTTGTAAGTCTTGCTGTGCAATTTGCTGGATCTGTTGCATAGTAGTTAGGTAGACTTTCTCAGGCTGCAATTGCACAGCCTATTCCAGGAATCCAGCGACAGTTTTGGAAAAAAAAATCAATCACCACCAATGAACATCTTTGAAACTCCCACTGGGGGTATGATTCAATCGCTAGCTGGGGGAAGTCTCCAGGGGACATGGAAAATTCTGCTTGTGGCTTATAGATCTTCTTGAGAAGGCCATTCTGCAGGGCTGGAAAGGGTGATTCCCACTGGAGTCATGGGAGCCCTGAGATTTCCAGCTTTTTTTATAAACCAGGATCAAGTGAAGCAAGGTCAAACACCAGCTGTCTCATTCCTGATTTCCAGGCATCATCTACTGGCAGCTGTCCATAAGCTTTTCTATAGATAGAGAGGTTTCTACTGGTTGTAGAGGCCACAGGGAAATTTGATAATAGGGGAGATTTATACCAAGTAATTCCCAGATACCTCTGTTTCTAGTTCTGCCTCGGTCAGGTTGCCTTCCAGTCTCTCTCAGGGTTCTGCACAGTGCTTATGTTACCTTCCATACTTTCTGATTGTTCATAACTTACTTCTGTAATCAAATTAGGCCCACAAAAGTAAGTCTGTTCAACAGGCTTAACATCTACAAATCCGTCTTCATATGAAATCTGAAGTGTCCTGAATTGCTCTTTAACTGACAGAGTATCATTATCTAACACCTCTTTAACCACTGAGGTAACAGATGAGGTATTTCAGCCGCTAATAAATGTTACCATTTCTGGGCTGAAACACAGAACTACGCAACAGCAAAGCTACAGGCAGGAACACAGCCACAAAACAATTTTTTCAACTGAGAACAGGAAGAGTTATAGGTAAGACTTCCATGGTCAGACCCTGAGACCGTCTTTGGTCTGCATCCAGCTCTTATTGAAGCAAAGCTTTTACCAGTTCAGTAGTAGTTGCTCAAGGATGGCAGCTCTAATCCGGGGTTTGCATTTTGCCAAGTCTCTGGAATAAACACATGCTGCTTTGGAAAAATCACAGTGGCATCCCTCAGGGGCTACAAGAGGTCACACTGCCCTCTCCTGCCTCCTAAGACCCACTTGAATCACCAGATTAGCACGCTGGCTAAAAAAAACACCAAAAGGTAATAACACAACTTGATTCATGGGCTTGACATGCTCAGCTGAGGACTCTTCCCCCACTTCTTGTTCAGTTAGTCAGTTCCTCTCTTTCACAAGGAACCCTGGATACTGCGTTCCTTTCCTGTGTCCGGGAACATACTTGCCCTAAATCCAAAATGGAAGGAAAATATACTGTTGCTAAAAATGACCATATTGTCCTTGCAAGCAGGTCATGAGCTCTTTACGCCAGCAGCTAAGCAGTCATGCTCAGCTAGCTCCATTTGATGAAATCAGGTTGCATGTATGAGTAACTACTTATTCAGCCTCATATTGAATTCAAAATCTGGTCATTTAAAGTCAGAATCAGAAATCAGAAGACCATAGCTGATCACAAGGCCTAAGTCACATTGTAGGAAAGGACTTTCTGTTCTTAATTATTCAGAGCAGTGGGACCTCAAGACTTGGCATCTCGCATTGAGGAGAAGAAAGGGCCTTTTTTTGGTAGGAAAACAGCACAGCAACCTCCCAGAAACAACATAGCTGGAAGAATAGAACTGGAGAGATTTCCTTTTAGGGCAAATCTCTCAACCATTCACTGATTTATTATTAACATTTGTGCTGCTGCTGTGCTAAAAGGTCCCGGCTGGCTTGGACTCCACGAGGCTAAGTACCATGCTGATGGCTTTATCTGCAACTTGAGGCTGCAGTTCAGCCTGTAGCCTTAAAGACCAAGATCAGTGATACTCCACACAGCTGAGGGGTGACCTGCTTGTCCTTCAAGCCAGGAAGCTGTGGCAGAGGAGGTGTGCCCAGGTGAGGGCTCTCCTTGCAGGTAGTGTGCTCACCACTGTCTCAACACTTTTCATTCTGAAATTGGGACCAAATTTGAGCAAAATAAGTGGAAGTTCCAGCCTCTTCAGACTTTCACATCTGATTCTTCAGACCTGTATGGCTTGCTACTGAACACATATGTCCATCATTTCTCATTAGAAATAGGCATTTGCAAAATGGGGGGAAATTTCAACCAGTTTTATGAGATACACCTTAATGTGGCAGCAACTGCTTTTAAAAGGCCTGGTAATAGCCCACTGCATTTGTGGCACTGGTCTCACACTGGCTTTGCTCACTGTGGTTAATAAAGTTGTAAATTCAACCACTGCAATATGTTCAGCTCAAGGATCTCAGAGATCTTTTCCAACCTTGACGATTCTGTGGTGCTTTTGGATTTTTGATGACTCTTGCCCCCACGTGGAACTTGTTCCGTCACGTTCCTCAGATGACACATCCCTAGTATGACTGGAAAAAAATAGTGCATCCTCTTCACAGTACCACCTATGACTAACCTGCCTGGTTTGACCATTTTTTACCCCTTAAAAGGCACAATCAGAGGCTATAACACCCTTCAGCCTTGCACAGCACCATCTGAGCTGTTCCCCACTGCACTCGTATTTGGCTGGGCAGATGGAGATTATTCTTTCAGGCTGGAGAGCACTGGAAACCTTGGTTTACAGCAGCTGGGAACTGCTAAAATAAGCCTTTTACTGTTCGTGTACTTGAAAGTAAAGACGTGGAGTCCCAGAAGCTGAGGTGAGGCTGCATCACCTGGGGGTTGGTTTGCAGTGTGTGTTGGGGTGCCAAGCTTCAGCCATACAGGTGCTGCAGGGCAGCGTGAAACAGTCCTGGAGTCACCAATCCTAGCTGGCTTCATTCTGTAGTTCTGCCTCTGGGGAGCCATAGCCAGTAAGTTTGCTGTAAGAGAGGGATTTGGGGGATATATACAAATGATTGAATATAGTAATGAACATACTTACTGGTATGCTTGAAAAAGGGTTGAAGAAAGCTAAGATCAAGAAAATAGTGCAATGTTTGGTCATAAAATCTTTGAAATAATAAATTGAGCGCTTTAAGACCCTTTATTGCCAAAGTTCTTCTGGCTTCTGGCTCTCAGACCATGAAAGATTGGCCACTTCAGAGCTGGCTATTGCTGAACAGTCTTCAAACAGCATGTAATTAACATTTTACATGTCCTTCCTGTTAATTATTAGGCTTCACTGTGTAAAGGAGCCTAAGAAGAGTTTTTGAAGATAGTGCTCCATGGGTTAGCCCACTTGGCCTCTATTGGCCAAGACATGCCTTGTCAAAGAGTCTCCATACCCTGATGCAAAAATATGGCACAACACTAGGAAATCCCCTTTTTTATTCTCTTGTCATAGGTACTAGGTATCACATTCTGCCAAGGACCTCAGCATGTGCCCTGATCATCCTCCACCCAAGCTCTGAAACCCAAAACCCCATAGTGGTTCTCTGGGAGCAAACGCAGTGGTCATATCAAAAGTAGCAGAGCTGGCTACTTGCAAGACTTTATTTCAAGGTGGTATGCCATTCTGGAGCACATGGCTTAGGCAGCCACATGACATCAAACATGAAGCAGGCTTTGCAACCAGAAATTGTCAGGCATGTGCTACCAAAGCTAAATATTCAGCATAGCTCACTAAAATAGCCACTCTCCAAGTCTGATTTTTTAAATTTGTCAGCTGCCTTAAACAGAACATTCAACCCAAATAATTGCATATTGTCCTCAGCCTTTTTCACATGGCCTGTTTTCTAAATCCTCAGGAGTTCCTCTTTTGCCCACCTTTGGTCTCCATCTAATTTTTCTGCATTTGCTATTCCAGATATTGATTATATGCTCCAGAATCACCATAAAATAGCAGAATAAGTTTTATAGAGCAAGTCCAGGGAATGAGATGAAAAGGCAAGCAGTGTACCTCAATGCTCACTAGTGCTGCTCAGTAAGCAGAGTGGCAGGGCAGTGCCCCTCCCTGCCTCCTGCTCAGCCTCTGCATATGGGAAACTGCTGTTTGGTTTGCACTCCATTATAGCCCCCAGATCCCCACGGATTTGCTTTGTTGCTGCATAAATGCCTGCATCATGTTTGTAACCCTACATCTGATTTTGCCTCACTAGACACAGAACCTCTTACCTGATGACATTAGAGATCTTTTACAGCCTTAATGATTATATGGTTCGCTAAATCAATCAGCTGAAGCTTAATAATGACCCTTCCCCAATGGATTTAACTTGGAATTCTCCTGCTCTCCACAGTAACCCCCATCCGTCTTAGATTGGTTATGCCTTGCATTTCTCTATTACCTCATGACAAAATTCATCAGTCCCTGTTAAGACAACTAATTTATCAAAATACTTGCTGTTCTAGTCTATGTACTGAGCCCCTCATGGGTAAAATTGTGGTGGAACCAGAAATACGGGGGAAAAAACAAACGTGTAATTTTTCAGACTCATCTTATTCTTTGCAGACTGGTTAAAGGAAAAACAATAGGTGTTGTTTTGACAAATAGGTCATATTTCTTTCTAATACAATGAAACATTTTCAGACATGGACAAAATATTTTATATCTGGTGATTTTAAACCTTGATAATCTGACTACATAAATGTGGATGAACTAGGAATACAGCTTTTTTGCTGGGTCTATTACTGTTCTATTACCAGTCTTCCTCAGTGAGAAAGTAATTGGCATGCTTTTTCCTTTACTTCAAATGTGTTTATAGAATTTTTATGTAATCTCTAAACTGTCACTCATTTTCTCCTTATGTTCTCCTTCCCCTCTTATTTGATCCTAACAGATACAATTTAAGGCTAAGGATTACTATGTACCCTCTCCTCATGTCAGCACAGACCTGAATTCTTGTGGAGATAAAAAATTAAGCCCTGAGGTAAAGGTTTCTAGTGCTGGAGCATCTACAACTGCCACAACCAAGCAGTTCCAGCTGCCTGCCTTATGGTGTCTTGATTTAAGTGTCCCACAATCCTACAACAGTATCAGGAGGAGAGCCCAGCCACCCTGTTGGCCCAGCATCCACCTGTCTCTCCAGCACCACCACCTCTGCAAATCTAGTTCTTTCCAATGTGCTTCTTTGGCTGCACCTCTACACTTGAAACTGAACACAGCCTACCAAAAACTATTGATTGAAACATTATGTTATCATATTACTCTCAATAGCACTCCAACCCAAAATAGCATGTGCCTTTGATCCTCTGTACCAGATGTTTTCACTGAGCTATCCACAATGGCATCTGATTTCCTGAGTGACTAAAAATCATTTCCAACTCAAATTTCTCTTTTCACATGCATATGCAGTGTTTAATATGATGTTGTATCATCGTGTTGGGTAGCTGAGTTTGGTCCATCTGACTAGTAAGCCACACAGTATTTTTATTAAATTAGAAAACCCATAATGTGCAAGATTGATGTCTGATCTTCTTCACTTCCTCTTCCACCAGCTTACAAAGAAAAATATTTTTAAACCATCAGTCAAGACAGATCTATGTGTTATCAAGCCAGATCCTTCTGGTTTTTAACCAGTTACATGATCAGGCCTGACCTTTATGCCTTTGTTTACTGAATAGGTAATTGAGGGAACTTCTGTCAAATCCCTATTCAGAAGAAGGGATATGCACTATCACTACATCACCTTGTCTCTCTAAGAAGAAAGGTGACACCACACTCACAGAACAGTGTGAAAACTTCCCATTTCTTCCTAGGCATCAAATTCTGGTTCATGTCCTCTAGGATACAAAAAAAAAAAAAAGAGGTGCTTGGAAAGGTAAAACAATACAGGACTATTAAGTTGTCATACATAATAACTATTCAGAACACAAATGCAATTTTTTTAGGTAGTCTGAAGCGAAAGGTCAAATTAAAACCATGGTCCATCAGAGCTATTCATGCGAGGGTGCCTCAGCTCACTGAGAATCTCTCGCAGTGGATCCTCTGGAAAGCTCTTTGGCAGCTTCTGAACTCTGGTCCAATGACAAAAGAATTTGGGCTCATAAAAGTAGGATCTAGACACTCCAGTCACAAAACACATTTCTTCACAAACCCTGTTGAGCTTCCACTTACCCTGCCAAGCACAAAGTGAGTGGGAGTGAGAACTGGCCAGAGAACAGCTGCTCTGCTGTTCTCTGCAAGATCATGGGGACAGCATTGCTGGCACAAGGATGAGGGCCAGGTTGAGTGGTAACAACAAGTAGATGGTGGAGACTCATGAGGGCATAAAGACAGCCTGCAGTTCCACAAGTCATATAATCTGTTATATATTTTCCCTACTTAGAGTGGACTGGTAGGATAAAAGTCTTCCCGTTAGCCCGGGTTCCAATGGAAATGAAGATTATGTAATTTCTCTTTCTCTCTCCATCAGCTATTCCTACAGTTTTTTGGACCAATTTTTGGCTTGTTTTCATGCAATCTGACAGGACCTCACAGTCCTCAAAAATTTAATGTTTTTTAAAATTGCATGAAAATCAGCATCTAGAGAGAGAAGAGATCTGAATCTTCACCAGAGCAAAGGTTTCAAATTAAGCCTTCTTCCTCTGGCCTGTTTGGCCATATCTCCAGCCAGACACAAAATGTCTTGCCTCCTTCTGAGCCAGCAGTTAGGTGAAAGAGCAGGGACCTACAGAAAGGTTTAAAGAGCATGGTGGGAAAAAGCAAAGATTGACAAGAGTTACAAGAAACATTATTTCTGCAGACACAGAGGAGCAGCCCAGTTCAGTTAGCACAGAGGCAGCTGCTCCCAGCTCCCCTGGACTTCCATGTACAGCAACTAGGACTATCTGAGACAAAATGCCTCCAGTTGAGCCCTAAAGCAGCCTCACTGCCTTCTCCTAATGTGAGCCCTGCCTTTTCCTTCCATTCCTGGAGCACTGGTAATGCAGTGAGCACCATGTGAACCAGCACTAAGCTTTTAGCCACATGGGCAAAGCTGGGGTTAGCCATGCTGTGTTTGAGGGATTGGAAATGGATATTCCTGGCAAGGGAGAAACACGAAGGGATGACATGGTGCACAAGGGCCAGGATGTCCACTTCTACAGCCCACAGTGACAGGGAGGTGATGGAGTGATTGCTGCCACTGACAATGGCCAGACATGAGCTCAGCATCTATGCCAACACATCCCTATGTGGCAGAAAGCAGCAAGCCTGTATTTACACAGCTGTGGCTTGGTCCAAGCAGGGGATAGGACCAGAGGTGTTCTACCATCTTAGGTAAAACCATCTGCCATCCTCAGCAGATCCTCTGCCTGTCTCACGAGGATAAAGAGTCAGGTTCTGGGTTTCTCCCAATGGACAGCAGCTGCTGATTCCCTTATAGCTGGATCCCAAGGGCAGCCTTTAATTTTGAAGTCCTTAAGCCTGTTTTCCGAAGTCATTCCACTTTGCAGGGGAATTTCACTGAGACCAGAGAGGGAGGAAGTTCTGAGTGACTTAGGAGGTTCTCAACACTTAGTAAGGCTGAAACAAGGTCTGGGCTCCTGTACGACCTCCAAGAACTGGCTCTGCATTTTATCCAAGCAGTGTGGATTGTTAAAGAAAAAAGTATGTTGGACATGTTCAAACCAGTTTGTCAGATGCAAAACATTGTGCAAACAGATGTAGAAATAAAGTCATTTTGCAGTCTTGATTTCCCCCAATACAGTGAATAAAACTGGCCAACCAGTGTAATCTGAAAAGCCTCAGACAGTTTATAGAGTCTTCCTTGCCCTTCAGGGATAGAAAAAAAGAAAGAGGGGAGGGGGGAGGGAGGAGACACAGGAGAGGGAAGGGAGGGGAAGAAAAAAGCTTTTCTGCATCTGTTTAAGGAAAACACTAGACAGTGCTCAATTTCACTTTTGTGGGAGAACGACTACAGCCAAAGGTTTGATACATGGTTTTTACAGCACAGAAAGATATTCTGGGGCATTTTATGGCCACTAAAAATGTTGTATTCTGGTGTGGATAAATGCTCCATTATCTGAGAAGCTGAATCATTATTCCTTAGTGGTAGTGTCATGACAAATTTTTAATTGGGAACTTGTGGTGATAACAACTAAAAGTGCATCATCTTTTCCAGGAAGCTCGTCTAATGCAGAGATCCATTTGATCTCATTTCTCTATCGACTTGTGCTGCATGCCAAAATAACAAGTCATGCCTTCATGTCACCACTAGAAATGAGCTTAGCCAGAGTCCATCTCCAGACAGAAAACATACCCAGAGTATGGAGGGATTTGAGATCACTAAATCATAAATTGGAAAATAGCATCCAACGACAGAGATCAGAAGAATTTGGTAGGGTGGGAACAGAGGCTGGGGGAAAATAAAGAGCAAGAAATTGCAATAGAATTCTGGAGATCAGTGAAAGCACTTTAAATGCAGTTTTGTTATGATACTTTCAGTAATTAAAGGCTGGTGAATGTGACAAGAAGAATTTATGCCAACATGCTGAAAAGATGAAGAATGAGTGTGCTATTCCTAGAGTTACAGACGAGAGATTTTGGGGCCGTTCTGTTAGCCCCCCAAAAACTGCTGCTGCTGCTGCACCACAAAACTGGCTCCCAGCCAGTGGCAGGGAACTGGGGGCTCCATCTCACTATTACAGCTTAGCCACTTTATCTTTCACCTAAGTAAAGCTGTAAATTCTACCTTAGGAAAGTATCTCAATCATTCACAGTGAAGAACCCTGAGAATTTTTGGACAGTTTGTTCACCTGTAAGAATATCTTGTAGTGTTTTACTGACAGCATTCTCCAGAAGCCTTTTTTGGCTTCTGTCTGGTTCCAAGGACCAGAGCAGATGGCAGTGACACTGTGACTTACTTGGCTATCACATTGCCACGCATTGCATCCGTGACTTGGATGATGTGTGTAATAGACCTCTTTTCCCCAAGACATTTACTTCAAGGCCACATTTTCCTGTTTCTCCTGAATCCAGGCAGAGGGTCCGCATGCCCCACAGCTCTGGTGTCTGTGTCGCATGTTTGCCACTAGAGGACACTGAACCAACATGAGACCTTGCTGAGGGCTGGAGTGGGGGGTGCTGCTGGGAGTGGGGTGGGGGGGCTCTGTGGGCACGTACCACTGCCTTCTCCCACTTATGAAAGCTCTGGGAAAGCTGGAAACTGGATGGGGGTGGATGTCAGATACACCAGTGGTGGTTTGCCACTCGAGGGTATGACTTTCCTGGATGATTTCCATCCCTTAGGGATTCTTTCATTTTATATCTGGGGCGCATTTTTTATACCGCTGGGGAGGAAAACTGGGAAATCAATGTTATTTTGCATTGTGCAAAGCTCCATGTATTTGTTTATGATGGGCTCTTTACTAGGGAGCCCATTCAAAAGGAATTGTGAAAGAAACCAAACAGGAAAGGGTGGAACAATAATCTCGATAAGAAGCATCACAGGCAATGCTCAAACACAATAGTCAGATTTACAGCCTGGAAGATGTGAGGGCTCTGCCCCAACCCCAATGAAACTGTTGTTTTTCCAGGACTGTAGATCCGGAGATCAAAGGGTAAAGATCAAGCCTGCAGAAGAAGCAGGAGAGAGGGGGCTGGAAAAGTTCTTTTAGTCTCCTGAGGCTGATAGATGCATGAAGTTCTGACTTGGTCTCCAAGAGAACAAAGTCTCATCCACTTACATAAGTAATTCTTCCCTATGAAGAAGCTCTTTAATGGTAGGCAAAAAACCCTAACTCTCCATGCCTTCTCCCAGGAGGGACCTGCTGCCTCACCACAGCTGTTGGTCTGTGATGGGTATTACTCTCCATGAATGAGGAGCTGGATCCAGGGCAATTCTTAAGGCTGTCTGGAAGGGGCTGTACCAAATGCCAGCACACCAAGGAAGTGTATCCAGCACAGGGCTGGCTCCTGGTATAGGCAGAAAAGGCAGCAGACTTGTGGAGGAGAGCAGATTTTGTCCTTGACCTCTCTAAGCATAGTTGCTGATGCCAAGTGCAGGTAAGTCAGGCAGATGGGTTAACAGCTCTCTCAAGGAGCCATGGCTCTGCCACAGGAGATATTTTTGCTTCCCCCCGACTGCACTTCTCACAGACTCCCATGCAAGGAGGATCTGTGCCTATCCAAGGTCCCCTTCATGAAATCACCAACCTGCTATATCTTTCCTGGTGGTTCTTCCTTCCCAATGTGGACAACTTAGTTCTGCAAGGGATGGGTGCCATCAAGGGTGGCCTGAAGCCAGCTCCATGCAAAGCCTTGGCAAGGCACCTGAGGAGGAGCCTGCTAACACCCATCACCAAAATTAAATCACCATGGAAATGACACCAAGACACCACCATCACCACCTCTGGGGGACAAGAATAAACAGCTTCTCCATGAAAAGCCCAGCACAGCCCCTGTGCCAGTGAAAAGGGAGAAGAATGTTTCTGTGCACCAGGGAGCAGCCACTGCCCCAGGGTGAGGCTATGCTGGCAGTGCTGCCAATGGGAGAGAGATTGGCACCTGCCACGTTCCAGCATGGAAACCCATGCTAAGCTTGTGGGAGTGTTCATAGCACTGTGATGGGTACACAGTGTCTCAGAGCTGATTTTGGATATGCAAGGTCCCTTATGACACTGCTCTTCCTTCTTCTTTGCACTAACACATTAGGGCAGAGTCAATTCCTGTTCATCACCATTAAACACAGTGCAGCAGTCTTTGCACCAAATATTGCTACTGGCAAACATCTTCAGCTGCTAAAACCTGCAGAAGGGAAAGGAAGGGCAGTAGGATCATGCAAACAGTACTGTTCTTCCCAGGCTGTTCTTCTCAGAAGTTACCCATAGTATCTGTCATGATGGGTGAGAGTTGAGGTACAATGAGAACAGAAGAATGGAAGAAGAGAACAATTTAAATTATTTTTTAATTGCTGATAAATATTAACCTTTATTGAGTTACTGTATTTTTCATGCCACTAAACAACATGCTGTTACCCCAAAACTACAGGAGACATTACACCAAATTTCCTATTCCCAGCAGGTAGAACAAGCTCACAGAGGGGGAACAGGGCCAATTCAGAGAAGGGTTGCAAACCACCATCTCAGGAAGAATCCCAGCCAGGTTACTACAGGATGTTTGATGGGAGGAGGAAGAAAAGAGGTTGACTTCACCAGTTACCCACTAAGCCTTTGGCTTCTTTTTTTAATTGTTCTATGCAGCAAATTTTGTTTCTTTCTGAAACATGAAAGCAAACCATTCATACATTATAAGACATTCTTCCCTGTTCTGTTCATCCATACCGTTGTCAAGTTTATCCCCAATCCATAGGCAGCCCCTGACAAGCTGAAGTTGCATTTGTAGGACACAAGCTATTTGATGAGAGAAAATAAAAATCCTGCTGTTTTAATATCCAGATGGGTTTTAAGACAAGCAAGAGGGATTTATTTTCTCCAACAGAGACACAGAGGAAAAATTTAAAAAATAAGTGTCTGGAAAACTTGCCCATGTCAAAATCCTCACAACCACCTAGAGGCAAGAATACAGCCTTAAATCACAGCATGAGACAGGAGGGGCTGCACATCCTTGTCATGCACAGCCAAAATCAAGAGCCTGAAAGGAATCTAGATAAATCTCATATTGACATAACTCATACTTTCTTTCACCTCTCTGGCCCTAGCCCCCAGGATTATATCAAGATAGACTGTCACTGTGTTATCCAAGCTCTTCATTACTCAGTTCTGTGTGGGTGCAAGCCCTGCCTCACCTACCCCTCACCTCTGCTCTCTGGCCCTGACCTCCATGGGAGCTCAAGGTGGAGCTTCTCACATACCTCCAATCTCACTTCAGAGACTCTAATGACAACATCCAATGCTTGTTTAACTTCTGGGATTGCCAGAAAGAGCTATATTTAGGGAAAAAATCTGAAAAGTTGCCCCTTTGACTTGTGCTCCATGGAAGTTCCTGGCTCCTGTGAGTCTCCCTGTACCAAAGCTAACTATTAAGGTCTTGTTATTGCAGCCCATTTCAGTAACAGCAGTTGCCCTGCAAGCATTACATTCAAACTGTGAAAACCCTCTGGAATTCACATTAACATATAAAGGACATTTTGTTGTATCAAAACACTTTCACTTCTTAATTCTCTGCTGTTATTCACATACATGAAATGGGGATACCTAGCAGACAAAAATAAGTTTCACAAGTTCTAAAAGGCAACAATTATATCAAGTGTATTAAATGTCTTCGTAGCAGCATATGTGTACATAGTTTTTAGTATTCATTTCTGGCTTATTTAAAAAAAAAAAAAAAGAAATTGGGACAACACCTGCTGGTATTCACCCTCTACCTAATTTCAATTACTGCAAGCACATAATAGAAGAGCAAATACAGGCAATTTCATATAGCTCTACCATTTGCCATCATATTCTATCTCTTATTTAAAAGAGTACTAGCTGAAATAGGCTATTTTGATGGAAAAAAGTTAATTTTATGTTCTGATTTCATTTTTTGTTGCAGAACATAGAGATGTACAAGATTTCAAAGACTCACAAATTGAACAGTTTTACAACGCTGCAGCACAATTGCAATCTCCATTACATGCATATTCAGAAGCAAGAAGCAGAAGATTTTGAGAGATATTCAGAAGTATACAGTTGTGGGATGAGCTTTTGTAATCAAAAACATCAGCTTGAAATTTTGAGTATTACTCATTCACTTCTTGTCCCAGTATTCATGTTCATGAAAAGAGCTGTGAAAATTCCTGTCCCAGCCGATTCATAATAAAGCTTTCAGACAGGAACATCAGGCATATGGTATATGTTAAAGATACCAAAGTCCCAAATGTTTTTAAAATTAATTTCTGTGGAAGTATGTTGTGAAGAATAGACTTCAGCTGTGGTGCTGGCTGCAAATAAGCAATCCAACCTGTTAGTTACAAACTCCTTGCAATGGACCAGCTTTTTAACTGGGCTGCCCCATCTGGAAACGCCAGTGTGCTGGAGCATAGCAGGCCCTTGCTGGTGTTGCTTGTCGTAGCTCCAAAAACAAAGAACCAGAGAGCAACTTGAAAGAGGTCAGGTTTAGGTGCTTAAAAGCTCCTCAAACATTTAAGTTTACAAAATAAATATGCTGTTGTTGTTGTTACTGTTATTTTTTATTATTATTACTACTACTACTACGAGGGAAACTCACACATGGTAAGTAAAGCTACGTGCCATTCCACCATGAATTCAGCCACCAGCCATGTTTGTTCTCACTCTTCTCAAATCATTCTGCAATTTTTTTCAAACAGATGAATAACTCAAAGGTTACAGCCCTTCTGATGCCCAGGGTAGTCACTCTCATCTGGAGTCAGGCTCAGTCCTAGTGGCACCTGTTCAGGGGGTCCACAAATGTATATTAACTTACAGCTGAGTTCAGGGTAGTTTCAAGGGTGCAAGCCAGGAGTCCAACTTACTGTGGAAGAGCAAAGTATGCCTGGTCTGACATCTGTAAACATCTGAGCAGATTGCACACCTCCTTACCTTGTGCTAGGCAATGAAATGCAATGTAATATGGTACAGGCCATGTACATCCAAAATCCTGCCTTTACAGTCTCTGCCACAAGCCTTTTTCCTTTGTAAAGTAGGAGTGGAGGCAGAAAGCAGGGCCTCCTGGTGCTGATCTCCTCCTCCCCATGTCCAGCAGGAGACAAGCCCCAGCTCCAGCACTGTTGTGAGATCAACAACATCTGTCCAGGATGGACCAAAGAGAGCTGCTCTGACTGCAGGAGAGCAGCAGCAGCAGCGAGGATCTGAGCTGGGGAAGGAGAGGACAGTGGCTCATTAGCCAACACGACAATGACAAGTGGGCACAGAGGACAGGCTGGCAGCCCACTCTGGGGCTGCTCAGGGTATGGTTTGAAACAAAGGTCTCTGCAGAAAAAAAACATCCAGAAGTAGATGAGTCTGGCTCAGAAATGATGTACATCCAAGCCCAACAGTGTGCCTCACTAGCCTCACTTTTTTTTAAATCTCTTCACGTTGAATGTAAAATTTGATTGATTTTTCAAACTCATGCATTTTTTTCTCATTTAACAGCTGGTTTTTTTCCCCTTTTTGTGGCATGGCTGTTTAAAAGGGCATGTTAAATAAGTGTAGTTTTAAGGGACTCTACCTGTAACTTTTCTACTTTCAGGTATCTCCTGTTCTCCAGCTGCTGTGAAATGCTACTTTTTTTACCATAAAAATGTTCTTTATCTTTATGTCAATTTTTGTGGTGTGAGCAGGACCTCCATTCTGTCACTGGCACATGACAGCACCAGCTACCAGACATGACTACACTGAAGCATCTCTTCAAGATTTATTGCAGCCCCAATGGGGTTTTGAGCTTGAAAGGGCTTAAGTCCTCTGCAACAAACAAAAATAATAATTCAGAGGCAGGTAAAAACACAGCTTTCCAACTATAGACTGTCTATATTTTCCCCAAAGCAGCAAAACTCAGTTTTATAAGAAGTGGTAGGTGGGGTCAGCTGCAGATGCACACTAGGAGATTACAGGGTGTAGGTATGCAGCACCTCTCCAAACAAAACTGTTTCAAAGTACATCTGCAGTGAGATGGGCAATCTATCAAAAAATACCTGGGCCTTAAGCCTAAAAAGACAAGATGGGCAATGAAATCCCTAAGGCCTTTTAAACTATTTTGAAAAATTACAGATTAGGCAGAGGAAAGCATTTTAAGCAGGATTTTAAATGATTTATTAAAGCAGCATAAACCTTCTGGATAGAACAATCATCAAAACACAGAGGTCTGCATGTAACTTTAAAGGTGATGGGGGAGGGAATTACTGTAGAGTTTTTTACCAGAGAAAAAATAAAAACTCCTACTTAATGTCAAAAAAATTAATGGCAAATATGACAAACTTCTACTGCACTGGTAAAGCTCCTATTAAGAAAGGAAGGAAATAGAAATGGAGTTCTTAGCTCCTGGTTCACGGGGTCTCTGCTAAACAGCAGCAAGATATGACTGCCCTCTGCATCTGTCTGCCTCTGCAGCACTTTGCTGCTGCTCTTTGCTGGAAGTTGCCACCTCACAGGTCACAAGCTGGTCACAACCTGCTGCATCACCATCTAGAGGGGAGGAGACAGGTATTTAATATTTGCTGTGTTTTTTATTCATGTTGTCACAGACTAAGCATGTGGGAGACCATCCAAAGATGACTTTTGTGTCTCATCATCTTAAAGGCATACCTCCTTTTTCCTTTTAACCCAATTCCCATGCCATCTAGCTTGCACTGTTCAGCTTTGCTTCTCCACTCCTGGAAAGGGCTCAGCATCCACACAAGCTCTCAGATGTCTCATCCCTCCCTCTTGGTAAACAACCAAGAACATGCTGCATTTAATCTTCCCATTTCAAACCACCACAATAGGAACCCTGATACTACTTACTTGGGTCAAATTAATAATTCAGGAAAGCAGCATGTCTGGCCATCTGAGAAAAACGCCACACAAATTCCATGCCTTCTTAAAAGGTATATGGAAGTTTTCCATGGGCCACATGCCATCATTGCACCTCTTCTTGTTGCTACACCAACTGGGTGGCTATGATTTTGAATACTTAAAGCACAGAGAAGCTGGCAGAAGTCCTTGTTCTCTGAAGACAACTCTCCCCTTGCACATGTTCACAAGCTAACACACTTCCAGAAGCACCATGATGAATTTGAGGAAGCCAGAAACATATTCAGTGGTGCTGGTTACATGCAGTTTTGGAAGGAAGAGACACTCAGTTCCTCTGCCTTTAGTTGCTCGGTGGGAGAGTCAGGGGGAGTATTTGACACCCTCACTGAGTCAGCTCTGTTTTGGTGCAAGTCTTGGAGTCTTCATCTCTTTGTCATATTTATGACACCACATTGGTCTAATTATGGAAGCCCCTTCAGCAGTGACTGGATACTTTCCAATGGCCCTGAATAATGTTTCACCTGGCCATGCTCATGGCTAAGGAGCTCCTCACAGCCAAAATCTCTGGGTTTATCAAGAGCTTAATAATAATTTACAAAATAGCTTCATTCTTGAAACCCTTACCTAAGAGCCTGAAGTACCGCTGGCTTCCCTCACACCTGCACGCCTTCAGAGCCAGTTCTCAGAAAGGTGACAAGTTCTGCTCAAGACTTTGCATCCTCCCCTGAAATTCATCCCTCACCTATGATTTCTGCATCCTCTTCTTCCTTTCCAACACCTGTTAGTGAACAATATTTGCATCATTGCTTTGTGTGACATGAACCACAATTTTCTGCTGGTCTCACAGTCTAAAACATTTTTTGAGCCCTAAATTGCCCACTATAAGTGCTACATTTCTTCAGCCATCTTTCATCATCAAGGTTTTTACAAAGATAATCCATTATGCAAAAGTTGAGGAAATAATTTCGACCCTGTGTCACCAGGGCTCAGTTACCTGAAAGCAGCACACATCACAGCAGCATCCCACACCTGCACAGCCTTGGCTCAAACACGACTGTCACTGGAAATGGCCTCTTTGCCAGTGCTTCAGCAGTTATACACAGAAGAATGAAAGGTACATAATTGAGGACTCAGCGGATATTCTCAGTCAGTTGAAGAAATTATTCTAGGATACCCATCCCAAAACATTTAATTTGCTAGAGCTGCACATTCCTCTTATCAGCATATACTCTCCTGATAGCAGACTCCAAGTCCATGTCCCTAAGGCTGCCATAGTATAGCTGACCTTTCCCTGGTCAAGAAACACTGTCATTTCTTGGAGACATCTTCCATCTTAGGTAGGAAGTCTTCAGGCACTTTTTCACTGGGCTCTGCAAAAGCCAACTGATTGACCAGCTCTCACCCATACCATTGGATTGCTGCATGCAAAAGGCATTTTTCTGTTTTTCATGAATGAAAACGAACAAGTCATTGTCCACACACAGTTTTAATGGCTATAAGGGATCACTATTCTAAGCAGCACTAATTTTGCTCACAACAGCTTCAGCTTCTCATGTTTAACACAACACAAAGTTCTAATGTTTTAATCACTACATACTTTTGCCACAATTCTTTTAAATCTGAGGTCTTGCCAAGTTCTGGTGACAGCCCTGTCTAGCTGTGTCAAAGCCTTTGGAAGGCCTTCTCTCCCTAAATTATAAAACAGACCCGTTCTGACTCAGTATCAAGCACCACCTTCTAGATTTCATGAAGAGCTGAAGTCACACAAAACATGACAAGATTTGCTTGTTGGTTTGGCTTTTTTACCAGAAAGAACCTGGGAGTAATGAAGCCTGGCAAGCCACTGATGAACAGTCAGAATGTACTCTAGTTATTATGTAGTATAATTACAGCAATTATTAATTACCTGCCATTCTGCCGTGCCAGAGAATTTCCTTTTCCTGACAGTCTCTTCCCCTTGGAGTTTATTAATGACTTCTGACAATGAACCTCTCCTGTTTCATCCTTGCTATATAAGATTCCCTTCATATCAAAAATTTTTAATAAATCATATAATTGCTTTGGACAAAGGCTTCATAACATATAAAAACTTTCAAAAAACATGCTTCAATTTATAAACCCACAAAGACCAAAATTACAGTTAAAAAACTCCTGCTGGTCCTAACCCACAGGCATCCTCTTTCTCTCCCCAGCACAGTGGGGAAATGTCTTACTTTGCGTGCATGCCTCTCTGCATTCCATGGGCACCAAGCTCTACATCCTGCAGGAAAACGACACAACCAGAGCAGGGGGATCTCTCAGTCCCAGTGTTATGCTCCCTGCAGGACTCATGCCCCTCTGCTCCTCCCACACCAGGTCCTCTACTCTCAGGTAGACAGATCTGGGTAGTTGGAAAGATGGAGAAATGTCTACAGACACTGCAAATGTGTCTTCACCCCGAGAAGCTGTACCTAGAGTACACACTCATTTTGTTCACACCCATGGAATTGACTTCTGAGATGAAGCCAATAATGAAGGCATAAAACCCAGCATTTTAAAATACCCCAGTGTAGTCAACACAAGCAAATACACAATTTCCAAGCATGACTTTAAAAAAACTCTGTCATGTGATGAAGACATGCTAGAATGTGATTTTTTTTCCTATTTTCAACCACTCATACTGACAAGTTTTGGCTTAACTAACAATAATAATAGCAGTAATGAGCATTACTTCCCTACCACCAAGTTTGCTATGCTTACCTAAACAAAAACACACTTGTTTTAAAATAAAACCCTGTCATTATATTAAACAAATGAGTGCTTAAAATGAAATTTTTGGTGAGTGCCAGTAAGAAGTTTTCCCATCCTGGTGGATGTATCACCATCCAACAGAAAAAATGATCACTTGCTTGATAAACATCCTGAAAGCAAACAAAGAAACAAGAAAACAAAAAAAAAAAATCCAACCAACCAGAAAAAAGCAAGGTATGTACTTAGAAATGGAGTCATGAAAGAAGAACACATATATTTTGTAGCCTATTAACAGTTCTACCCAGGATATTGTCTAACATAAATGCAAAGGGCAGCTTTTATGCCAGTAGCTGTTTCAGGAGGAAGCATCCTCCATCCAGCCACTGCTTCAGTCAAGCCTCACTGTCTGTCTGTTTTGAACATCTCTGATTTACCTGACATACCACTGATGGGAGGAAATTATGCACTCAGCCCTCTCCACATACAACTTTTCATTTATGAATTAAAGAACTTATTTTAGAGAGAGTGAGCTTTTCATTTTTAGTATTTTGATGGAAGAGAGCATTCAAAAGATTTCTTACAGAGCCATATGATGGGCCTTCTCATGTCCCCAGCTGGCTTCCCTTCCCAGAGTATCAGGCCCTGGGCCACACAGACTCACTTCAGTGTCTGAGTTCCAGAGATGAAAATATTTCTTCTGTTGTTAAAATATACTAGAGTGGACAAATACAGCCTGTATCACCATAGCAATCATCATTTTAAAAACACCAGGGCACTTTACACAATGGAGTTTGTTTCTTTCCAATGGCACATTTTTACTGATTTTTTTATGATTTGATGGCACTGATACTATCCAAAACTTGCCAACTGAGAGTCAGGTATTCTTTATGCAAGTTGTTTTTTCCTCCTGTAGTGTAAGCAAGAGCTGCATTTGTCACTGCAGGCATATTTACAGCCTCCCTGAATTAAGGAAGGGCTCTTCAGTGCTGCCCAGTCAAGGCAGATAAATTAGTGCCTGCCAAGTCAGGTTCAAGGAGTCCAGAGGCAGCACATTATTCCCAGCCACGTGGCAGAGAGAAGCTTTTATCTAGTTTTTGTTTAAAGTGTAAGAGGCTGCTTGGCTTTAACCAGCCTCCTTAGTTGAGCCGTGTAGTTTCTTTATGTGCAGTGGAAAGGCTTTGAATCGCATTGGACACTTTGGCAGACACTTCAGCTCCTTTGCTCCATAACAACCAGCTTTTCTTCAGTACACAATAGTAGTTCTCCCTCAAACTTGATTTATTTAACAGATGCATAAAGGACACCTCTCTCCCTTCAACCACCCTCTTTCTTTAGGCTCAAGAAACCTTGAAACAGTGCCACTACTTGTCACAAGCAACCATCCCTGGTTGAAGTTTTATTTGCCATTAGAGGGACAGACTGTCCCCATGCCTTCCATGGGGACAAACCTCACTGCAGCACAGCAGAGCTGTGGCTGGTGAACCCAGGGACCACAGTACTTTCAGCCCCTCCTGCTAAATCCTGCAGGAACCATGAGGCAGGTTCCCATGGCCTTCCTGGTTCTCGTACCAGCACTGTGTTTGCAGAAAACGTCCAAGTAAGTAAAGGGCAAACTTGCCTAATGGATGTGTTTATCATGTTTCCAAGTCCTTTTTCTAATTCCTGAAGTGAAGCAGCAGCCAACTCTGCTGTGGGTGGAAGCAGGGGATTTGGACATCTTTTTCCCAGCTGCACAGCAAAGTGCTCTGCAACACCAAGAAAAAGCAGTACCGGGGGGGG
>VXAC01004208.1:308893-370152 GCA_013399225.1 Rhipidura dahli
GGCAGAATTAACTCATTCCCTCTATGAGGAAAATGTAATCATTCATGATGATTACTAATTTTAGCCAGTTCCTAAACATAACAATTTGTTTCAGTTCTGTTTTCCCTGAACACTAATGGCGAGAGAGGCAGGGAGAAGGGGAAGTTGGAGACTGCTCTTGATTTTCTTTTTGGGGTCTTGCTCTCCATGTGAGAAAAGTGGCTAAAAAAAATACCAGGGCTCTTGGGGAGAGTTGAAGTGTAGGGCCATGTGCTCGGCAGCTTCCTGCATGAAGGATGTGCCCCCCAGGGTACCCCACGTGCTGGCAGTCCCTGTGATGGCAGATCTGCCACAGCCAGGGAGGCAGCTCACAGGAACACGGCATCTGTTTTCAGTTAGGTCCCTGAAATGCATAAGCTGCAATTTGGCATCTCACTGCAGGCTTTAAAAGAATCCTGGGGTAACAAGAGGAGAGGGGAGGGATGTGATGAAAAGCAGCATTGTGTTTATTAAAATATATCACTGGCACTCAGACATGCTTTCAGTCATCGGAGTTGTTGTTGCTTTTCTTCATTTCCATGTTGGATTTTCATGTCAGTGCACAAGCTGAAGGAGCAGGTTAGGTCCTTGGAAGCAAAAGGCTGACTCCTAAATATCACACTGGGATCTGGGAGGCTCCTAACTGCCCAACCCTACTGCTGGCTGATAGAGGTAGACTGCAGGCACCTCCATCCAGGGAGCTCCCTCCCTGGCTTTACCAGAGCATGCCTCATATTTGAGGCAAAGGCCATCCTCTGCAACCTACTAAGGAAAAGCATGGTAAGGAAAACCTAAGGGTGAATATTATCTTGGTAAAATGGCACCACCTGTTACCACTCTGACAGTGCACTCAGATGTGCCTGGGAAAGCTGGTCCCTGAGCCAAGCAGGAAAGAACTGCACGGGCACCGCACCACGCCTCAGCACAGCCCCATTGGCAGCACAGCTGGGGGTGACCAGCCACAGATAATTCATGTGGGGATGAGAAACAGGGGAGGTCCAACCACTGTCAACCACTTTTTTCACTGCTGCTAACAGCTAGGGTAATCTTTTTGTAAGAGTTACTGCTTTGCAAGGTGAAGTCCACATGTGGTTCTGAGCAGCAGCTGTAGGAGAATGCACACGGGGCTGGGCACTGTCTCAGGGGGCTCCACCACACAACAGGGGTTCCCATGGACTCAGTGCAGGCATTTGGGGTACAGGAGGCACAGAGCCCAAAGGCTGGCCTAGGGAAAATATCAAAACCTGAAGCTTTTTAAAAAAGCCTATACCTATTACAAGACAAGAAAGCATTATGGTGAAACCTCTCCTGCAGCCAAAACTTTGTTCCTCAAAAGACAGAAAAGCAGGCCCCCATGCCTATGAATCCTTGGCAGATTAAAATATTCAGCTGGTACTGGGCAAATCACTTCTGTTGCAATGGAGGCAGAGCAGTGCTCCAGCCCCTGTGGCAGTCCCCAGACTTGCAGTGCCAAAAGGCCCTAGGCCCTGCAGATGCTGCCAGCACTTCTGGGGACATGTTCAGCTGCCCATCCGGAGCTGCCAGTCAAGACACTGCCTTCATGGCCAGGGGATGTGCCAACCACTCTCTGCACCTGCATCCAAAATTCAGTTTTGCATAATTGTCCCTGCCTGTCCCAGCTCTCAGAGGCTCGGCTGTGCCGTGCAGTGCTGTGCTATGCTGTGCTCACCACAGATTTTCTCTTCCAGGTGCCTCTTCTGTCACATAAAAGTATCACAGAGCCCAGGTTTGACTCAGCTACTCAAGCACTTGTCTCTCACTTAAAATGCAGGTGGAGAACAAACTGCACTCCAGCCTCTCACAGAATAGTCCAGTACAGCACTGCTCTCCTCAAATGAAGGGAAACTTCTGCCTGAGGCCATGTCTTTCAGCTATAACCACTTTTTTTCAGACATACGCACTGGCAAAGGAGAAGCATGCCACTCCTCCCATTGCTGCTCTTCAGTTTTGCACAAGTTTTGTAAAGGCAGTGCCCTTCTCATCCATCAAGGCTCTTAGGCACAGGGAAGGATGATGTTTCTCCCCCTCAATCCTGCCCCCACAGAATGGTTTATAGCCCAATGATTTGGGACCAACAAGAAGGAGTTGGCTTGAGGATCCTCTCAGACAGAGAAAAACCCCAAATCCCTGCCTTACCCCCCCCCCCCCAAAGAAGGTCTCTCAGCATAGAGCTACTGTACACTGATGGAAATCAGCCATTTTATTTTAAGACAAACATTTTTCCACAAACACTGAATTCTCTTCCTGGAATAGGAAGGCAGCCCAGGATGAGTAGCTGACATGTTGGCCCCACATCTGGGAAGTCTCCAGATTTGATGCTGAACCATGTGTACATGGTCTTGGCTGGGAGAAGCACCTTGCAGACAGTCATTTAGCATGGCTTTGCTGGCATGTGCTGTGCTACCACCAAACTGAAAGCACCTCTAGGAAATTGCAAGTAGAAACTAAAGCACCTCTAGGGCAATGGATATGGAGGCAGTTTTCAATAAATGCACTTTCAGGTAGGATTTAGTTATCTCTGTGGCTGTGGTTGTTATCTAGGATTATAGACTCCAAGTGCAGAAAGGTGAGAGCTGCATTACCATGATGCTCTGCTTGGGCTTTTGAACCTTTCCATGCAGAATACACCTGCCCCAGAACGATACCACACTAAAGCAGCCCCAGCAGGCAGCTGGCTCACAGCCAGCCATCCCTGGGAGCAGCACCCCTCCCAGCTTCCTGGCTGCTTGCCTCTCCACCAGTGGCACAGCAGCCACCCCTCACATTCTCTGCTGTCATTCAGCAGCTCTATGAAATGCTCAGATTTACCAGTCTCCAATAATCTTCCCACCCCAAAGAAACATGATTCTGGAAGGGGAACAGACCAGAGCACAATAATAACCAGTGCAGACACAGTAATTGATGTTTTCTCCTCTTTATTTCAGATAATTCCCAAAGATGTATATAAGTCCAGTGTCTGTAAAATGACTATGCCATGACCAGCACCAACTAGGCATACATGAGGTGAAACAGCACTTTAATCTAGGGAGGCTGAGCAACTCCAAGCAGCCACCAGCTTGCAGCAGCTCCTCCCTTCCCTGTCCAAGCATGAGCAATTTCATTGCATGACAGCACAAACACAAAAGCTCCAAACACAAAACTCTCCCTGCAGCAGGTCATTCTTTCTCCCATAACTGTGTCTGCATGGCCCTGTCCATTCTGCCATTGATAGAGGCAACCAGACTAGTATAGGGGGATCTACAGCAGTGAAAGTAAGACAACACTTCTAGGAGCAGATGAATGGCTACCACCTACCACTGCTCCTGTTCCCATTTTCATTGGCTTGGCATGCTCTTTAATGTCATGTAAAGCTGAGTTAACTGAGGCATGAGGCTGCCTATATTTTTCTGGCTGCTGTTGCAAGGGAACAAGCCAAGAAAGCAACATTCCTGGGGAAGAGCAGCAGGGTTGTCATGCTAGGAAACAAAACTATGCTTCTGAACCACAAAACCACTTAGTTCCTATTTCATTTCTCGAGAAGATCAATCAGCTAAAACAGTAGGCAGTAAAATCAACCCCTCAACTGCTGAAACCAGTGTGACCCAACTGAGCAGCAGCACTTGAGCCTGCTCTGTTGGACACCCTAGGTGTCTGCGTTCTGTAAGCAACTAGGGTTTTGCTTTAGCCAGGAATGTTTGCTGAACAGCACACCCAGCAGTTCCATCCCTCCTCTGCCAGTTCAAATGCAGGTCTTACCCTCAGTCCCGCAGCACCACTCGTGCTCACCGCCCAGCTTCTGATAGACCCAAACATCCAACACGTGCTCCCAGCCTGTAGGGCCCAGGGTGAAGGCAGCAGAGCTTTGCCATGTGGCTCTGTAACAGCAAGGACACACGTGCCTGCCTAAATGCTGCATCATAAACAGGGCTGGAGTGATATGAGCAAGCCAGACCAGCTGCCACAGCAACCAAACACACAGGGAGCAGCTACCCTGCTCTCATTAAGCTGACACAATCAGAGCAACAAATTCCTCCATGAACCAAGGACTTATCTAGAAAAGGTGCTTACAGGGATTAGGACTTCATTCTTGTTTCACAGGGAGACAAGCTCTGCCCTTGACTTCAGAGGCTTGGGAGGTTGCTCTGGGCCAAGGACGGGCTGGCAGGGTTTGGACTGTGACCCTCATGACAAAGTCAATAGTGCTCACGTGGCTACTGCCACTGTGTAAATCAGTGGCTTGTGAATCACAGGGACAGGTCTTCTAAAACCAAAAAACATCACAACAAGAGATATAGATGCCTTCCTCCAGCATCTCTTAAATAATTCTGAAAAGTTAATGCATTTTAGAAGAGGTACAGAATTTCCAGTTTTGTTAAAAGAGTACTAAGAATCATATATAAATATATTAAATACATTTATAGAAATATGATTGAGCCAAAGGTATCGAGGGAATGCAAAGATTTTAACTCCTCCTCCTGCTGCTATATTTGTAGCTGGGGACTCTTTTGGTTTTAGAAGCAGATAACCTTACAGAGGAGCTAATTCAGGAAGGCAGCTTCACTAAACACTTTTTGGGGAGAATTTGTGCAAGGAGCTGACTAAAAGTGCAACCAGACAATACAGTCAGTGACAGACACAGGTGAATTACCTGCCAGTCTTTTTCATTCTGATGTGGAAATCAGATCTGCCAGCTGTTATTTTTAGTAGATGTGGGGCCATGAAGGACTCACTACAAAGTTTTTGTATGATTTCACTTACCAATACTTAATAACCCCTCTATCATACTTCTGCATTTTGTGGAAGTGAGGATCACAGGTATACAATTCCTAAAGTAGGAGTTGGTTATTACAACAAAGCCAGAGGTCCCAATTAATGTGTTTTGTGTAAAACTAGGAAGCAGCTGGTTTGGGTTTCATAAAAGTTACCACAACAAAGTTGCAGTGGAAGGGGCAAGCAGAGACACACATCCAGACTGAGCACCCTTTATCCAAATCACAGCACACACTGTTCCCAAGACAGGCCTGTCCAGAAACCAGCTTTGACAGCTGCTGTGGCAAGTGTCAAGAAAGGGATTGTGCACACAATATAACCTAATCAGAGGCTGAAATAAGCTACATAATATACAAGAACTCATACCTGTTTCTGTAATCTACCTGAGGTACAAAAATCAACTTACAACATTGCCTGCTAGACTTATATTAGACTTTCCTGCCCTCTTGTTTCATAAGGGGTGACTGCAATGAGGAGATGGCCCTCAGTGGGTGGACGTTCATCAGCCTTCAGGAGTCTTCCTCATTTTGATGGCAGAGAAATTGTGCAGAACTGAGTTGCCTCGACCAAATACTGCCTTTCTCCCTTTTCACCTAGCCAGCAGTGCCACTGGAGTGGAGCTCCCTTTCCAGACCAGCTGGGGCATTTCCTTTTTGCAGTACAGGCGACCAGTCCGCAGAGATGTGCATCAGTGCCTTTTGTACCTCCCTTCCCTTTGAGCTTTGGGTGCAAGGAGCTGTACAGAAGCCAAAAGGATGGAAGAAAATGTAGTCACACCATGGAAGGTTTTAATTGGTGTTTCCAGTGTCCAGAAGCTGCAAGTAGGGACAGAATACTGTGTTATACTGAGCTCTCCAAGCATCTGTCACCCAACAGACCTTGCTTACAGAAAAGAGCTTGACCCACTAGAACTTGACCCACTAGAATGTGCATGGACTTGCAGAAGATATTAGGTTACAACTTTAACTAATATAAATATTAGTCAAGGAGTCCTTAAGAGATTAAAAAAAAAAAAAANAGGTTGCTACATCTAATTATGTTTATTGTCAGAAGAGGAGTACATCCAGAACAGACTTAGGTGCAAGGGCCACTACAGAACCAGCAGTGCAAACATTGCTGCTTTCACATCTCTGCAACTTGAGTAATTGTTCTTTTTCCCCACTTAACTTTAAAAATTCTCACTCTCATTGCCTAGAATTTCAAGAGGTTTTTGGGGAATACAGATAGAGGAATTGTCCTTGTGATATTAGCTCATAGGCAATCTTTTGTCTAGAAAACTCACCAGACAGGATTATTTACACTAATCCTACAGTGGAACCTATGAATTGCTCTATGTGGAAAAGAAAATGTGTATCTGTACTCTGTGGAGTAGACAACAGATATGCACCCTTGAACAGCAGAAGTCTTGATACCTTAGCAAATTGTAAGGTAGAGATTGAACCCCAATTACCTGTAGAGGTGTCTGGGCCTCCCTGGTTTGTTTTAGGGGAGAGCCAAGGAGCTCTGGTTCTCCCTCTACTACTGGTTCTCCCCTCCACTCAGCTTATAATAGATAAAAAAGTATTTCACTGGGCTGGAGGGTTTCACAATCCTTCCCAGCCATGCACAGAGACACAGCTATGGCAGGGCCCTTCCTGGAAGAGTACAGCTGAGGTTGAAAGTGTCACCCAAAAAAATCCTGAATGCACTGACTGTTAGCAGTGAGGACCTGATTCAAATCAACCCATTAAAAAAAAAAAAAAGAAAGAAAGATTCAATTCTATTTAAACAGAGAGGCAGTGTCTGAGGAGCTGGCCAGGTGGACGTCTGCAGGCAAAGAGACAGAAGGAAATGGTGCCTTAGAAAGCTGTGAGCAAGATCCAGGTTCCAGAGATCCTTGAGCCTGTGCTTCCCTGGCCTCTCTCGCTGCGGTGGCAGTAGAAGGATACAGAGAGATCATAATTCTTCATGTTGAAACATTAGTGTCGTAATGGCTTTTGAAAACATCAATTTGGCAAAATTACTTTTTTTTTTCCTTTTTCACAGAAATCAGGATACTGGTCTTACAGCTTTCATGGTTGTTTTTTTTTTTTCCTTCAACAGAAGTTTGTCCTTCAAAAAATCAAATTAAAAAAATATTCCATAGTTTTGACCACAGAAAAAAATTTCAGCTGACAGAAAAAATACATACATTTTGAAGTTTTTCTTTAACACAACCTTCCTCCCCCTCTTTCCCACCACTTCTACCACCAGCAATGGATGTTACTAGCTGTGATGTGAACAGCTTGTGAAAATCACACAGGCTGTGGCAACAAACACACCCTGAGGTTTGCAACACTGCCTGCATGAGGCTGATGTGACTGAATCAGATTTTCAGGAGACAGGGTCACAGCCAGTCATGCAGCCTTGGAGGGAGTGTAGTCCCAGCCTGGCCACTCTTGCCACTTCCTCAGGCAGGCTGGTGACAGGCTTCATGATGAGCTCCCTGCTTCCTCCAGGGCATCCAGAAGACCCTGGAAGGGTCCTGTCAAGCACAGGAGCCAGAGCATTATTTAACCCAGTTATATGTTGGGTGAATTAATTCCAGAGCTGATCTGTGCACTGCAGTGAAGCTCCAGGTGCTTTTTTCTGGCAAAGGGGCAGATTCTCCATGCAACTTTACATTATTCACTTACAGAATAAGAAGAAAATGGGAGTTTTTCAGAGCAGAGGAATTTGACTTGCCAAAAAGAAAGAAAATTTAGGCCTACCAAACTCCAGAGTGAAATAACATTAATTATTTGTTTAAGTATTTTTCATGTCATAGTTTTTTTCTCTAACTTAAGAGTTAGCAAAATGAGAGAGCTCATGATTAATATATGCCTTTGTCCTGAAAATCTGTCATTTACCCATGTGATGGTTTTCCCCAGACTTTGGGGTAGAGGAAAGTAATCTAACTTTTAAACAAATATTGATATTACACTGCAATGGCACACATTAATTAACATGCCTTCCCCTCCCTCAACACAAATCAGTCAGTGAAATAATATCTGATACAGGTTCAATTTGAAGACTGCAGTCGTGTACCTCCACTTTTATTCTTGTGAGTGCACATCCCTGTGCCAGCAGCTCCTCTCTGGGCAGCCCCTGGCACCATCCACCCTGCACCAGTTATCACCTGGCATCTCCCAGGGCTCCCCAAAATGCGTGTGGCTGGCAGAGCACCCAAGTGTTGGCACTGCTGGGGAAGAGCAAAGGACTAGGTGAAAGGACACAACAGGTATTACTTCATCCTGCTGCAGTGGCTCTTTTGCCCTGGCCACTTCACAGCTGAGCTTTCTAATCTGTGGTTTCAACAAATGGACACTGAGAAAATTATCTTTTGCTTGAAGAGCAAGGCACTAAGATTTGAATCAGCTATTAAAGGAGAATTTAGACCAGGAAGCCCCAGCCTTGTGCAAACTGGAGAAGAGGGAGGATTATGAGGGTCTGAAACCACATCACCTGTCACAACAGGATACATTGCACCAGTCAGACCTGGATTGTCCACTGAATCTGCACCTGTTCAAATCCTTCCACAAAGGCACCGTCGTGGCAGGAACCCCAGCCCCCAAAGCCCTTGCCCCAGGCTGGAACACAAACTGAGTGGCAGGAGGCAGATCAGCACTTGATTTCTCACAGACATCCTCTGCGAAGCACTTTCTGGGGTGTCCCATTACACAGCAAGCTGGGGGGTGAGTGTGTCTGGCTTCCCGAATCTGCCCAGTCAGCTGGCCCTGCTCCTCCTTGCACCGCACACGGCAAGGCAGAGGCAGCCGTGGCCACACACTGGTTGGGACTGGGAATGACTTCTGCAGGACGGTGGCAAAAGGGGAGTTTGGCATGGTTGTGAACACACTGCTGAGACAAGCAGTTCCCCCGGTGTCATAGATACATACTGCAGTGGTTTGGGACGTGGAGTTTCTTTGCAACATGTTATTTAATTGTACCACATTAACATTCCTGTGCTGCAGTAAAATGTGCTAGTGTAGCAAGTTTTGACATGAGCTCCAGGTTTTGGCTGAAAACCACTCTACACTGTTAGTGCCATGGTGTGGCTGCTTGCAGTAACTGCATTTCCTATATCTCTTGCACTGGAAAAGGAATTCAAGCCCTTTTGTTTCAAAACAAAAACCTCAGAAATGCAGTCTGCACACCTGGGAAATCCATGTTCCTGGTGGCACAAGGAAGGTCAACTTTTTTCCCTGCCTACCCCTACTGTGCATGAGGTTAAAGAGTTAACATGGAAGCTAGCAGAGGTGGCAGTGGCAGAAGGAAGGAGGGGGTCCAGAGAGATGCCAGACCTGGGAAATCTTTGTGATAAACCACACAGCTGTTGTGTTGATGCTGAGTTTTCTTTTATTGTTTTTCCTGCTAGGTAAACATTCCTTAAGAAAATTATTTGTATAAAAAACAAGAGGGGTAAGTGAAATCACCATGGCAGTGCTGCAGATGACTCTTCCTGTACAGACACACAGCTCCACAGGGCAGATCTGAGGCTCTTGGGGAATTCTGGTTGCTCTTGCAGAGGACTATCAGCCTCAGCAAGAGTAGCTCATCTCTTCAGCACATGATGGAAGAGGTGCAGGGAATATAGACACATCCTCTCCTTTTCTCTCCTTGGCTTTAGGGACATCTCGGTGTTCCTTGTTGGTGATTGTTATAATCTAATTTCTCTAGCTCAAACTGTGCAATGCAGCCCTAGCCTGGCCAGCCATTCTAGAAGAGGCCACATCTGGAAGTGTTTTCCTTCAGCTTTGCAAGGCTTTTCTCTCCTTCAGGTATTCATTACAAGGCACCACTCTGAAATACAGCAGGAATGGTGAAAGCACGACCAGACTCTGCTCTACCAGCACTGCAGCTGCAGTTTCTGCTGCACTCCCACTTACACCTAGTCCCTGAAGCCTGGCAAACCCTGGGGAGCTCAGCCCACAGCAGCTGATGGAGGAAGGAAGCATTGGCCCACCATAGTGAAGCAGGGACCTGGACACAAGAGTGAGCTCCCCTCTGCCCACCCGTGCCTCATCTGTGATCAGACATTTGCTGGCACACCATTTGCCAGAACATGGGGTGGAAGTAGAAGAGCTCCCTCCCAAAATCTGGGCAGCATCCAATTTGAGGCAGAGACAAATGTCACTGACCTTTACAGCATTCCAAGAACTCAAGTCTCTCAGCTCCCTTCCACTCACTGGAGAAATTTCTCAAAACCTGTTCTCTTTCCAGTCTCTCCCCAGGGGAAAAAAAAACCAAAAAAACCCCAAAAAAACGATCTTTATGCAAGTGTATTTGTTCTGTGTGTTCCTTATTTTATATTTCATGAATCAATGCCAACTTTCAGTCATTGAATCCAGACACTCATGTTAACAATGGATGATTACATTTTCCATCTGAATGTTTTCCCACAAGCACAAGCATTAATTCAGAGTACTCTTTTTCCAAGTAGTACTATTGCAATGTATATTAAGATGAAATATTTAACTTGTGTAGATGATACTGCTTTGCTGGAACCAGCAGAGCCACACCAGCTTACACCACCAGAGGCCTTGGTTCACAGCTGTTTCCCCACCGCGGGCAGCCAGGATGCTGTGTTTGGGCCAATAGGATTTATGACCATTTTAAATAGAAGCGACTTTCTCATGCACATCGGTAAACTGCTGTGCTATTGGACTGCAAGAAGCTGAGTACTTTTCCACTCTTTTTAGCTATTGCTATCAGAAATCATGGGTTAGTCGATAACCACATTCCTCTGAGATGAGTTTACCAGTGCACTGAAGGAGATCTGTTCACACTGGGAGGCATTGTTTCCCAGGCTATTCCAAACAATACAGAAAACTCTGTGTTCTCATTTGAGTACTATGAAGAAAGAGCTCAGTGGAAGGGCTTTTAAAGCACTAGCATATGCAGCTCTATAAACTATATTCTTTAAATAAAGAAAAACCCTCTATGTCATGCAGAACTAAATCATGATTTGCTCATGGACAGCATCCAGCGTCAGAAATATGGATGAGCTTTGGCTGGGCTTTCTAAGCAACAGAAATAAATACTTCACTCCCGGAAGATGGAAAAATAATAATAATTTTTAAAAATCAAACAGAGATTACACAAACATTTGAGCCTCCTTCATTCTCAATAGCAAAACATAATGACAAATTAATTTGAATTGAGTAGGATCAAAATACCTGGGGTAAGACCTTGCCCTCACTTAACTCTTGCCTCAGAGACCTTGATACTAAGTCAATGCAGAGCAAGGAGATGTTAATCTGTCCGTAGTAAATGGAATCAGTTTTGCCAGCCAGGCCAGAGGGAGTATTTCAGGCACTAGCTTGGTACTGATGCTTTAAATAGCAGCAGAGTGTATATGCCCCTACATAGCACTTGCTGTGAGGAGCTACACAAATACACATTGGTTTTCAGGTGACCCTGCAAACCAGCAATGTCCCGGTGGAAAATGAAGCAGGGCAGGCTCACCTGTTTGTCATTCCAAGCCAGACAGTAAGAAGTGGGTGGACTCTTCATTGTCCAAATTAGAAATGAATGGGCTACATTCACATGCTCATTTATACCATTGCTCCAACAAGGGAGCTCAGTCTTCAGACCTCTTTCCTATCAGTCAGCATCACTCAGAACACGCACTTGGTTTTGCAGTGCTTGTTCTAACCTCACCACTTACCTACTAAATCTAACAGATTTCTTCTGGCTTTAAAGTCAGCTGGATCAGGTCAGAAAATAAAGAGCAGGAATTTTTCCAGTAATAGTTCAACACAGTCCAACAATGAAACAAGTTTTTAATGAAGCACAGCATAAAGAGCATGTGAAAGATAATAATTTTCCATAGTGGAAGCTTGAACTATTTCACATACATGACTTGAATCCCTCAGAAACAGCACAGTTTAAAACCCCAACTACATCTCTGTCCTCTTGTCCCCCTCCCTTCCCCTCCCCCTTACATGCAAGCAGCCCCAGAAAAGTCCGTAAGGGGTGAATGGACAGACAGATTGTCTTCACTGGACTGCAGTGGGCTTTGCTGCCCAGCATAACTTGGCTTATCATGTTCCTGTTATTCTTGCGGGAATCTGTGTCCGAAAGAGCAATTGCAAACTGAGATGGCTGCATCACAGTCTCTGCCAAGGAAAGTCTCCAGGATGGATCATGGCCAAACTTAACGCTGCAGCTTTAAAGAGGCAATTTCAGTTAAGGGAGTTTTGCCCTGTTTTGTTTTTAAATCCAGTATATTTTGCAATGAACTACTATATGAACCCACACACACACCACACTAAGAGGATGAAGGAGAGGGAAACAGTAAAGAAGAAAAAGAAACTTAGCAGTAAAACAGCAGGTCTATTTTAACAGAGATAAACGTCCCTTCCATATTTCTCCTTGTATGTGTTTTGCAACAGAACCGGGTCGGAGAACAGACTGGAGCATTAATAACAACCAGCATGGTGGCTGCTGGAATCCAAATCACAAGTGGACACCGGCAGTAGCAGACACTGACCACCAGTCACAGAACCATCAATTTTCTTTCCAGGCTCACAGCTCACAGTGCTGCTCGAGAGCTCAGATAGGCAAAATGGTTTCAGACTGTCATTTACAAGTCACAAGAGAAGAAGTGAGGGAGAGTGTATATCTTAAAATGAGAAAAATTAAGATTCAGCAGTTATCCAGAGTAAGGACCATAAAAGTTAAGTTAATTATAAGTTTTCAAATAGAGGTTGTTGTTTTAAACCCAACAGAAAATTCAGTGGGGATTTGGTTGGGTCCTGTGCCAGAAATAAGCAGAAATACTCAATAAATTCCTACAACACGTCAGTCTAGTTTTTATGTAAAATGCTGTAAGTATTCTTACAAGGGAAAAAAATTAAAGAAAGCAAAGAAAACCACAGAAGAGCTGAAGAACAAGAAATAATCTGCTGAAAGCCAAAAAGGATTTACATTTTTCTGTGAGGCTCATTCAAGGTGGAAAGACTAGAAATATGTTGGAAAATGTTTAGAGAGATACTAGATTGATCAAAGCACTTGGCTAGGATAAGGAACTAAAGGATCTGAGTTATTAATCCTTGGAGAAGTGGCTGCTGGGGAGGAGATAGGAAGATAGAAGAGACTACCAAAGCAAAAAGACCACTCTTGCATTGTGAGCCTGAAAGGGACCCAGTGCACTGCTGACAATCCATTCACATTACACTGCTGGGCAAAAGTATTACTCCTGATGAAATACAGAAGTTACCCAGCTCTCCTCAAAGCCAGGTCAGGATCCTTGCAGTATTGTTGGAGCTGCCATGAGGCAGCTGCCGACAGCAAGCCTGGTGCTCACAGCCTGGGCCACTCGCCCCTCATTGGCGCCCCACTTGGTGAGATGCCAAGTCCCTGACTTGGGAGTGTGGGTTTTGGGAGATAAGCTCCTGCAAATCTGGCCATGACACGAGGAGGTGTTTCCCCTCTAGGCCTTCACTCCTCCCCACTGCCACAGATTGTTGTCCAGGAGCAGAGCACATTGTGCGCTGCAGCGTGCCAGCCGAAAACGTGGCGTCCTGACCCCAGCTGCAAAAGAGCTGATGTGTGCCTGAGGGAGAAACATACTTTAACCCATTTTAGCTGCTTGTCAAGCGAACATGAGTCAGATCCCTAACATACCAACAGATATTAAATGGCAGCCAGAGCCTACTAGCAAATGGGACTTCTGCTTCTCATCAGGGTTGAGCCAAGTACAGCTCAGCATTTGCCAAAAAGTGCAAGTCCATGCCCTGCCTCTTATACTGGCTCATTTATTCATACAGATTGCAAATATGGGAAATCTAGACCCCAAGAAAATGGAAATCACTTAGGTTTTGTGGTGGTTCTGCTAGTTTCTGAGCATTCAGTTCCTTGAAGATGTCCAGTGGGAGCACATAGCCAGAAGAAAGGCCCCCCTGCTGGTGCAGTCTCATGATCAGTTTTCTGTTGGTTATCTAATTCAGGAAAAAGAAGGATTGCAAATACAGCTGGCCACATAAACACATGCCAACCTAGAGAGACCGAGAAAATTGCAGGTGGGATTAGGGAACAGAACCACAGACTTTGGGGAAAAATATCACTACACTACACAGACCATGAGACATATAGGGATCCCTAAGGTGACCTCAGTCAGTCGCTCAGAAGATGAGGATTTGCAGACATCTCCAGAAGGGGAGAAAACAAAACAAAAAAACCATGTTTACTCCAGCTTACACTGGGGAACTATTCTCTACAATACTTCCCTTAGGAACTCAGGGGCAGCCAGTACTGCCAACAGTGCAGTACTTCACGTGTCGGTGGTCACTGAAATGGCAGGGGTGAACCAAGGCAAGAAAGCACAGGCTGAGCTGGAACTCAAGCTGGAATTCAAGGCAGGGCCAGGGGAGCACAAACCCTTGCAGCACACAAGAGCAATGCAAAATCACTGCAGATCATTTTCACACAATCTCATGATAGCCTTGGTAGAGCAGTACTGCAGTAGATAAAAAGCTTACAAATTTTTCATATTGAAAGTTATGGCAAATACTAATCTGAATCAACATCTTTCGGTGATAAGGGACGCTATTCAGAGGATCAAAGTCTCTTCATTTCCTCTTTGTAACACTGACAGATTCAGCTGACACTTTGCAGTCACACAGGTGGCTTGACAATGATCAAGTGTTCATCCCAAGCTGACATAGATATGGAATAAGAAAAATATACTGGCAGTCAATGCACAGTCTAGACTTATTTATAATGCAAACCAAGATCCTGTTTTCCTTCTTAATCTATACTAAAACTGTTGCTCAGACTAAGGAAGTCTAGCAACTAATGAATCTAAACCACAGGGGAGGGAAAAAGACTTTAAACAGAATTTGTATTTTGAAGTCTGAATGATATGGTATCTCTAAAACACAAACAGCTTTTTGTGCTTTTTTTAATTATTATTTTTAACTCTGCTTTGATTTATGTCCAGGAAAACATACTAGGCCCAAGTTCTGGGCCTGAAGAACTTATAGGAGTCTGAACCAAGGAGTTGGAGCACCTCACCGACAGAGGAGCAGTTGAATAGCCCAGACAGGTCTTGACAGCACCCGTCAAAGAGAGACGGGGGGAGGACATCCTTTATTAGCAACCTTGGAGGAGGCTTACCTCGTTAACCATCAGCATTGCACTGACTAAACCACAAATGTGCATTCCCCACACACCCACACAGGCTCTCAGAACTAACCCATGGCTGGGAGCTGGATTGCCACAAAACACAGGGTGGACATGTATGACGCTGGGAGAGAAACCTCTCACCAAAGCACTGCTGCCCTCCAAGAGACATGGCTCCCTCTCTAACTTAAAGCAGGCTTTAGGTTCTCAGAACTTACCAGAAAAAAGACCCCCTAAGGGCAAGGTAGCTAGAAATCTTCCCCTCGGTCTTGCCTGATGCCCACGGGGCCACAGTATTGACTGGTACCTGCAGGGAATTTCTTCCTGGGAAGAAAGGAAAAGGTTGTTTTCATGGAGTATATCCCACATCCCAGATCAATCTCATCAGTAACTCATTAAATAGTTCTAGGGAGTCAGCTAGATTTGGAACCAATTTTTGAAAGTGCAAATGTTTTTCTGTTATTAAAAGAGAAGAGTTAAATATTTTCAACCACCTGTAATGGTTTGGTAACTCTCCAGGAACTTCCCCCTCATTCCCAGATTGAAAATAAAAAACAGACCCAAAAGATAGCTTTTGCTGCAGTAGAGTATCTTTAGCACTTACTTTCCTAGTCCCCATTAACCCCAGCCCGGGAGGATGTTTTCTCATGCTCTCCTATATAAGGAGTCAAAAAAGTCTCATGCATAAGAAAAAGAAAGGCATGTTGGGTTCCCCAAAATGTTGCATTCTTTGCTGTTTGAATGGTAGAAAGTATCTCCAGAGAGACTGACACAAGAAAAAATACGTTGGTTTATTGAGCTGAAGGCATTATTTTTGTATTAGAGTCCTCTCACTCATCAGCTTTCTGAAAGCACACTTTGGTTTTCAGTTTCTCCCTGCATCTTGCACCATTACACTTCTGGTTACCTATACCAAATCCACTCTCGCATGCTAGTAGATTTGGGGTGATTTACTTTTTTTTTAATGATAGCTTGATATACTACATAGTATGGGGATAAAATTGCCAAGCCCTGATACCTCCAGGGAGCACAGAGGGGGAAAGGACTCACCAAGCCCCTGCTTTTGGTCCTTTCTGCTTTGCAACTAACCACAGCACATGAATACAGACTGGACCTTGGCAACTGTCCCTTCATTATTAACAAATTAACAGCTTTGTAATTCCCTCTTTCCTTTTGTTCTGTGTGCACAGACACGCACATAAGAGCCTGGGGACTTGGACTTTTTTTTATCTTGACAAATCCTTCCTCCTGGCTCACCCCAGTTTTCAACAGCAGTACGGGGGGCCAATCAGCAAAGCTTCCCAAGACCTATCAAACAGATCCATTTAACTCATTTCCAGTTCAGTCCAGATTGTCATGAGGAAATACAAAACAGCCATGGAAAACAACATCTTTCTTCCGCAAGACCCCTAGGCCACTATTGTCAAGCAAAAATGTGCCCCAAATGTGGGCATTCACAGGCATCTGTGCATAGCCTGGCTGCTGCAGAGGGCACGGCTGCATTCCGGGGAGGTGTCTGTGTCAACCTGTCAGAGTTGCAGCCACTTTTCCCCTCACAGGAGCAGCACCGAGCGGCGGCCATGGGAGCAGGAGGCGGCGCGGGGCCCTGCGCCATCGCCGGGGCGGCCGGCCCGGCCCTTCCTGCTGCCCCCGGCCTGGCGCCGCTTCAGAGCCCGCTGCGCGCGGCAGACAGGCCTGCCCCGGCCCCCCTGCGCCGCCACCTGAGGGAAGGGATTGTTTGCTTTAGCAGATGGGAGGAAAAAATAAAGCTCCCCAGTTGTTTGTCATTTGGGATGAAGGGGAAGAAGAGAGTTCTCTCATTTTTGGTAGCTAAAGGGTGTTCACTGCGCATTGGTTTCAAAGGGCGGACAGGAACTGTGAAGGCTGGGTGTCCAAAGTGCCTGTGCTTCAGGCAGAGCCCTCTCCCAGAGCTGGGTGACCCTCACCCAGAGCAGTCCAGCAGAATGTGGCAGCTGGTGCAGGGGACCCACGTCCCATCGTAACCCGAGGGCCTCGGGCGAAGGCACTGCGGTGCCAGGGCGGGCCCGGCCTCCTCCATCTTGTGGATCAGCCCTTCCCTTCTGTGGCGTCTCGTGCAAGTCAATGAAGCGCTTTGTTTGATGGGAAAAGCAAAATGTTTGCTTGACCCAAAGTGAACTTCAAGGTTTTAAAGTCACCAATAAGCCATGACAAAAAATGGGGTTGTGAGTTTATGCCTCGAATTTATTTTCACATTTATGTGTTGACAGCCAATCAAAAAAATAAGCATACACACAATGAAGTTCTGTCTCCCACTTGTTTTTCTCATGAATGAGATTGCATATTTCTAGTTACTGGTCCTGGGAGCTTTTTCAAGTCTTCATTTTAAAATTAAATGGAAATGCCTGGGAGAAGAGTTAAGATTATACTAAGCACGGATAAGTTGTACTTAGCAACTCTGTCCCTTTGAGAAGGCTCAGTACTATTTAATTTATTTATTTATCTGCTACATTTAGCTGGGCATACTCCATATTCCATTACAGTTCAGAAGTGATATATTTCATCCTCTAATAATACTTCCTAGTTATTTATTACAATCCAATGTGTTTGTTTAAAGCCAAACATGGAATCATAGAATCATTATTTAGAGCTCATTTCCTCAAGAATCAATGCAATTTTATTCTGAATTTCCATAAGAGAAAATACTATTTTAAAATGCAAACTTGTAGATACAATGGAAAATGAATTCCATTCAGATGATGCAATTAACCCCCAGTATAAATAATCTGTGGTGTATATTGTAATATGATAATGTGAAAGTCCAAAAGAACTCATTCCCAGACCACATCAGAAAATCTACTGAGTCAACAACTGCAGCAGACAATAACAGGATGAGTTAAAGGAGCAGAGCATTAAAGCAGGTTAGTTCAAACTGTACAGCATTTAAAATGTCGCTGACAAGATTTAATATGACGATTCACACTCAAGTGCTACATGAATTCACTTAGGAAGGATTTGGTACATAAGATCTGAGTGTGGAAAGACAACTGGTTCAACTTGCTATGTCAAATTACTGCACATGGACGACTGTTCCTGTCTCTGTTCTGCATTATCACCATCAGTTTTTAAATCATTTAAAAGGAAAAGTATTTGCTCAATCTGTCTACTTAAGAATTTGTTTAACTTACAATAAGCAAGCTCATCTGAAGCTCACTTTCTTGACTAAGGATCCTCTGCACACATAGGATGTGGCTACGTAACAGATGTAGTAAGGAACTGAAACTGTTGTAGCAATATACATGTTGTTTCAACTGTTTTCTCTGATAAAAAAACCCCCAGCATTTCAGTGGGATATAAGTGACTTCACTATATATGTAGAAACAGTGCAAGAATCATATGGTAATAATTACTACAAGTGCATAGTTCACTTTTTCTTGACAAGAGCCACATGGAGCTTTTTTTAATCTATTGTATCACATTTATGATGTAACAATATATCAATGCAAATCAAACAAACGCAAAGCAGCTTTCCAGCTGAGACTCCAGACACACTGAAATCAGGCAGCTCCAACTTCGGGGTCCTATTCCCAGCTCAGCCCTCAACACTCACATTTTCTCTTTCTAGCTGTGATGTTAAAAATGTGTGGTTTAAATCACTAGTGAAAGTAGAGAAACCACCACCACATTTATCACAAATTCCAACACCACAGCAAAACCGAACATAGGAAAAATTGATCTCCCTCCAAAAGCCTCCTAGAGTGATCACCTCGGGAAGGAGTTACTTATTGGTCCTTAGCAAACACAGGGGCTCCCCTCTTCCAAAGCAACACCTTCACCATGCAGCTTGGAGTAATACCAACCTGCCCCTTGATCCACAGCTTAAGGCTACAGCATGGAAACAAAACTAAACTCAGCAGAAGACCCAGATGCTAAGCAAGGGTATGGCAGCACTACGTGAAAAAAGCAGCCCAGATGAAATGGCTATAGGTCAGACCTGCTAATTTCCCAAGTGCTGTGCAATTAAAATACAGTGTGGTAGTGCTTTAGAAGCTCATTACTCCAACATTCTTGATTTCTTTTTGAGACACGCAATATCTAAATGCTGTAAGTATCAAAGTCCCATGACACAATACATTCTTCTGGTGTGATTTCATGAGGATGGATCAATACCACTCCAGAGAGGATCCTGGTGGGTTAATTATGTGCTGCCAGTCAGGCTGGACATCTGGATGATTCAAAAGTTTGTACATCTCAAAGGGGAACGTGGTGTCTGGGATTCCCAGGAGCATATTGCCTTTTGCCCAAGATCAGGCACCCCACTCCACTCCTACTTGCTCACACAGTGATCCAGAATCAGCTAATCAAAGAAAATGCCTGCCTGCTTTGCAGACCATTTGCTACTTCTGCCATACTGTGGCTTTGTTTTACCTTTTGGGATCTTGTTTTTGGGGCACACAGCAGAGCTCTGAGACGTTGCCCAGCTCTATCGCTCTCTGCTCTGCTATCACTCTGCAGACCAAAACACCAGGTTTGCCTCATCTTGACTACCAGTCTTGCCCCAGTTTTTGACTACCAGGAGGCTTCACAATACTGCTCACAGCAGGACCTGCTGCTCCAGGCACCACCTCTGGGCCTGCCACGTCTGCCCCCATCAGCATCCTCTCTGCATGGGCTGCACCCTGCTGTATGCCATCTGCTGCTGAGAGCAAAGCCTTCCCACCATGTCAAATGCCTTGCTGTGACCACACAGCCACCAACCAGGGTGTGATCAGTGCAGATTCAGGCCCTTTTTGCACTGCTCAGAATGAAAGTGAAAAGGAGCTGGTTGAGATGTCTTCTCTGAGGCAATTGCAATACCTTCAAGAAGCACTGGGCCATGTCTGGCTCTATTAGGAAGGGAGCTAGAAGAAAACACCTCTTCAGTGCAATACTGCTTATTTCCCACAGTATACAGGGAATCAAACATCTGTCATGAGCCCATGAAGTCCAGAACACTTCGTGGCTCATGTCAGCAAGTGATGGTTGTCACATTAGCTTCCTGTCTTGGCAGTGGCCATTCAAAATGCAATTGCAGGCTGTATCTGTCTGACTCAAGCCTGTACCACCAGTTCTCTTGCATTGCATAGAACCAATTTTAATAATCCAAATTAATCCTAATTAATGGGGGAAGCTGTGGCAGCATTATAAAAAGTGAAAGGTATTCTTTACGTTTGAGGTTTGGATTTTGCAGGATACACAGATCTTAATTTCATAACTGTACATTAAAGTCAAACCAGCAAAGGGATTAAATTAATCTAGTTTCTACTTCAATGAAGAGAAAATGGTTCCCATCATTGTCCCATCAAATCACTTGATTTCATAAGTCACATATAAGTAAGATGAACATTTATAAATCCAGAAAAAATAATCAAGTCTTTCTTATTCTGTTATGTCTACAAAGTTTAGATGTGGCAGGAAAGCGATGTAATTTAAAACTACCGTTTGGGTCAGCGTATCTATTTACAGTGTTCAATTACATGATCATATCATTTTGCACAGCCTTCTTTATATTGGCAAGCTATAAAAGAGCTTCTTCGAATGGAACCATTGTTCTGCTGCATGCTCTAAGAATAGCATAGACTATATATGAGGCCTCAGCACCAGGGCTGTGCCGAGGGCCTGCCTTGATAAATTCAGAAGTTTCCTATTGCATCAAAGTTCCTTCCTCCTTTCTCTTCCCGGTCTCTCTTGCCCAAATATACCAGACTGTATTTGGGCCAAGCAGCTCCCCCCTCCCTGCTCCCCCATAGGAGCTGCTGTGAGGTACTGATCTTCCACCTTTTCTTTCTCAGGACAGACAACTGCATTTTATTATTTCTAAATTTGAAAGACTGCTCCTTTTTTTTTACCCATTTTTAGCCTAGTCTGTCACACAATAACAGTACTAGGTGTTATTTTTTTCACCTGCTTGCTAAGAGATGCAGACATCTGAAAGAAGGCTTCTTGGGTACTTTACCCAGCTCTGGACCTCTTTTCTCTTTGCCAGTGGGTGATGGCTTATCCACAGCAGAGCAGTGGCACTTCAGTCCCAACTCTATCATCATAAAATCATTCGAAAGTCTGCTAGAAAATTCAGTTCAGGAATTTTTTTTATTTTCTCACAGTAGTGAAAATATTGTAGGCAAAAGAATAAAGGTCTTTAAGGCAGCTATACAGTTTTGCTTTTAGCTGGTGAGGGGATAGAAGAAAGAAAAAAAAACAGCTTTCTATTTTCTGGCTGATTAAAGAAACTCTAAGAACATCAGTGTTGGTTATGTTTGATAAGACATATATGGAGGATGGATAACAAAAATTAAAACATGAAATGACAGAAAAAAAATCTCAGGTTTAAACAAAGGAGATAACAGAGAAAAAAAAGAAGTTATGAAAAGAGCAGCAACTCCTTTTTACTCCTGTCAGAGATTTTCAATATCCTCCCAAATCAGGGTCTCAGTGAAGAAAAAAGCATAGCTTATCCAGTTCAGATAAACTTCAGGTAATCCCAAGGGTATTTTGACCTACAGACAGGAGATGATTTAGCAAGTCTGCTTTGCTCTCTGCCTGCAAAGTCCTGTGCTTAAACTGTGAGCAAAGCAACTGTGGGATAAAAACCACCTGTGCAAAGTTTTGCTATCTGTAAGGGTTTACTGGTGGTTCTCAAAAGCCTCCTAAAGAAATAAAATGTAACAGGGAGGACAGTTCAATTCCCAAATATCACTAGAGGCAACATCAGATGAGCACTTCTTGCCAAGATCCAAAATGCCTGACAGGCACTTGGGAAATCAGCTCAGGGAGTCACCAAGAGGTTAGATTTCATCTCAGCAAGTGACCAGAAGTTATGTGAGAATATTTTTTCAGATTTAAAGGTGTGTTCAAAACTAAGCAGACTGCTTCCATACAATTTCTTCTAATCTAACTCACTCTGCATCCCAAACAAGCAGACCAGGAATGCAGCAATTTGGCACAAGCTGCTCATGAGAGGGAAGAGGACCCAGCTGCTCTTCACCATATTATACACTACTATCCCACTCTCTCTTGGCAACTTCAGATTGTGGCAAATGCTGTGGGCAAATGCTTGAGGAACTGAGCCTCATTTTATTCTAGTTTTAAAAATTCCATCAACATGCTCACTGAAGAAATTCCTCCTAGAAATGTTTCATGTCAGCTTATAGAGATAATTTTTTTAACCTTGTTAGTTTTGGCCTGTCTCAGTCCCTCTGGAGTTGTTTTGGCCAGGACTCTCAATTTCTGAGAATCTCACAGATAGTATTACAAAAGGGAGATTTCTTCAAGCACACACTCTGATGCACTGTGGGACATTTTATGGCATCTTTAAAGAACTTGAACTCTCTGGAACACTAAACATATAGAAATAGATTCCCCGTTCAAGAACCATCAAGTCGTGTGAAATCTTTCCACTGCATCAAAGAGGAACTTCTGAATAAATAAATGGAGCAAACTTGTCTGATAGAGCAAATAATAGCTGGAATGTGTATCACTTTATTTGGGCATTCCCCTTTCATATGCTTGAAAATTCTTCATTCATGAATAACATTAGATTATTACTTAAACAAGAGTGCTGTCTCTATCCTCAGACAGTGCTGGTCTTCTGTGTAGCAGACAGTGCAAAGAAATATGGTCCAAGAATATCTAAGAAAATAGAAAGAAAAAGGTAAAAGAAAAGAGTGCTGAAGATACTGTTTTAGCTGAGGTCTCTGAAGCAAGTGATGAAATACCCCACAAATGTGAAGAAGTAAAAACTGGTCTTCAAAAAGGAGGTCACCCTGGTTTTAGAGTGCTCTGAAGGACTCAGGTTACTTTTCTGAGAAGTCTATTTTGGCTTTACTATCAGCAGCACCCCTGGATCATTTAGCCCTTCCATTGGCTTCTGCCAGGTTTTAATTATAGTTGCTGTAAGGGCCTGTATGCAAAATATAACATGCCAACATTGTCTGGCAAAGCTGAAATATAGGTGAGTAACATCTGTTTGAGCAGAAGGACGACACAATTTGCTGAGAGCTGCAACTCAAATCTGTGACAGAGACAAGCTTAGAAGACAGGTATTCATCATGTCTAAGGACATAGCTTTGGGATGGTGGCTACTTGCTGAATTAGGGGAAAGAAGAGAGGAACAACTAAATCTTTCCATTAAAACTAAGTGCAATGTGTGATTTGATTATCCAGCTAGAAAATCAAAGTGCAACTTCATCCAACTACCAATGTAAAGTGCATCAAGCATTGGCACACTGAAGGGTAATGAGCAATAAGCAGCGATGTGAGACATGATTACACTAAGTCATCTGGATAATTTGATAGATATCATAATTCATTATCATCCCACAAATAAACTGCAAAACTGACTTCATTTATTACACCTGTGATGCCATCAGTCTCTTAAGCAGTCACTGCTGGTAAAGGGAAGTTTCCACTCACTTTGAGCACATGCCACCCTCCAGATACCTGTACAGTGAAATGGCCCCACTCTGCTCCCACAAGCACCCCAAATAAATCCAGGAGGGATCCATTTGTAATTTTAATGTCTCTGGCCAATTTACTGTAGCTTAAGAAACTCTTTAACATGGGTGGATGGATAACACAGCATCTGCATTTTCTTCACAATAAGAACCAATTTTATATCCTCAAACAGTGGAGATAATTTTGTTTGATAGAGCACTTTATGAAAATGGATTATCATTTTATAAACAAGAAATCAAATGTCATTAAGAAAAAAAATCACAATACTAAGAACAAGGCTTATTTTTAAGCAAAGATATGTGAAGAGAAAAAAATCAATTTGATGAATTTATACAAAAGGCTAAAAAATACCCAGTATTTAAATCACAAAAAAAAAAAAAATATTCAGAGAAGGCCTGAGAACTCAAGTAGTATATCTTTGTGCTATAAGGACTGTCTACACATCATTTATGACAGATATTTCTCAAACTTGTTTTTAAAAGCTTCCCATCTTCAGGCAATCACTTTCCACATTTCGCTAACCTTTCCTGAGAAGATATTTCTCAATATATTTTTCCACTGAACCTTCCTGCCAAAACATCATTTTAAAATGTAAATCCATTGGTTCTTGTACTAGCAACAGCGGATGTCTAACAATACCACATTGCCTTTAGTTCTGGGGTAACTTCTTGTTGAAGATTATTAACACATTTTCCTTCACTCCTCTGAGAAAAGTGAACAGCTTTGCTTTCTCTGTCCTTCCTCATATTTTAAGTACACCTCTGATCATTTCCATGGCAGAGGAAACTGTGATCTCCAACTGATCTCTGTATTTCTTTAAATGTTTAACAATGCACACACTGGTCCAGGAGAGGGTTCAAAGGAAGGATCATCTCACCTTTGATGTACACCCTCCTTGGCCCTGCTCCCATCACAATGCTGCTTTTTCCCTCAGCGACTAGGCAGACATTCTTACTAGGCATCTTAACTTTTAATTCACCCAAAATGAGAGCCTTCCCCCTGGAAAATACCACTTTTCCCTGCTGCTGATCACTGCTTCCAAGAGGGGGTTAATGGTTGTGGCCATACTGCACTACAACAGTAGCAGAGAGATTTGAAGGCTTTACTAGTGCAGTAGCTCATTCACAAAACCACTTACTCCTCACATGCTATCAGTGTAGGAGACAGATTTTAGGCTTTGATCAGGTAATTTTCATGTGCTGGACTTAGGGGTTTATAAACACATTTCCTTCTCTAGGTTTTGTCCATGCAGTTCTCCCTTTTCTGCATTCATTTTGGCTGCCCAGTTAAAAACAAAAATGATCACTAATATGCCTGTACAGAATAAGAACCAACTATGTCACTGAAATTGTGACCCTCCACACACATACCAAAAAAAAAAAAAAAAAAANAAAAAAAAAAAGAAAAGGAAAAAAGGCCTTTCATATACAAGCCTAATTGAGAAACCTTCCCCGTAGCTGAGAAGCAACAGCTTATCAGCACTTAGTGTATCACCTGGGTGCAGAGGGACAATTCTCTTATGCATATTGAAGGCTTCACACTTAAAAAGTGGTTAATGGTGCTTTACTATATCTCTCCAAGCAGTTGAATTGCATTTCTCCCTTTGTTGCAAGCAAAGAGAACAGTTCAGAAATATTTTCCATATTGGATCTCTAGTGAAACCAGAACTGCTCCTACAATTGTGCAAATCAGTAAACCCTTTCAGTCTTCAGGCAGGCAAAACCACCAAGGAAGCCTTTTCAAAGAGACAGTGAGGTCTGGGGGTCTGCTGCACCCATTCTCTCGGCCATAACAAAAAGGTAATGTCACCACATAACATCTGAGAACAAAAAGCAAATACATGTCACCAGCAGCATTCACCCATCCAACCATCTGTTAAAATGCTTAGCCACTGTCACAGAGTTCTTATTTCAAGCTCTTTGCAGATATTAACAATGGTGGTTGAGACTGTGGTAAGAAAGAAGCAGAAAGCAGATCTGCAGAGGTGCAGAGAGCTGCCTCTCCAGCCTTTCATTATCATGGGATGCTTTCTGGTGAAGCGATCACCTCTGATTTGTTGAATCAGTGCCTTAATCATGTACTTGGCACCAAGCAAAGAAGCTACCAGCAATATTAACAGGGTTATCCAGGATTGGGGGTGGAAGTCCCTGTTTTTTAAAGCAAGAGTTAGACAGTATTACCACATGATCCCCTCACTCAGACTCTTTGAAGTGTTATGAAAACATTTTTAAAGCAATATTTGCCACAGGGTTGTCACTCATGTTATATCTGTCTTACCCCTCCTCTTTCCATCTGTGAGCACCTCATTACCAGTGGATAATACTGATGCTGTAATACCACTTTCCCTTGGGAACAAAATAATAATCATCTGTGTCATTTGAGAAGGATCCTGCTTGGGCCTCTGTGTGCAGGAATGCACAATTATAAAGCATGCCTGACAAAAACATTTGATTTCGTTCTGTTCTTAGTTCAAGAAATACAGGTACAGTGTGTGATCATTTGTTTCTAGTTAGGGGTTTTGAATACTCTTTTGTTTGCAAAAAAAGCAAGTGCATATGCCCATTAAGACTGAAAATATACTAAAGATTTCAGTAAATGCAACAAGAAAACTGTTGTTACCAATGTATTTCTATTTGTCCATAGACTACAATAAGTATTACTTTCATTAGTTTTGTGATTCAGCTCTATATTGTCTCCTTAGAATGTTACAAGGGCTCGGGCTGTAATAGGTTTTATCAGAAAATGGCCTGTTCAAAGCAGCTTGAGAAGTCAAGGGTAGGGTGAAAAGAGCACAGAAGGAAAGACTGCAAGTGCCAGCAAATGGAATGAAATCTTTGTACACAATGTACTCATCTGTATTTTAAGGGAGTTTCTCAAATAATTCTTTCAGATTTCGTCTTGGCAGATGATATCATTAGTGCAAAGGAGGAGGGAAAATATGGCTGAGACTCTTGAAACAATGAGTCCCATTCCTATTTAGGGAACTTTTGTTCCATCTCCTTTGCTTGGAATACAACTGTCCCTCAAACCCCTAAAAGTAGATCCTTGTGTACAGCACTTTTCTATCATGGAAGATTTAAATTAAATTCTCCCTACTCTCCCAAGTTGTTATTGAAGCCTCCACCAAGACTATTTAGACAAAGGAATAATGCCTTTGCAGAAGCCCAGCCACAGGGCATCTTGCAGGTTGCAGGCTTCACAGCTATGCTGTGAGGTGCCCTTCAGCAAGACAAAACATTACCCAGTTCCAGCCACAACAGAATACCTCCATTGCTCCACATCTGCTTTTCTAGGAAGGCATTCTCTGCTCCAAAATCTTACAACTGCTCTGGTTTTGTTTTGCTTTGCTTTTGAGATCAATGAACTTCAGAAAAATGTAAAGGTAACCTCCAAATACTAATACAACCTAAGCTTATAGTCAAAATGGTGGTCCTCTTGTGCAAGTAAAATGGATATTTCATGCAGTATCCTGTCCCAGCTCCATTTCCAAAAACTCAGGCAAAACAGCCTCTAAAAGGCAGCATCCAGCATGTCCGAGCCCTGCCTCCAGCCAAGAGAATGAAAGTCACCCCCCTGAGCCAATTGATGGAGGATAATGGTGGAGTGGAACAATCTGAACCAAAGCTATTTTTAAACTTTATCATCAGGGGAGTTAAATCACTTCACTTAATGCTAGCTGTTGTCAAGATTAACTATAGCATCGTGGGAAAAAAAAGGGCTAAAGTCACATAATAATTACATGCACTTAGATGTTTATTAAGAACAGCTACTCTTGTAAAATTATAATGCTGTGCTCATAGATTAGAGCTCAAGCTCCATCAGCACTGTTGTAACACTTACTGAGATTAGTCATTTTGTTAATGAAATATACAATTGGATTACGCTTTTTAAAAACACTTTACATAGAGACCTTTTAACTTCCAAGTATATGACTGAGTTGATCTTACACATTGGTGTTAAATCTATTCACAACAATGACCCTCACTTTTTTTACAGAGGTACATGCACACACATTTTAGTTTTTGAAAGATAAGTATGCTTCTACATTTATGTAAGATTCTGTTTAGAGGAGGTGAAAATCCCACTTTATTTGGAAATGACAGCAAGTATCAAAAAATAGATTTGTCCGCTACATCTGGGACTGGGCAAATTTGCAGAGAATGTGCACACAAGACAGAAATCAAAAAGTGAGATGCATGAAGAAAAAGTACTCTTCCATTTAATTCTCATCATCATAAAGAAACACCTGGAGAAGGTGGCAAAAATAACTATTCCCTCAGTTTGCTTCTACTGGACCAGAACCTGCAGTGACCAGGTAAATTAGTTGTGCTCATTACATACTAACCCCTGCTGTCATCATAGATGGGTGTCTTCCAAGCCTTTGAACACTCATTACACAACATCCTGGAGAGGCAGCAGTTGCTGTCATTATTCTTTTCTGGATGAAGACTGAAGCAGAGCAAAAGAAAGGGCCTAATCTGAATGAATAAATAAATAGTTACTTAGAGCAATTTAGGAGAAATTTGTGTATGCAAGTTCAAGCAAGTGATCCATAAGATCTCCACCCCACTGCTTAAACTGTGGGATGTCCAAATTCTCATCAGCCAAAAGAGGCTCAGACTCTCATGCATTTTTTGAGCACTTTCAGACTCTGCCTGTGGACTGGGTTAAGCTTAGCCCAAAACACAGTGGCTGTGAGCACAGAATGGGATACCAAGCTCAGCCACTTTTCCCATTCTTGCCAAGTACAGATGCAGCACTCTCACCTACCACCTCCTGCCTTAAAAACTGTACCACTGGGAAGAGAAAGACAGAGGTGAATTCTTACTTTGGAGGTGGGCTGATGTATAGAAAGAATGAATACAATATTCAGAGTAAGTATAAGGCCAAATAAGTGGACAGCTGTTCAGTAGTGAGTCCTGAGTTCATGTTCATGTGTCCTGTTCTGGTTAATACAAGATATATAAAAAAATCATTTTAAAAGTGGCATCTGAGATGAAGTTAGATACACTGTTCTGGACTGTTTTCCAGAAATAGCTTTTTTAAAATGAATTCAGGTATGTCCACCAACTTCTGTTTGTATCAGAACCATAACATTTAGAAAAGGAATTAATAGGAATGAATGGCTAAGGGTAGCTCTGGTGAAGTAGAGGTCAGAAAACAGAAGGGTGACTAATATCTCTGCAATTCCCAGTCCAAAGCTCCCAGCTGCTGAGAAAATCATATTCTGCAAGGTAGCCAGAGATGCAGGGTAATGCAGGATTACTGTTTTGTAGATAATGCTGACGAGGAAAAGAAAATATTTTCTAATCATTACAAGCAAAACTTTTCAATCTTTTAATAAATAATACTAGAAAAAGATAAAAAGAGGATTTTATTTTTGGCTTTCATACTTGTTCACTTTTAATTAATGGCATCTTAATTGGTCACTTTAGGAGAGCAGGAAGTCAGGCATCAAATCTGATTACATATCCAGCCTGGGATTAATTCCTCAGCAAGTCACAATAGACAGAGCAATGGGGCAACACAAAGCAAATTGTCTGTCATACCTCACCCATCACAGTGGAAATTTTATTGTTTAGAGCTGACAGTTTGTAAGCACCACATTCAGGATACATCTTCATTTTTTTAAAAATCCCAGTCCTAGAGGCCATCCAGCTGCAACAGCTATACTGACAGATGAGCACTGTTTACATTCCTCCAGTGGAATGAGATAATACAAGAATGCAAAAAATTCAGCCAAATCTTCTGAAGAGAATTCCCCCCTGTACAAAACATCTGAATTCTGAGCAATGGGATTTTCCATGAGTGGAGAGTGCCATTTTCCAATTTCCACACTTTCAAGCAACCTATTGGCTGGTCTTGCACAACTGCAAACACAGCGGTATGGTTTTTTTAAATGACATCATTTTAGCCAGATACTTTGTTAATCTCCTATTCAGTTTCCTGGGCAGCAGCTCTGAGGAATAATAGATGAGTTGGAAAACCACTTCAGTTTTGATATGAAAGACTTGTGATTTTTTTCCAACTGAACTAAGAGAGTGAGTACAGTAGTTTTTTCACAATACAGTACCTTGTTTTAAAAAATGCCATTTTTCGCTTTGGCCTCATCTTTTCAGCTTGTACTTCAATAAAATGTTCATATTATTATACATTGTGCTGATATCTTGTTGAAATCATAAATATTTGGGAACAGAGGCACAGCAAGAATGATACTCCAAATGAAAATACTTTATTTCAGTTTGTAATACATATTCAATACAAGGACTTATTTATGTGACATTTCTTTGTTTTTTATTGGTCTTCTCTTTTTTTTAATGTGATAATATTAAAAGTTGGCAAAACAGAACAAGGTTGAGCAATTGTTTCTTTAGAATAATACATTCTTACATAAGAGTCAAATCCTTCCCTTGCTGCTTTGACTCCAGTGGAAGTTAGATCTAGCATTTGATGTACATCCTATACTCCGGGCAGAAGAGTGAAAAAATTGAAATGCACAATCCAAAAAATTTTAACCACTGCCTATCCTACCTATATTCATCCCAGAGATTAATATCTACCTGCCTACACAAGAGCAATTAAATCTAAATTCCTAAATAGAGATCATATGGCAGAGGAGATTACAAACATAATGTGGGTCATTTCATCTCTAGTTTGCTGTTTCACTCACAGTCCAAGCAAGTACAGAACAACAAAAAAAAAAATCATTAGCAGCAGACATCTGCTGGCAGACAAATGAGCTGATCTCAATCCAGCTTCCTCTGGACACACAGACAAATTGGGACAGAGGAGAGGTGAGGAACAGAAGGGTTACAGGCAAAGCACCAGAAAATGCATATAGCTACAAACTCCCTGCCTCTCAGAGAAAAGCCTAGAACTGCCCCATCTCTTGATCCCTAGTGGCCTCACCAGAAGCTGACAGGCAAAACACCACAGGAACAACTGCAGCACTTCAGTGGGAATTTCAGTTTCTAATGCTTTATTCATTTTTTTACAAGCAAGTCTGTCTTTTAAAAAGGATTTGAAAGTTACATAATAAATAGTTTTTCTATATTAGAAAGGAAGACAGAAATTATTCTATTTAAGTGCACATGTTGCTTTACAAGAAGCCAGTCTTTCAGATGTTTCATCAAGACTGTCATCACATATCATGGCATGCTTTACATTTAAAGGAGGAAAGGAAGGTTTTGTTCTTTAAATCTCGGCTCTACCACAATCCAGGCGATTAGGTGAGAGACAGTTTCAACTTTCATTGCTAGGCCAGCAAGCTACAGCCAAGAACGAAAGATAGGACATGCTGGGGAAGACAGACACTCCTTGAGCAAGTCAGTGTTAATAAGAACTTCTTAAGAGAGCCCCTTTCCCGGGAATGTGGATGAACACCTTCAGGTTTCACTGACAGCAAATTAAATCACACACATACATGAGGTTATGGCAATACACTACTAAAAGCAACACATCTCAATGAGAGCAAAAATCACAAATCCTTAAAGTGAGAGAAGTCTACAGTGGAATGGGATGCTCTATTTGGTGAGCTCCTTTTCCTTTCTTCCACTTAGATTTTTTTAAATGTTCATTCAGATTTCTGGCTTGCTAGATTGTCTTTGAATGAGAGAGACCAGGCAAAGAACACAATCTAAAGTCTGAGTATTCATTTTGCCTTTTCCCAGATAATAGTATCCAGGTAATCAAAGCTATACAGCATGGTTGTAAAGTCCAGGCAGAACCAAACTTAGGAACAAGAAGAATAGCAAAGAGTTAACATCAGCCAATAGCAAGCCATTGTTTCCTTTTTAGGAATAATTATTTGAACTAAAAATTCAGACAAGTTCTGTGAAAACATCTGCTCAAGAACCTCAGTATAAATTAAGTCATCTCAATATATACAAAGAATGAATAAAATTACTCCACAAATAAGCCAAATGCTCTTTATAGGTTACAAATATTTAGACAGTTAAATGCCAATTCTTAAACAAGGAGAACAGATCCAGAGCTTGGAGAAGTCACAAATATGTTCCTTAAAATATTGCTGTTAAAGAGAGAATTCAGGAACATTATGACTGAAAAGTTAGAGTTATTGTTCAGTTTTAATTAGAATTTAGGCTGATGAAATGCATACAAATAAGCCACACATAAACTAAAGGAGATAATCATAAGTCATGCATAACAGATTTTTATGGCTATATTCTTCATCCCTCCAGCTTAATAAACTCCTGGTTATATTCCTCAGAGGTGAAGAGATTCTTCAAGGACATAGTACAGGACAGTGTTTTGTTATAAAAATAATATTTTATTAATAACATAAATAGTAAAAAACACCATTATTTTTATATCTGAAGCAAGTTAGAAGAATGAATTATTCCTCCATTTCACCCCACAGGAAAGTGTTAGATAGAAGACATGTTGTGTTGGGCACTGTTACAATTTGTTACAAGCTAAATCAAGTTTAAAACCACTGTGTAGACAATAGTTCAGTTGTCTCAATATTATTCAGGCTTCTTCCTTTTAAAACAGTTCTCATTCTATTTTCTGTTTGTTTGTTCCTTTGCTATGATCATAAACACTCCAGCTGCAGTTCAGAACACTCAATTTAATAATGTTATGAACGACAAATGAAGTGGATGTTATACAAAACTTGTCAGATAGGAAGACTTGGTAATCACAACAGTCATTGCCTACCACACACTTTTATTGTTTGCATCAAAAGGAATTGATTCTTTTTCGTTCTTTTTTTCTTCTTCTTCTTTCTTTTTTTTTTTTTTTTTTTTGCTGAATGGCAACATTCCTTAACACTTAGCACTGCATGATTTGTAAGAGTGAAATAGCACAACATAGGGATTGATGAAAGAGTGACTGCCCAATCCAAGTTTCATTTTCATTTATTTTATCCTCAGCTGAAATGACCAGTCACTATTTTCAGCTCTTTTGGGCTGTTCTGTCAGCAGCTGATCTAGCAGAGAAAGAGCAGAACTGAGGAGCACAAGGAGACCAGATCCCGTGCCTGCTCCACAGAAAGCACTTGCAAAGCCATATCTGTATTTTAACCTTTTTCCTACCTTCCGATCAGCAGCTTTTTCTGCACAAATTGTTGGTATGGTCTCTTTCTTGAAGACATCTGCAGACTATGGCCACAAGGTGGGTTAGAGAGGCTTGGAAAACCACTACCTGTGAAGGAGCAGTTTGGGGAGCAGCAGCAGAAGGTTTGGGAACATGCTTCCCTAGAAAGGGGCAATGCCCTTCTGGCCCTCTACCCTCTGCCTGCATGGGCCTGTAAGCTCCCTTTATGCCAAGACCAGTACTTGTGGTGAACCAGACCTGACCTGGCAGAAGGAAAACCCAAGACACATAACTATGATCAGTATAGAAAAGCTGAAAACAAGAGTCCAAACATAGTGCAAGGAGGGAACACAGGACCATGTATCCCAGCAGACGCAGCCTTGATTCAGCCTTAAACCTCATCCTTGGGTGAAATAGGCCAAGAATGTGTCTGGGATGTAACCACGAGTAGGAAAGTGTACAGGCTTGGCTGGGACGCAGAAGTCAATTTGCCATGTGCCTCCACAAAGAGGTCACAGAAACTAAGCAGCCCCAGCTGACAGACTCCATCAGCCTGGCCGAGCCCAGGGTGGGGAAAGTGGCCAGGCAACAGCCAGTGGGCCACAGGTGCTGTCCATGTTCCCCAGTGTAAGGGGGGCAGTTGATCTGGTCAGAGTTTAAGTTATTTATACCAACAAAGAGTTTGTCCTGTCACTGCTGTATTTTATAACCAGCTCTGCCTCTTCCGTTGGCCAGCAATGTCTCGCGCAGCGTTGGACTGGCACTGCTCCCAAATAACTCGACTCCAGTTTCACATTCCTCACCTCCACGTTCACGCTGCCCAGCGGTTTATTTTACAGATTCCCTGGCCTCAAGAGGCTGCTATCATGTTCCTCCACCCTGACCGCAGCCCTGCCTCCCTGTCCCTTCTCAATAGGACCTTTGTTGCCTGTCACGTGGGGGTCAGTGGTGGCACCTGGGAGCACCTCTTGCCGGCAGACCTGGTGCCTGCCTCCCCAGGCTCTCCTCTGAGAGCCGCCACTGACACACTGTGTGGCTGCCCCAGTCACACACTGGATGGGACTGGTGTGTGTTTCTGCTCCACACAGGGCCCTCAGCAATAGCAGAAACAAAATGCAAGACACTGCACACAGCCAGCAAAGCAAAGCACCTACTCCTTTCTTCATTTATGGTGTGTTTTCACTGCAGCCTCGCATATTCCCAGGAGGAAATTAATCCTTCAGAACAATGTATTCCATTCCTTCAGGATGATCTGGCTGGAGGAGAATTCCTTTAATCCTAGCCCATCTGTCCACTTCTGTAAAAAAAATCATTTCCATTGATCTCACAAAACTGCAAATCCAAGATTACATTGAATTAATCATGTAAAATTGTTTACCATGATCAAATTACATGACAGGCTCAAAGTGAAAGTGACAGTTATTAAGACCTTTCCCAGTTGTACCCTGATGACAGGGCAGGTAAATGAGAAAGGCAGCTCTGCCAGTGGGTGTTTCCAAAAGATGACAGTTTCTATCCATCATGTACTGTAATGGAGCCCTAATCTTTCATTAGTGTTACTGCAGGGTCCCAGGATGTGAATCCTCCAGGACAGAAGCCCTGGTTGATCTGGGCCCAAATTCTGAGCTGCCCCCAGTTGTGGAGACAACACAGAGAGCTTTGCCTTTGCAGAAGACACAGCTTGCTCTTGCCCCTCATTCAAACCTCCCGGTGGTGGTGCAGAGCCACCTGGTTCTCTAATTACTGCTTGCAAATGCAGGTCACACATCAGGGAACAGATCTATGGTAGACTGAAAGCAACGACTGAGTACAATAGGCTTGAGCCCATCATGAATAGAGCCCTAATAGGTAAATATTTGTGTATCAGCACCTTTCTCAAGGGTTGTATTCAGTTTGCTCTTCAAAGAGTGTGTTGAAAGAGTACCGCCTACCCTCTATTTATTCCCATTAGAGGCTACTATTACCCCTTTGGGCCAGAGTCCTTAGCTAGTGTTCAGATTGTTTTTCTTGAGGAAACTGAAGATTGAATTGTGTACAAACAGGGTAGCAATCCTGTTTATTTACTGAAAATGGGCATTAAATTGTATTTCTCTTAATACAATCATCAAACAGCAAGAAGGAATTTCTTTGCTCTTTATTCCAAGCCTTTTATTCACCAGCCAGCACTTCACCCAAAAAGCATGACCTTTTTCCTTGTTATTTTTTTTCCCCCTTCTAAGGCCCCATTACTGTAGCTCATTTGACCATTCTTGGCTTTCTCCAGCGGTGTCTGCCTCCTTTTGTGGTATCCCAGCTGCACTGCCTACACAAAATTTTATCCAGCTCACACCCCGACATACCCTTTTCCTCTCTTTTATCCTCTTCTGAAATCCTTGCAGTGATCCATCTTATCTCCCAGATGGCCTTGAATGGATTGTGCCATGGCCATCAGCCCCTATATTTTCAGGATTTTTACACTTGTTCTAAGGTGAAGGTGGCTTTTACAATCATCAGCTTCCAGGAGAATTCAGACAGCTTCCTCCCCAACGATACACTCACTTCCACAAGGACTCTGGAGTTTGTCACTGAGAGAAGCTCCTACCTGTGCCAGCACATGCTGTGTGATGGTCACACCATACAAGGGGTGGCTTTGGCCAGTTGAAGCCAAGGACAGTAAGACTGCAAGTTTCTGGGCACTGCTTCATCTTCCCTCCTGCTACAAGTGAAAAGGAAAAGCCCGGAGCACTTGCAGAGCATGTTCCTGTCACTGCAGCACCATGGAGGAAGGGAACCCAGCTACTTCAGTCCCTTGTCTTCCCAAGGACCCCACAACTGGAATAGCTTCACTGTGGCATCATCAGTCAGCTATTGATATCAGACAGCACTGATTTCTTACTGTAAAACTGTTCCAAGACTGTAAATATTGTATTGTCAAGAAAATAAGGGATAAGAAACCAAACTCCTTTTAGACCAACTTGACTATATTTCAAATTCAAATTGCATTCATTTTGATCACAGATTCTTACTGTCCGTAGCAAAGTCTGAGATGAGAGTTAATGCTGGTTTTCCTGTACCCTGAAGAGAGAGCTTCCCTCAATTTCAGTCCTCAGCTTACCAATAAATTACAATTCTTGCAAAGCCTGCACAAAACCCTCCTCTCAGTAGAATCAAAATGACACATTTTTATTGATAGGGGAAAGAAAAGCTTTTTTTTTTCACCCGATTGTCAATACAAAACTAGATCTCTACATCAGCTTGTTCTTTATCCTCAAGTACTGTCACTAAAAAATATGTTACAGGGGAAAAAAAGATATACTATAGTGATGTAAGGGTCCTGCTTTCCACTGAAGTCATCGTAAGCATGGAGAACTGTAGATTACTTCACAGCCTGAGGTTTGAAGCCTGCACTCATTGCTACTATCTCAAGTTCTGCTACATGTCTGTTGCCTACCTGAAATTTCACATGAATTGCTGAAACTTGCTATCCATTATTGTCTAAAATGCAGAGTGCCAATGAACTGCACTCTCTAATAAAAGAAAAAGTTGCTGCTTGATTATCCATCCTGAACTCAGCTACCTGGAAACCATTTCACTTACAATAACTTATGATTAAAGGAACTACAAGTATTTATGCTCACCCTCACTCAACATATTGCTCCTTTTAGGGCAACATACAGGCAGAGTTCCATTATTAAAAGCTATTCCCCACAGATATATTTCACTTCTGTATTTGTTTCATTTCACGCTTTGTTTTGTGCTTTCTCAGGCTGTAGTACATCTGTTTAGACCCCAAACCATGCAGTGTGGGAAGTATACCTAATGAAGGCAGAATTCCAGGGATATTCTGAGAAATGTGAAACAAAGCACAGTACCTTGGTAGTTTCTGTTATTGTTTGGACTTGATTTGAAAATGAAGTTGACAATCTTTTGATCATATATACTGTAAAATATTATTACACAGCCATAAATACTACTTCCTGCCTTAAGAAAAATTATGGGCTATTTTCCAGATGCATTGTAGCATAATGGGCATGGCATCAAAAGACAAGATCAATGAGTACAGAAAAAACATGCTGCTTTTTTTTTTTTTAAATAAGTTAAATAACTTGACAAGTTTGAATGGGAATGTGAACACATCTAAGGTAAGATTTTAATACAGAAGTGGCCAACACACTGTACAGGAATTTGTTCCTTTAACAGATGCACTATCAAATATGTGAAATATCCCAATTTTGACAGAAAATAATGGACTAAATCCTCATCTCAGTTACTGACTGGCTTCAGTTCTCATGGGATGGAATTTAGTGTGGTGAATTTAACAGGAAACAATAGACCAAGCAGTCTCATTGCCTGTAAAAATTAAACACTATTTTCATAACTTGGGAGTTATGTAAGGAATATCTCAGAGGCACAGTTGTAAGAGCTTCACACTTTGCAAGCACACTTTGAAGGATAAGGCCAAATGATAATTGCCTCCAGAACTTGGGAAGTATACAGATCTCAAATAATTACAATCCCCAGAGCATGATAATCCCCAACTGCATGAGCAGTTTGGAAGTGGTTTAATGCACTTTTGGAGAGAAGATGTGGGGGCAGAGGGAGCAAGGAAGGGAGGAGGCCTTTGCACAGCCAAGTTTAATCATTCTTGCTCTATGTGCACATGCTTGTCCTTAAGTAGTTAAGCACCTTGTTCCCCTGAAAGTCCCTAAGAGTAGAAGTAGGCCACATATACCCACACCACTCACATGAACAAGATTAAATACACCCCAGCATTTTTAGGAGTCGAAATTGAGTTGCAACCTCACTGGATTAGCTGCTTTCCATCAGTAAAAATATGTACACTTTGGTCACGCAGGAAAGTGAAAATTGCATACACACCCTTCTATGTGTACATTGGCTAAAGGAGATCTCAGCCCAGAGTGCTGCATCCTATTTATAACTGGCTCCTTTTAAATTTAATAAAATACACATATTTGAAAAAAAGTTATGGAAACATTCATCCAGCTGAGAGAGGAGCTCTCATGGCTGGTGAGGACTGGGAACAGGATATGGATAGAAAAATTCTTAACAGCCCAGTCTTCATCTTTTTCTTTCTTGCCAATTCTTCCCAGACAACTGAGACACCAGACCTGTGGCTTTTGGGCCACCTGTGTTCTACTTCATGTTCCCCCTAGGTTCAGAGCTAACTTGCTCATGACTGGAAAGTGATAGTGGAAGAAAACTGTAAAGTCAGATTTTGAAGAAGGATTTGAAGAATGCAAGCAGAAATCAGAACTAACTGGAAGGGAGCCGTAGGAAGTGGAGAGAAACACAACAGCAGAGAGATGATAGAATTCTGTCTGCAAGCCCTGTGTCCCAAGAGAGGCAGATTTGTAGCACAAGGGAGCCACTGCTCGAGGTTCCAACAGGCACACCATGTGCAACTCTAGATTTCCTTCAGAAGAGCTCTAGCCTGACCCTGTGTGCCATTAGGTGTGCTCCTGGCGAACACTGACAGGATTAGCTTCATGCAAAAGAAATTCAGTCAAGACTTGCAGCTCAGTTCGAGGATAGCCACTGGTGATGATGGGAATGTTCTCTACAAAAAAGCATTTCTGATCCAAGCTTGCTGGACGTGCCCTGGAAAACATGACATTGCAAAGGCAGGGTAACCAGACAAAAGAAACTTCCCTGGAATTTTGAGCAGGGAAGAGGTCTTTGAAATCCACGTGGGTATAAATTAGGAACTCACACAGACCATGCAATCAGCTCATAGCCCTGCTACCCCATGTCCCACAATTAGGTATACAGCCCATGCTGTCAGTATTCCTATACCTCCACACACTCCGGATGCGAAGGAACTTTTGAAGTTGGCCTCATATGTATGGTTTTGCTTCTGTCTCACAGACCTCATATCAGAGCTCTTTAGATGCACTTAAAACCCAAGAAAAGGCGCTAGTCTTCAGTGGAGGGATTACATAAGCCTCTAGGACTGAGTTTTAGCACTGGACAGCATTTCCATACATTCTTATATAGAAATACCCTTTTAGCCTAAAATAAAATCACTGAGCTGATTCTGTGTGTAGTCATTTAAGGTAATGAAAGAAGTCTCTTGAGATACTTCCTAGAGAAGTAGTCCATCTTCTTATGTTGCTCTCCATAGGGCTGGAACCACAGTAAAATCAAGTTTCGGTGAAATGTGTCACCCATCTTTTTAAACACATGCTTTCTCAGCTCTGATCTCAGAGAAAGAAGCCTGCTATTTCCAAGGGTTGCTCCACTGTGGCTGTTCAACACATGCTGAGGAGATGGAGTCAGGGTCCACAGCAGCAACAGAGCACTATTGCTGGATTCCTGTAAGACCAAGGGTAACTGGGACTACCAGACTGTAAGGATGGAGAGGCAAAATGGAAGATAAGCCTTGTGCTTCCTTCTGCATTCATGTTGTGGTTAATTTTGAAAGTATGACAGGTGAAGATAGGCTGTCTTTTCAGGCCATCATCAAGGCCACACTCATGGCCTGTGGAAGAGTAAAGCCCCAGCTCAAGAGCAGCCAGAGTGCCTGCTGGGGCATGCGGGACCCTGTGTCTGCCAGGCTCAAATGAAAATGGCAACAACCTAAGTCCCCCAGGCCACTTTTAAAGAGCAAGGTAGATATCTATGTAATATCTAATTAAAATAATTAAGCTTTAAGAGTAAATTACTACATAATAATTTATTTCCTGCAAGAGATGTAGCCTCTGTTCCTCTTTCCCATTTAATTCATTTGTCAATCTGCTTTTCTGCCTGTGCTTAGCAACAGAGGTCAATCTTTGACTCCACTATATCAATGGGCATTTCCCACTGCCTTTCAGAGAACTTGTGTTCTTCCTGTCTTTATCAGTGGAAAGAAAGCATATAGACTTAAGTAAAAGATAATGATATTAATTAGTCATAAAGCTAGACTATTTACTAATGCAAATAAGCTGTTGTTTTGGAATTACAAATCCATCCAGAATTATTCAGAGATGGTTTCTGAGAAAACCCACTCCATCAATACCAATGGGCAGAGGTGCAGAAATCTGGTTCCTATTTGTGATGACAAGTTTGAAACAAAACACAAGCTGCAACATGCAAACAGGCAAGTGCAGCCCAGAGTATTATATCAGAGTGCTTGTCCCACATGCAAAGTGGCAGTCAGTTATCATCCTGCACTGTCAAACCATGAAGTGTCTAAGGTGTGGCTCTTCCTGAATTTCAGAACATGATCAAAATAGTGACCATATATAGTGGCAGGATCCTCCTTGGCTACCAAACACCATCCTGTTCCAAAGCACATCATTTTGTTTCCCCCAACCTGCGGGCTCATTCATCACCATATCATTCAAGTTTCATGCAGTTATAACTCTGTTAGCACCAGGTCCATAGAAACTCCGATTGCCTGCTGATACCAAAAGAAAGCACACATCTTTCCAGTAACATAAAACCAACTTTTGTTCTCTAGTTGTTTCCAAATAAGCTGTTCCACTGAATTCAAGTGCATGACAGCTCCGTAAATTAAGGACCACTTGGCAGCAGAGTCCTAGAAAAGTTAAATAAAATACAGTATTAAAAGTCAAAACTTGCTTACATAATGCAGTTTTTTATTTCATCCCTTCCTTCTACATTAACTTTTGATTTTTTGACATATTTGTATTTTTTGTACATTTCTTTTGCAAACACCATAAGAGGGAAAGAAGAAGGAAAAAAAAAAAAAAAGTCAATTTCTTTATTAGACTATTTGTTTAACATTCTAATCCAGGATATTCTTCTACCACACTCAAGAGGAATACCCATTAATTTTAAAATCAATAAAAGAAGAGTTGTCTTGTGGGGTTGCATTTAGCCATTTCAGCTGAAAGCAACAAATGAACAGCTAAAAACAGCTGAAGCCAGTCGAATGTAAATAAGAGATCCTTGCCAAATCTTTCCTGGTTACAAAATGCTCTACCAATTTTAAAGATTCCATTGCGATACCTTTGTACTTTATTTATAAGGCTTTCAGTAAGCCACTCCCTTTCCATATTTGTTTGAGCTTCTGCCCGTATTCCCATGATTAGTGCAGAACAAATCTAGGTGAAAGGTTGATCCTGTTTCACACCAACACTCATCTGAATTTTTCTCCTTTTCCTGAAGAAATATTTTTAAATCAGCAACTGAAATCTCAGAAGAACTCAAGTAAAATAGTTGAAGTTCTGTTTAAGTTTTTATTTCTTCAGAAACAAGGCACCTTTCACAAAGCACTTTAACTGTGCACTGTATCTCAAAGACCTTGTTCTAATGAGCTTTTGTGAAGTTTCCAAATGAGGAAAAACTTTTCTTACTTTTCTCCCTTCTCCAGTGGACTGAAAATTCTTTCAGTCAGAGTAAAGAGACCAACTGTTTGGCTATCTTTCTGCTCCATCAGTGATATCTATGCAGCACTGGATGCACTCCCAAAGTCGTGCCTGAACATATTCCAGGCTGAGCTGTGCAGGACTTAGGAGGGGTGCTCTGAATGCTGTCTCTCCTCTGCACCTTCGCTGGGAAAGCACAAATGCATTCCCAGGGCGTTACACAACTTTGCCGCAGGTAAAGCATGAGATACCGAGTGGGAATGGTAATTAGAAAAAATTCGAAACTGAGTGACCTTCCCTCAGCACTAACATGCCACATAGTACTAGTTCTGTCCTGACATGTGAGGCACTTCTCTTCTGTATCTAATCCAGGAATCACTTTACATTTCATGAATCTACATGCAATGTGAGTCAGATATAAACAGAATTGCCCAACCCTTTAAAAAATTCCATTACGCTTACTCTTCCTGCCAATTCAAGTGAAAGTTTTAGGCCGAGCAGGTGGCCTACAACTCACTAACCTTTTTCCTCTGGCATGAGAGGCTGGGATGAGACAGTGGGGATCACTATCCACATGTAGACATCACCAGCCACATTTGCTCAGCCCAGCCCTGCTGAGAGCCCTTTTCAGGTCTCCGACACACTCCAGTCTCTACTTGGCATGGTCCTTTTTAGGTGCCAGTCTCACTGAGACTCATCAAGGACATGTTTCAGGTGTCTCTTTGTTTCTTGCTCTCATGGCACAGGGCTGGTCAGACAGCTACAGAGTTCAGGAGCGTCCCTTGCTGGATTATACTGCTCTAACACATACCCGTCTAGAGCCACGTGGCTTAAAAAATGAGCAAATCCCTATAATCATGAAGTATACGTTCTTTTTTCTCTTTTTCTTTTTTTTCCAAATCTGATAATATTTCCTACCCTAGACCTCCACTGAAATGGAATGAAGTTATTTGATTGGCATCTCCTCTTTTACTACAAAAAAAGAAGCTGTGGGTAATTTACAGATACAGCCTTGCAGATACCTCACAGGTTCACAGACAAGCTGAAAGAAAACAAGAATGTTTTGTTAGTGAAAACACAGGATGAAAACATTGTTTTCAAGTCCTTGATGCTGAATAGTGGAAGAGGCATATATTCACTTGTCCTGTCCTGCACAGGCTGCTGGCACAAAGGATAACCATGGGTTTCGAACCAGAAGGTGAGAGAAGGCTGGCTGATATATACCAGAGAGTTGAACTTAAAATGAAGGAAGGACAGAAAAATTAAACTAAAAAAAAAATCAAATTAAAAATTAGATGTGCTCAGAAAAAATAGGCTTATAGGGTTAGAAAAATACAGCTTTGCCCTCCACCTAGTTCCTTCCTGAAGTGCTAGCTTGCTGGCTGGTTGGTTACTGCCCTCCTCCTCCACTATAAAGCATAACAAAAAAAAATCTTTATCTCCAGCCTCACTTCAGTGACTCACACCAAAAACATACCCTTTTACTTCCCTGAACTTCTGAGGAATTTAGAAGTGCAATCCTCCAAGCCCCAAGGGAAGTTTGGCATTTCATAATAGCCCAGAAGCCCCACCTGAGGTATGAAGAATGCTTTGAAAACATGCCTGTGATTAATTAATTAACATATTGGCACGTAACTAGCTTTATAACCCTCCACCTAATGTTTCAGCTTAGAGCTGCCTGTGCCTGTCACAGACACGGTGTGGACTGATGCCATTATCTTGTAAAGAATAATGCATTTTACGTCTAAGTAAACATAACAATGTAACATAGATACAGCAGCTTGAATTAAGGATTAATTACAGTGATTCGTAGTGCTTAAAGAGTAGGCAGTTTACAAAGCAAGGAAGCAATTACTTTTAAAGACAGGGTTTTTTTGCTTCAACATTTCTGAGTGGTTGCATCATTCCTACTCCTGACAACAAAGGCAAGATCAGCACAACCAAAAACAGCCTCACCTGTGAGAGTCTCAGCTCAGCCCTTAACATCTATCTGCTCTCCCAAGAGCTGTGAAGGCTTCATCTCCCCACATAAGCCTGGAGCCCTCCATGCTCAGTTCCCTGAGTAGGTGGGTAATGGTTGGTGGCCTACCCTGTACCCAGAGGGAAGTGCCCAGTGGGCACCAATGGCAGGGAGCAGAAACGTGATGGATAATTATCCCAGCAGCCTTATGCCCCACGCAGCTTCATGGATGGCATGATTCAGGTAGTCCTGAGGTTTAGGCCCTGTGCATTTTCCTATCAGCTGAGGAGCTCAGCTGCATCATTTACTTTGTAGAAAAAGATGTTTGCTCAAAAAGGGGGAGCTATATTAAACCTTCCTTGAAGTGTCAACTAAATTACTCGGTTAACCAGGGTATTTTTGAATATTTCTGGTTGTTTAGGTAAGCATAAAACCCACATAACCATAGCAAAATACAATCAAAATACTTAAACACAAATCCTCTTTCCCCCCTTTTAGCCATTAGAACAACAGGTTTGTTGCATATGAGAGGATCTTAGGCAAGTACAAAATCAAAGGAAAGAGTTTTGCATTTAGCCCCGAGAATAAGGAGGTTTGTGCCATCTGTACATCTCTGGGAACACATTTCACCAGGCAGCTATAAATGTCTCCTTTGCTTGTGGCTTCCCTGTGTTGGCTGACAGCTTTATTATTGCCAACAGGACTGAGAGCAGAGAAGCACTTCATAAAAGGCAATGCTGACACAACTGCCACTAGGTATCCAAGCAGGATTTCAGGGTTATTTTCCACCAGCTTGGAAAGGCAGTGTCAGTCAGCAATAGGTGGTTCTAACTGCTGTTGGGGTCTGTCACCTCCAAGTCCTTGAAGAAGAATTCATGCAGGGTTGAGAGCAGTTGTCCCTTTTCTTTATTTTCTAATTTGTGTACTGGTCTTTGCTTTGGTTTGACTGTAGACAGCAAACCTCCTGAAAGACTAGGAAGCCCTAAAAAGTTGGAGGTGGTTTTTGAATGTCCCATGAATCAGTGGAAAGCTCATTTGTATTTAGTTTTCTAGGTTAAATCATGGAAGAAAATAGTAAGAAGCACAGGATTCCCTTTTGGAAAAGGTGTGAAATCTAGATCTTGCAATCACATCCATCAAAGGTTGTTGCTCTTCTAGTGATGAGTTAAATGCAAGATGAACATCAAAACTGGATTAGTGTTCACAAATAAACCATGAGATAAACAGTTCTGATGGAAAACAAGCAAGCAGGATTCAGTTTAGGGGGAAAAATACATACAAGGAATAACTACTAAATCCTTTGAGAAAGAGCAGCCTTACTAGAAAAGATTTAGTTGATACTGAGTGTCATAATGTTTATAAGCCTAAAAACTTATAATTCTGCACTGTTGGTATAGAACTAGGATATGCTGATATTTCTTGAATATCTGGAGATAGCTGAGATCTGGATACCTCAGTACCAGAATGACAGTCATAAATTGGAAGGAATTCAGCAAAGTGCAACAGTGGAGATAAAAATGTCGAATGTAAGTTGAAAGAGGAAAGCTTGAGGGTAAAAGAAAATAAACCTGGTAAATCTTACAAAATATTTGAAAAGTGTGACCAGCAATGAATTAAACTGTTTAGATTGCTATGCTAAGAATATTAATCCATCCTACTCATTGCATTACAAAAGAAATACGAGCATTTTGTACCGAGAAGTCTCACCTGGAGGTGGAAATTAGGAACCTAATTTGTTTCAAATCCACTGTTGCTGTGTCTGTTCTCCCTTTTTTTACACACTAGTGTAATTTTTTTCTATATAATATCATCATAGTATGCTGAATTGCTTCCCCAAAAGATTTTGTTCTCTCTCTAGACATTATATATGTAAGTAGCCAAGGAACAAGAGGGAAATTTTTTTTCTGCTGTTTAAGCATCTGTCATTTCCACTTTTCTCACTTCTGCACAGTTTTCTAAACTCTGTATTCTAGAAATTACTCTGATTTCTCTCAGCAACAAAAGCATTACAGCCACAGCCAACGTCATGGGTGCTCGAAGACTTGAGCATGTCTTACACAAGTGAGTCTTGACCCAAGGATTCATTGCAGACCATGAGAAGAACCCCACACCACTGCAGGTGGTCATGTTTTGCTCATGATTACCTGACTGTTGCTAGACTTGGAGGGGCATTTGCAACCAGAGCTCTATTACCTTGACAGGGTCATAATTCACAGGCTAATCAAAAATAGCTGATGGGAACATTTGCTGTTCAAGGGAAGGAAATAGCCTTTGAAGGCCTTTCCCAGCCATCGGATTTCATTACATAACATTGAAATACGCTTTTCTGGGCACCTGGGTATTTCACATTCTGCACCTTTCTAATGCACAAACTTCATTCTTTCACAAAGGGATGACGAGTGAGAAAAAGATATCTGGTAAAACTTCCAGAATCTGCTCTTCTCATCCTCCCTTAAAGTTTTCACAGTCAATGTTATAGCTACAGTCAACAAGACTCAGGTGACTCAAAATATCTAGAATGACTATTACACTCTGCACAAATTTTATTCTCACTGCATGGTACAAAACAGTGTAATTTCAGTAAGAATCACCTGCAAAAAGGTTAAGATTTTCAGTTAGTTTTGACAAAGTTAAAAGAAAAATTTGAAGAGAAATAATAAACAGGGTTATGCGAGATACATAGTACCCACACCATCCTAACAAGCTGTAAAAACTGATTATATATTCGTATAGAAATCTAGTCATAAGGGATCATTGAAACACAAATTCAGTAGCACTGTATGCTACCATCCTCCTTCTTGGAAAAAAATTACTTATTTAGATAAAGATCAGTTTTTATTTTTGTCAAATATCTGGATAACAAAGGCAGTGAGAAATTCCAGTCTCAATTACTCTTCTTCCACTCAGCTTCCCTTGACAAAAGTTAACCTAATACACTATTTGTTAATTATAGTTTATGTCCTGCATAAACTTGCTTTATGAAATTTTGTAGTTCTTAGTTGAGAAAAATTACTTTTAAAATCGAGAGGAATGCTGACATATCAGATTTGCAAACTGCAATCCTACACAGTTATATGAAGTATAGTTTTTTGTTTGTTCATGAAAACAGCAGTACAAATAGTCCAAAATCTAAATTAGGAGCCTTGATTTAGAAAAAAAAAAATGTGTCCCAAAAGAGGCAGACTCAAGGACTTGTTAATTATTTTTAACCTCTCAGATTCTTGTGTGACTTCAGCTGTGGGTGCCAACACATCTTCTCAGTTGCTTGGTGGCCGTAGCAGGTGTGGGTTTGGTGGTCTCTGCTGGACAGCCAGCCACAGCCAGAAACAGCCCCCGCAGTTGGCCACGATTTGTGCATTTGTTCAGGAGCAGCGAGGCCATCTGCAAAGCCACTCCATTCTGTCCTGTGTACATGTCAGTGACCCTTTCACTGGCTCTGCCCAGGCTTGATTTCTCCCATGGCAAAATTCACTGGAGGCTATGGCAAGGCTTGCACTGATTTCACACCTTACGACTGTGTCACACCCCAGCTTCAGAGACTAAAATTATCAACCTTATGTTTTCCATTGCATCATCAGCAATTAAAAAGGAAAGAAGGATATTAAATTAAGGGCCATATGATATGAGCGAAACTCCAGATGGGGTATGATCCTGTGCAGGCATCCTCCTCAGCATCCCATCCTTCTAGCGTTACAGGGACACTCCGCACTTTGAGGCTGAGGATACTTTGGATGTATAAAAAGCCAGATTTATATGCAGCCAGCATTAACAGGATTGTCCTGTTGAGCTGTCCATGTCTCACCAGTATTAATGGAAGAGGATTAATCACTTATTGTGGGGTGTTAATCCCATAGCAAGGAGCCCCAGCTATGGCGATACCCCACACACACCAAGGCAGGTAATACACTGCTGAGATGGGATTCTGTTCTGTCCAATAATCTGACTTTTGTAAGAGAGAAAGAGCCCATTAGGAATTAATGTACTGCACATAGAAATGTCTGCTTGCATTCCTCTTTCACAGACATGTGTTTGGCGCCTGGGGTATTAACTTTCAGACTTTGTTTCTTTTTACTGCATATTCGTCTGCGTACTGTTGCCTACAAATGGGGTGCAGTAGAAAAACAAGCTGTGTTGCCTTTGCCCTTTCCCATCTCTCTTGGATGCAAAGGTCATTCGTTCATAAGATCATAAGTGACCTTAATAATTTCTTATACGAGGCGCCATAATCTAATGAGAGTTTACCCTCCATTTTGGTCAGAACTATAACCCATATTAAGTTTCTATTTATAAGTAACAGGAGATTTTTTAATACTGCAGTAGCAATAAAACAAACAGCATTGTAATGAAGTGTCTCTGGAAAATGAGATGAAAATAATAAATGCTTAGACAGAAAATAAAGGCAAATTATTGTTTAATAAATATACAGTTGCTTCCAAAAATATTGCATCCTTATCTGGTTCAGAGGTATATTATAGCTGTTTTGATTAGGTATCTTGCATAAATTAAAAACAACTTTCATTTTGCAGACACAAAAATGTAAAATATTTTCAGCAGGATCTTGGTCACAAACCATCCAAAAGATAGTTTTGACAATACTGCAAAAAAATCAATCTGACCAATGAACCATACAGTTTATGTATTGAAAACTATTCATAAAACAGAAATTACTAAATTTCTTCAGAACTAATGTATCTCTCACTTCATATATGAACATAACTTTAAGTTCAATCCAGTAATTTTTTTTAACACAGCTGAGAGGATGTTTTGATTCTACATCTTTCTCTGTGTTCCAGTGCATTTTTAGTAGTTATACTCCTTTATCACTATTTTGCAATAACCATGCAGGTTTCTATTCTGACACTAGCGGGTTACAATGCTCAAGGCAGACATCAACAATTACATAATTTGAAAAAAAAGAAGAAATATCTATATATAAAACTGGTTTGAAAAACAGTAACTACCAACCACCGTACCTACGCATAGTGCATATTATATTCATGTGTATAAAGCATCATCTTTCAATATTAAGTGAAAAACCATTTCATGAGCATGAAGTAGGTGCTTACACATTATAAAATAAAGGAAGTTGGAAAGAACATTTATGTGAATACACTGCAGGAAAGAGTAAATGGCTGAAGAATACTCGGAGCAAAAGTCATTTCATCACCTTTTAACATGACAGCAACTGTGCGTCCACATATGCACAGCCACTCAGTGCAGAAAAGCTGAGATTAAAAGCTCCTGTGCATGAATACATGTGGACAATGATGTTAACACTAGTCACTCAAAAGGGGATAAAGAGGCCATGGGTCAAAAAAGGATGTGAATTTTGTTAGCACCATTATTCTCATGTATTCACTAGCACCAGACCTTGTAAGGCTTTGAGAGCAAAATCCCTTTTTCTGTATGCATGGTCAAAAAAGGCTCACACAGACCCTAATAAACATGAAATTTCAAACACTGAAAGGGTTAAATTACTCACCTTACTGAGATGGATATTACAGGAGATGATGTATTTGGGGAAAAACAAACAAATATACTGGTTTTCCTCTACATGAAACACAAATAGTTGTTTATTATTATTATTTGCTCATTGTTTAAAGCTAATTCTAGGTACCTCTGGATTTCTAACTTAAGCTCCCCTACTGAGAATTCCACTATGAGATTTCAAACAAAACAAAACAAAACTTTCCTTGGCATCTTCACAAGTCTGTCTGGTACTATAATATATCAGTAGCCATTGATAACTGATTGCCATGAACCCCAGTAGCACCTGTTATTTTGCTCATAGAAAAGCATATCTATCTGTAGCTAATTTAGTGATGTTTTTATTTCATTATTCAACAACAGTTCTACTAATTTCAAACAGCTGTACAAAACAGAATGTTGTTGTTGTATAGGTAATAGTACATTTGTAAAAAAAACCTGAACACTCTTATTCACACCTCATTATACTTGCAAACTGAAATAGACAAATTCAGATACAAATTCTTGTGTTCTTACCTTCTTAGTTTACTCCAATAAGAAATGAGTGCTTTATTTTCTGTCTTGACACGAATTTTAGCCCGTATTCCTTTGCCTACACAGAGGGAGCTCCCATGTGGGGGGTTCTGCTCCTCAAACTGTCTCTCTACAATCCCCATTTCCACTCTCACTCTGATCTCAGGTAGGCAGAGAAACAACACACCAGTAAAGGAACACAGCATCCTTCCACTCGTACCAGAGCCTCCCAGGAGAAATTAGCTCCATTACCATGTCACATTAACTCACTTTGTTACACAGATCTGAAGATGAGTCCCCTCTGAAAAGTTTCTTTGACAAACACCCCACAGAACCTCAGTGGGCAAAGGGACCAGCACCCTTGCAGCTCCAGGTTCTATCTTGACACTCCTGAGGTGAAGTCAGAATGATTTGCTCTGTCTGGGATTGCAGTGGATCATGAAATCATCACATCATTAATCACATTAAACCATTACCTCTCGTCTTCTGGAAAAGATGAATTTCCTTCTCTCTCCATCACTTCCTTGCTTTTACCTGAAACAAAAGGTGAGCAAAGCCCCAAACCAAGAAAAACTGACACATCCTTTTACTAAAGCCACCTCAGTATGCTATTTTACCCTAATTAGTTCATAGTTACATTACAGATACTTGACCAGAAAGTTGCCTTGCCTGTACTCGATAACAGCGAGTAGAAATGTCACAACAAATAAACAGATGAAACTTCTGCTAGCTATGGGTATAAATCCCAACCTTAGTGTTCTATTAATACATTTCTAAACTGAGGACCTCTGGTCCAGTTAATTTCCAATTTTAATCACCTAGATTTTAAATCAGCTGTCCCCAAGAAAGGTTGTGAAAGCTCATTTACTTCCTCTTCAAATGAAAACCAGACAGCCCTTTCTCTTCACAGACAAATATGACTCACCCATTATTTTGTAAAACTGTTCTATGAAAGCAATAAGATTTGGACATGCTTAGAGGGAAAGAAAAATTGCTGAAAGAAAGATTCTAACCAGCTCCATAAACAATGTTCTCTGTGTTCCCTACAAGTGATGGAAGGAAGGATGGAAAGAAGGATGGAAGGAAGGATGGAAGGAAGGATGGATGGAAAGAAGGATGGAAGGAAGGATGGATGGAAGGATGGATGGATGGAAGGATGGATGGAAATCTGGTGGCCAGTTATGATACTGGGACTTGAGGCAGCAGAGTCAGAGACTCTGAGTGATCTTGGTGCTTTGGAATTTAGACAATTCTAAATCCCTCTGTGCCCCAAGTCCATGCATTACATAGAGATAACAGTAATATCACCTCTGTGAACCCACAGGGATAGCTCCTAGTGAAACAGCTATCTCCTAGTAAGTCCACATCAAGCACCTAGGATATTATTGACCTCTTATGCAGGTTGACACTGCTGCTTGACATTGATAATAATGATGATGACGATGATGCAATTGCTGCTCAACAACTTTTCATGCAATATCACCAACACCTTATGGAGGTCCAGTTAACCTTGTGCGTTTATTCAGTCCCAAACAAATCCTATGATTCTGTCTTTCCTGCTGCCTAATTGTGTATGCACCCTTGCCTTTGTCAGCAGAATTCTCAGTGCCCTACCTATGAACGTATCGCCTGCACGTGATCCAAAGTCACCAGCAACTGCTCTGTGACCCATGGCCTCTGATATCTGCAGTGCCACTGGGCACACTTCCCAGTGCTGTGTGGCACATGGACACATTCCCTGCCACAGGAGTAAGTAATGGAGGAAGTATTGCAGCCGACGTTTTACTTGGAGGAGAAGTCCTGTTACACAATAGCTTAGCAATTACAGAAGATAAGGAAAACCTGCTCCCAGATCCCAAGCAAACACAAAACTACCTCTGCCATCTCTCAGAGACAGCCTGCAGCAGGAAGCAAGGCCATGCTGCAGTAAAGGTGTCCCTGAAGCAGTCACACTGCGTATGGCTGAAGTGATGATCCCGTAATTTGAGTGTGAGAAAGAGCCTGTGTGAGTCTCCAGTCACAAACTGGACAGGAATGCAGGACACCTGAGTTTCCAAACCTGCTCCAAGTACAATAATGTGTAAACAGTTTTGTGTTGTCCATGGAGGAAGAGGAGGTGAAGCAAATCTCAGGTACTCACACATACTCACACTAATGCATGTACCTAAATGTGTCCTAAGGAAAATTAGTGACTACATATCATTTTTGTCTAATCAGACTAATAACACTAAGGGAGACTTCTGACTGGAGAAAGGCTCCATCTACAATGTAGAGATAGCTCCAAAGCTGAATAAAGAAATGGGGCTCAAAACAAAATAAGAAATAAAGTAATAATAATAAAGTGGGAAAGAGCAAGGACAGGGGATCAGAGATCTGCAATGGCTACAAATAAGGAAATGATCAAATGACTCAGGACTCTAGTTAGGGAAACAGATGACTGAGGGATGTGTCAGAAATGTGTAAAATCACAAGTGTCATGGAGAGGGTAGTCTGGTACCAATTTTGTACTGCATCTGCTAATTCAAAAGTGTGCACTATCAAATTAAGCTCCAAATAAGAATTCAAACTGAACTAAAAGGTGTAGATCTCATTAAATGGGTGGAATTCCTTGCAAGAAACATCAAAGATACTAAAAGTTGATATGGACTTAAGCAGCAACCAGATCACCTCTTCCTAAATTTTTCTCTAGACATTCACTGGTAGTCTGGTGGTAGGAATATTTTTTAATTCAGGACAAAAAACAAAAACACTCTCCCACATCACAAATTTTAATGTCCAGTTCCCTGGATCTGGGGAAGTTGCAGGGGTCAGACAACTTGAAGTGCTAGTAATGAGGCTCCCTCTCAAAAACCACTTTCACAATCAGAATGCCTCCCTGTCAGATAAGCATCACAGACACCGTGTTGGGGCTGTGTGAATCCTTTCTCTGACCTAGCACAGCCACTCTTGTTCACCCAACCCCATGGTACCTCTGTTGATTATCAGCATCTACTGATACAGACTATTCACATCAGCTTGTTTCACTAACTCCACACACCCCTCTGCTTTGGCACCCCCTTGTTGGGCATTAAAGAAGAGAGAAGATACACAGCCACTGCAGGCTTGAGTGGCACAAGCCTTTGCTTCCTTTGGAAGTTAACATTTAGAGACAGCTCCACGGTGCTCAGCAGCGGCCCAAGGTCTGAAAAATGGACACTGTTAGTCTGTTAAGGTACTAAGCTGGGAGCCCAGACATCTCATATAGGGTGGGGACTGGCATTTCTGAGGAACAAGCTAAAAAGCCCCGCTGAGTGGGGAGTCATTTACAGGCAGCCGACAGAAGATAATTTTATTTTAAGGAATACACTAAGGGCTACTCTCTCTGGAGCTTAGACACAGCAAATGCTTCCAATGGATGAAGACACAGATCCTAAAAGGCAAATGAGCTTACCTGGAACAAGCCATAGGTGCTGAAATAAACATTCATAATAATACTCAACTGCCTATGGTCTTGCACCTTTGAAAGTCACCCAGGTTTTATAATCTCTCTCCTTAGCTAATGTCTATCTTGATTGCACAGGAACTGTCAATGGGGTATTTTGGATCTTGCCCTTAACACAAACATGTCTTGAAAGAAGAATCAGTCAGCTAAATAGAAAAACTCTGAAAATATAATTAAAGCAGATGGAAATAACTCCATTGGGCATCCTACTCTGGGAATACATGAGCCTTATGGAGTTTGAGGTTTTGTGAACCTAAGGGATTTTTAAACTCTCTGAGGGCTTACAAAATGAATTTCATTTCTTTTGACTCTGTCATTTAAACTCATAGTTTATTTGATTTCATATAAGGATAATTCAATTTTTTTAAAACCACAAAAAATGTTTTTCTAGCTACAGACAATCATGTGCAATGTATTAAGGACAGAACAGTCTCCAAGTCCAAGGTTTGGCACAGTCTCAGTCCTAAACAGACATACTTACAAAAATTGGGATTTTTTTCTTTCGCTTTCCCCTGCTGCTTTCCCAGGGTGTCTCTTTCTTTTTCACAGTGTCAGCTCTCTGACTCTTTTCTCACCTTGTTTTTCCCCATATATACTTGTCTTCTCCCTTTTTGATAGTCATCCTTAAAGATATAAGTAAAATGTGCTCCCAGTAATGCTGAAATCAACATCAAAATTTTAATGAACAATATTTCAGCAGGTTTGAAATCTGTCAGGATGATTTAGCCCATGTCTAATAAGAACAAGATGTCCATGGAACATTTCCAGCACTCTCTCTTGTAAGTTTATCGCTTTTGATTCAGAAGCACTGCATTTTGAACAACACCAGGCCAAACCTTCAAACAGTATTCACACAAATTAAAATTTAAATTTGTCTGGGTGTTTTCATGCTCCCATTTGCATTTACTTACCATTAATATACCAATATGTGCAGTGATGACAGAACTGGTCAGGCTAAGAAGCTAATTTTAACAAAATACATAAACAATCCAATAGTTGTGAAGAACCTAGGGATCACTACATTTTTTTACAAACTTGAGATAGCTGTAAACATTAATCAGGCTTTCTTTAAGAAAAAAGAAATCTGAAAATCAATACAGGTATGTACTGGTAAAATACTTAGCAGAAATATTGAGCATTCTCTTCATCAGAAACACAATTTAAATACTGGCTCATTCAGCTACTCTGAAACAACAACCCAACCTCCAGGGCCACCAACCACCAGCAGCAGGAGGAACTTTAAACCCAGCTTCTGGCACATAATTGGTAATGGCACACACCTCAAATCTTACCTAGCCTCATGCAAAAGCACCTTAAAATCTAGGAGGTTTATTTGATATTTTTCATCCTAGGACACTGGAGTAACTTCATAATATTTGTGTGAAAGATGGATCAAGATCAAAATCAACTGCTTTTAATTGGCTTCCTTCCTTAGAGACAGGTAGTCAAAAGTCCAACACCATCTTGCAAGCTGAAGAAAAGAAGACTTGAACACTTATAAGGCAAGATAACCTCCAAAGTATAGTAAATAATGTGCCTTTAGAGGCACAAATTTCACAAATCATGTTTTTCACTGAAAGAGTAAACAGAAGGTGCATTCTCTTATGAGCAAATGCTGTTGTACCTGAGCCTGGTATGCACAGAGGATGCATTTATTCATTCTTTCTTGTGTCACAAAATGCACAGTAGTTCACAGGCTGCAGTGATTCAAATTTCTGTATTTTGAAACTTGCAACTGCTTCTCTAGATTGTAAAATAAAATCCTTTTCTAGTGCCCTGATGCAGAGCATCCCAATGCAGACCAGCAGATGATCAGAAGCATCTCAGTGCTGGCCACTCTGCACTGGTTTAAACATTCAGGGGGATAAAAAATTTAAAGTGAGGTTTGCACTGATTTTTAGCACAATTTATTTTAGATTTGTGTGCATCTAGAAGTATTTGCTACATCAAAACTACATGCAGAGACCAAGTAAGTAGATTTTGGATCCGAATTCACTTTTTGTTGCATTTTTAAGGAAAAGTGCAGCAATATAGGACAATCTGTTCTCAGCATGCAGTCTTTTAAATTATAGTGATAATCTCTCTGTTATTGACAGCAGTGTTAGCATTTGCTTCTTACTGTGTTCCCTGGAAGTCCTTGGCAGAAATCAGGATTCTGCCTGTCTAGATTCTGCAAGCAGGATGCCGTGAAGAAAATCAGTATTAACTGTGATTATTAAAGTCAGCTGTAACCAGAACCACTGCTTAAAGGAAAATTTTGGAAAATCTTAGACCCACAGTCAAACCAGCTGCTCTGACCACTTCTGTGCTAGCTGCTTAGCCTGTATTTTTAAAACCTATAGTTGCTAACTCTGGCTTTAAACTGGAGATTCTTTTCCTGCTAAAATCCCAAGACACAGAATCAACAGAAACAATGGAGGAGAAGAGGATATTATTCTGCTTCATAAATTATTAACTGAACACAGAATATGGGTAGAGGCTGCACTAAAATATAAGCAAACCACAGTTTTATATATTGCAGGCAGTAAACAGTCTATTTCTAAAAAATACTTTCTTTTTCTCTAGAATAAGGTGGCTGTAAGTGCAAACAAATGGTAAAACTACTATGAACAAAACAGGAAGAACTAGGGGAAAAAACCAGTGGAGTAGTCTGTCTCTTAAATAGCTAAACACCATCTTGTGTTGGTGTACTTGCATAACCTCAAGCCCCTTTATTATTCAGAAATGAATGTAAATTATTTCCTTTACAAATACAACAGACAGAGTATTTCTGTATTACTACAAAAAAGGTTCGTTTCCTTTACAAAATGCCATGACTCCAGTTAGCAAACAATAGAGTTTTATTAACTCGTTACCCATTCTCACATGCAAAGCAATAAAACTTGTGATAAATTGCTCTTGCTCCATAAAGTCTCCCACAAATAAATATCTTTTGACAATAAAGAAGCAATATCCCCCATCCCCTCCTCTGAATTTGTGTTAGTTTTGCAGTATTTCTGTGCTACAATGAATCCACAGCAAAGTCTTGAGGGGAGGGCCCATATTTCACAAAATATGAAGCAAAATGCTTACACTGTAAATTCCTCTGTACCCACAGTTACAAGAGACATGCAGCAGCTTGCTGCTTTGCTGTAGGAGAACCTACAACACATTTGCAAGATAATGAAAAAAAAACCAAACATGAAACATTTTACCACCTTGATCTTGCAAGCTGTTGAGGCACCACCAATGATTTCCACTGGAGCATTTGTGCTTAAAAATGAGAATGTGCTGGAGAGCTTTCCTGAATCAAAGCCAGAGACTTCAACTTCTCACAGCATTTGTATTTCTCCACATTTGAAAGCACAAAGATGATCTTGGCACTTTCCTCAGCTGCTTTAACTAGTCAATATGTTCTAGATCCAAGCAAGTTAGAAAAACATGCTTTTCTTTTTGCTTAAAACTCTGCAATATTTTTCCTTTGTGCCCAAATACTTTAAAGAAAACCCCTTCTCTGCCTCACCTGAAAAGAATTCATTGACAAATTATTGTATTTTATAACTAATTAAAGTGGGCACTTTGAGTATGTGATTTGCCACGTGCTTTACCTGATTGCATTTGCACTCCCTTAACTTTTTAATCAAAGGGGGAATTATATTTATCTGTGGTGAAAACATGACAAAATTACCAACTCTGACTTATGTTCTAGAATTCATAGTAAACTTTTTGTACCCAGGCTTTACTACTATTGTGACTCATCTTCCTGGCACAGAGATGTCATCATTTTTATGACCCCATGTTTTCTTTTTCTTGCCTCAGCTTCCGTTCTGGCTTTAGCTGAACAGTTTAATCTTAGACTTTCCCCATTGCTTCCTGTGTTAAACTGGTGTTGCTGAGAACTCTTTGCTGATCTCTTAACCTCTAGCATTCATGTTTCCTACATATTGCATAGTCATTATTAAAATCAGATATTTTCTTGGAAACATTTTTAAGATGGTTGAAGTATTTTGGACTCTTGCCTGTTAGTAATCTTCCTACACAGATTACGATAAATCAGTGTTTGGCCAGTTGAACTATGATTATTGCTCCTGTTATAGGTGATCTCAAATATTCTCATTCTCAGATGAAGGAGAAGCTTCACAAATACAGGAGGAAATACAGTACAAAAGAACTCACTGTTGTCCAGATTATACAGGTTTTAAAGCCTTACCTGGAATGACACATGACTTTCATCAATGAACAAAGCTGCAACAGTTCTCACGCTCTTGGCCAGGTCAAAACAGCTGGTGTACAACAGCAATTTCTTACAGATGGTAATTCCATGCTTTACTTCTTATGCTCCTAAGTAGCAAATTTCAAATGTAAGTGGCCATAACAATTAGATTTAATACATCATACTGCAGTGTTCTTTGAATCTGAAACTCAAAGACAAAATTTGGATGCTCTTGTTTTTTCATGTTGAAAAGCATAATAAATGTGCTTATTTTCAGACCATTTGTCTGTGAAAAGTTGAAAAAAAAGTCCCACCTGTGCCCAGTAATCTTCAGTCTTCCTAATAATTTCTAGAACATTTCAACACATTTTTTCTAGAATAATTTTAGACATTATTGCCTCAACAGTTGCTTCACTTGCCACCTGCTTCCGCAGCAAAATCAGTTTAAGAAACCTGGGTTTCTCCTCTTTCACCACACCAGTTTGCTGCCCCCACACCAATCCTCACAGAGCCGTTAGTCAGACCCTTAGAGAAGGTGAATTGCAGAAAGGATCTAGGTCGTGAGAAAGCCTGGGGAGGGTGATACATTGTGATGTAGGGGCACGAATGAGAGAGGAGCAGAAGAGGCACGTGCAAGGGGCAGGATTCCTTGAACTGCCCTTATCTTCTTAACACAGACTGACATCCCGAGAAATCCCCTCCAGTGGCTGAGGAGCAGCTGTGCTGACGTGTGAAAAACTGCTCCAAGTTCTATAAAACCTTCAGTGAAGGTGAGAAGTCACCAAGTTTTCAGCAGTAGTTGTGACTTCCAAAGGCAAGTTAATCACAGGCATTAAAATAGGTTACAAACTCATCCCCCACCCGCCCAAAAGCCTGCAAATTACAGCTAAAAAATTCCTCCATTTCTTGGGAATGTTTGTTCCTTTAGATGTTTTGATGCTGCTATTTCATTGATGCTGCTGTCACCTCACACTTTTTTCTTAACTGAAAAATGCACTGAAGGTGAGGCTAGACCTAAAGAAAGCCCTGTCAGATAAACTTCTGTGGCTGCGGCACATCCAGAGTCAGTGTTACCCACACAGACTTCCCCAAGCTGCCCCTGCAGGCCTCCATCCCAGGTGAGATGCCACTGCATCCATAGTCTCCTCTAACGCAGTTCTGTCACATTTGATTAGGTTTTGTTTGTTTGCTTGCTTTTTAATCTCCCACTAGGAAGTATTCAAAGTCACTCAAATCATTTTGACAGACTAATGTTAGTGAGTAACCAGACATTCAGTTCTGATGGAGACTGGAGGTAGGTAGGGGGATAAATATATACAGCTGGAAGAAAGTTGCAGGCAGGTGACAAAAGCCTGTGTAAGTCAGTCCTTTCACCCCATTAGCAGATGCCATAAATAGGTGAGCTAGTCCCACATGGGCTAACAAAGCCAGGCCTAACCCTTCAGTGACCACTAACTCCGGCTTTTCAGTCACTCAAGAGCACCTGGTACTCAAGAACAAGTAGATAAGGATGTTCTAGTCCAAACAATATCTGGATATGGGGATAAAAGATGAAAGACTAACAACAAAAAAATAAGTCTGAACTTTTGTTTACACATCACAAAGTGGAAAAATTAAAAAGAAAATACTCATTTAAGTTTCAACTTTTCATTTCAAGTGACAATACTGCTTGAAATGCAAAATATCAGCTCTTAATGAGAGTTGCAAAAATATGGGACAAGTTAGTCTCTTAGGTTACATATTTCCTAACTTTAATAAACCATGGAGAGACCACTGCCTTATCTTATTGTGTTGGATTTCTCAATTTCCTTTTTCCATCAAATATGCTTCTGTTGCAGTCATATGTCATTGATTTGGTGACTACATTTGCTCTCTCTCAGACTAGCCTTGTATTGAGAAAACCTTGAGTTAAATCCAGGGCAAGCCATTCAAACTGTGGCTGTGCCAGAACTCAGTATTTTTAATGCCCAAAATCAGTTATTAATAATTATTCTAATGTTTGGGATACTATTGAATGATTCTGGTTGCACTATGCTGATACAATGCAGTGTCACTCAGTCAAGAAGAACATCAATATAAAGCAAAACAATGCTTTTTAGACCAGGCTGTATTGTTATTCACTGAGTAACACAGCAGCAAGAATCAGCCTCTATGAATCAATAATGCCTTAAGGGAAAATTACCTGGTTGACACACCATTTTTTAAGGTAATTTTTCCATGCCTTACTCTTTTCAAAGGAAATACAGGGCTATACTTTAGAAACCATGTAATACATAGCACGTGTGGTATTTGGTAACTTTACTTGCATTAAATAAGCAAGTACTCATAAAAAGCCCTTGCAAAAATCTGAGTTTGGTCTCAGGAATCTTGTCTTGCCATGCCTAAAACAAAGGAGTTATGTATAATTGTGCATTATTTTTGCAGCTAATTTCAAGGCCGATGAGAGCAAAACATATTAAAATGTTTCCTTGTGGCTCTCAACTGTTTCATATGCTGAGCTGAATAGCAGGGTAAGTGCACATGCAGCTCAAAATATTTATTTTCTTGGTCATTTGGCCTTGGAAAAGAGTGCAATCACTGTTAGCAAGAAAAACAAATTCATCTTTATCACGAGTTTAAAGAAGGAAAGATGTTAAAGAAAGCTCTAAGAAAGAAAGGCAGCTTTCACAAGAAAATATATTGTCAAAATATCTGTTCTTGTAAAGTATCTAATTTATTGGAAGTTAGTGAAAAAAAACAACTGTAACAGAAATGTAGTTTAAAGCACATGAAAGTCAAAAAAATTACTCTGAAACTGAAATATATTTGGTGGCTTATTTTCATGGAGAAGCAGTGATGAAAGCAAAAAAGTCCAGTATCTTTTGAGAAGAATACAATTTCCTAATGAAACATTTCATTAATAGTGTTTAAGGTAGGGAAAGACTTATGCTTTCAAAAGTGAAAATTAACAAGATTTTCTGTGAATAAGAAAACTTAAACACCATGTTTTTCTCTGAGCACTACAGCACCTCTAGTTCCTGAATGTTTGTCCCAAAAATACTTCTACTGCCTGCTCACATTCCTAACTCTTTCTTTCTTCCCCCCCACACTTAAGAATCTCCTTCCATTTTTTAGAGAAACTAGGCCAAACTCAATTTAATTTTTCACAAAACAGTTAGAATTATGAAAATATTTTTTAAAACTTCTAGTATGATTATATAGAGCTGATTTCTACACCCACAAGCATAAAGATGGAGGGACCAGAGCAAATATAACTCTCCTGGTTCTGTGGAAGAGCCACTGATGCTTCAGGCTATTGTCATTTCAGCTTTGGGCTTTATGAGGACCCTCAACAGCACTGCTGCTGAAGAGGCTCAGAGCTCCCCAGATCTGGATGGTTTGACACAATTTCACTCAAACTCGCTCAAGTCATGGCCTATCAGTAGAATAACCACCATCTGTCTCCACCACACCTGTCCTGTGAGCTGCAGCAATGGAGAGTCACTGACCAGGGCATTCCACAGCCATTGCATGGTACCCTACTTGTCCCACACATGGCACTTTTCAGTATTTTCCCTAATGGTTTGCACAATGGAATTGACAGCACTCATACCAGCTTTGCAAAGGATGCAGGGCTTGGAAAAGCTGCAAGACCTATGCAGACCAGAGGATTTGAATTCAGAAGTGAAGAAATAGAGAGGATGCATTACCAAAATAAAAAGTATGTGGTCATTAAACAAATGCAATGTGTTTCACTATGGACAAATCCAAAGCACAGCACTTGGGAATAACTGACTGAACAAATATAAGATGGGGATGAATGGACAGAGGGACAAATGGGATCAGAGATGGCAATGGGTCGCAGAAGAACATGTGTCAGCAATGCAAGAACAGTGAATATCATCCTCAGAAAGGGTCAATAGAAAGACTTTGTTCGGATGGAGTACTATCTTCAGTCTGAAGCATCATTTTTGGGTATGCCAGGAATCAAATGGTGAGAGAATAGAGAAAAACAGGGAGAGCTCCCCAAAGCCTGGGAAACATTGAAAGACCCAGGCTCTTCATCACCTACAAATGAGAAGACTGTGGGGAGACATGGTAATGGTCTTCAGATGTGTAAAAGGCGACTGCACAGAGACCAGACAGTAGTGGACTTAAATTACAACAAAGGGAGAATTAGACTAATCTCTGCCAAGAATGATTTAGTCATCCATGTCCCGAGAACAGAGGATGAACTAGATGTCTTTTAAGAGCTACTTTGCCTGTTTTCTATGACTCCTTTAATGTAATCTTCAATAAAACCTTTTATTCACTCCAGAAGCAAAATACAAACATATCAGCACGTTTGGAGCCTTCTTTTTCAGTGTATAAGTTAATCTAATACTCCCCAACTAAAAATTACTACTGCAAAATAAAAAAAAATTTAAAAAAAGGAAATATGTCTACACCAACTGTAAGAAAATGTAAAAAATAGAAATATGACTTCTTAGGAAAGAATAAAAAAAATCTTTTGAAATATTTTTTTTAAAAAAGAGTGAGAGGAAACAGTAACAAGATGCTTTTTCACAACACTGATGACTGTGTTAATGCCTGACAGCTGTATATGAATACTATACCAAAGACCTGTAAGAACTTGCTTCAAGACAAAATTAATAAACAAGCTTTAGCAAAATAACTATTTCTTCCTTAGACACAATGTTTTAGGATAAAGTATTCACCTCATCCTTAAAGTAAAATTTTTTACCACACAAGAATTATAGGTAAAGCATTAGAACAGATTAATTATTGTAACTATTTTACCACCACCCACCAAAGGAAGGAGACTGGATCCTTAGGCTTCCAATTATTCACAACCTGCTCTTTGGATTTCAGATTCAGTCTTGCCCTTTCTTT
>VXAC01004208.1:370195-429958 GCA_013399225.1 Rhipidura dahli
TTTTTTTTTTTTTTTTGTTATTATTCATCTAGATAAAATTCTAACCAGGGTTTTAAATGAATAATGTCTTTACTTGGAAAAATATTTCCTGGTATTGTCAAAGCCGGCAGAAGAAAAGAAGTCAAAGCCTTGTGTCAAATGCTTCTGTACAGAAAGAACATCTTTGTCACTGATTTCATTCACAAGTGCACATCCACAAGAAGTTGTAATCAGGCTTTTTAATTTAGAGGAAGGATTGCACAGATAGTTTGGAAAAAAGTCTGTGATCAGCTACAGGCAATAGGCAGCAATTAGCAGAACACCTGCCTCGGTATGGACTCTGCCTTGCCCCACTTGTAGGGCAGCATTCAGTGTTAGTCAACATCTACACCTCATTTACACAACTCTTATCTTGGGGAGTACAACCCCATAAGAGTTTGCCAGGCTTTGCAGCGGTGAAGGACAAATTTTACAATATGATTTTGATAAGCATTCAAGCTGGGCTTTGGAACAAAGGTCTGTAAGACATACACAGTGAAGAGTATGTTTGAGAGTCAGGTGGAAAGAGAGAGGGAAGGGAGGAAGGAAGGACCAAAATAGAGTTAATGGAGTCAGAATTTCAGATTTTGCATATGCAGGGGGGAAAAAAAAAAAAGAAAATAATATACAACTAAATAGTTTACCAAGATCCTGTGTAACTTGAAGCATGTAAATAAATTTAAAATTTCACAGTAACTATTTACTACATCCAAAATAGGGAATATCTTCTTCAATAATTTACTATCATAAAGATCAGAAGCAGTACAGGAAGACCAAAGGTTAGTTATTTAATGTTTCATTTCCACTGGAAATACAAGATTTATAAAATGAGAAAGACAAGAATATCACTTACTGCCCACAAATTTTTTTTATTTATAGGACTGGAGAACAGTGAAATACTACACTTAGGAATGCACATGTCATTATGAAACCCTATGTCAGCTCATCTCAGGAAAATTTTGCACTATTTGCCTGTATATTTAGGCACAGTAGTAACACTATCTGATTGTAGAAATTAATGAAAATTATTAGAAACAATTAATTTTAAATTTGAGAGTTCTTACCCTTGATCTTTTAAACTTGCCTGGCATAAGCAACACCTGTTCACTTATCAGAAGAAAATGAAGAGTTTTGTTAGCCTTCACTCTCTTGCAGCTTCAGTAGTTTTAAAGAAGGTAAAATTTCTATTTGAGTATTTAAACAGAAAGGTAAGTTCAAAATGTTCTACCCAGCACTGGGCATGATAAAATATGAACTTGGGTCTTGATTCTAATATCTGTATGCCTGTGAGGAACCTGCTGGCTCCACTGATTGCCGGGACATAGATGCCCCACTGACTGAAGTGAAACCATAAACAAAAGCAAAGCAGATCCCATCATCCTTTGTGCCTTCTCCTCTTCCCATCACTTGCACCCCTGAACACATGGTGTATCTCAGCTCAGCCCAGCTGCAAGCACGGTTACCAGTCACCAGCTGCTCATGATCACAAATTCAGTGAAGGACACTCTGCCCAGAGATGACGCGATGAAAGACATGTGAGCTTTCTTTATGCATTTCATGCAAAACAGCTTGTGTTGTTTAAAACTATCCTGGAAAGCTATTGACTTTGTACTGAAACAAATAAGGAAACTTCCCAGCCAGTTTGGCTGTGGGAGCAGTAACACCCCAGTGCAGCACAACCTTTCCACAGCAAGTTTCTTATCATGACATTAATGTGTGTTTGGAACCTGAGACCTTGCTTGGCTCAGAAGGATTACAGCTTCAAAGGCAGTGGCTAGGAAGAACTGACTGAAGGAAATCCAACTGCCTGCCCACTCAGATTTACACTACCAATTATATTATCTGTTCAGCATTCCTGTGCACCCAGCTTCTACATGATTATCCACAGATAGATAAAAGGCTAAATTAGTCACACAAGTTCTGATAAAGTTTAAAAGAATCACAGATTGGTTACTGCAGCTGCATACATTTTACAGGCACATTAAAAACAAGAATATTTGTAGCTTCTACCACTGAAATATTTTTTTAATAATTATGTGGTCTAATACAGCAATGATCATCTACATATGGTAGTGTTTATTTATCTATTTGTGTGTACAGAAGCATGAAACCTGATAAAACAGTATTTTAAAGTTCTACAACCCTATGTGCTTTAAAAATAAAAGTGTTGGCATAGTATTGTTAATTCATTGGAGTAGAACTCTCCCTGTTTAATTCATTCAATAATAAGGACAAAAAACCCTTGAGATAAGATGTTACAATAAATGTACTGGCATGCCTTTCACTCTATAAACTAATGTAACACCTTACTATTCTTCAGTACTTTTAGCTTGTGGATTTATGATGGTTAGGAAAGAATAACAGCTATACTTCAATATGCAAAGGCTGTTTCCTGAATGCTGGGTTTAAATGCTGGCATAGAAACCTATTAACTAAGGTATGCATTCAAAAATAGATCATCATAATCTACTACCATATCATCTTCATCATAAGCAGCTGGAGCTTCAGACTTACTTAATGTCTTTTCAAGTGTAGCATTGAGTAAGAAAGTATTTTGTTTAACTGCAAAAGCTTATAGTGACTCCACACAACGAGAGTCACACACCTTTCTGTGAATAACTGCAGGTTTAGGGCCAAATCCTTGGTGAAGGTATTTGACTATGAGCAAGATATAACTATGTAAATACAAAATCCCTACAGTAATAAAAGGTACCTTGAAGTACTGTAAAATTTTGGAAAAAAGTTTATTTCTGCTGCATGTACTGAAAGTTGTCATGAAAGATACAGCCAGGTAGCATGAAGCTGTACCATTGGTCTAGGAGTGAAAAATTTTTGTGTATCATGAAGATGCACATAGAAGCTGGGTCTGAGGCTATGCTTCTGCCAAGCTGGTCAGTGAAATCAGGCACTATCAAGAAACAAGACAGATACATTTTGCCACAAGGGAGGATGAGCTAGAAGCCTGTGGAAACCCCATAGGCAGGCAGAGACCACCAGCACCCCCAGCAACAAGGTAGCCCCTCAGCCTGGTAGGGGCCAGGGTAATGGTAGGGTGACAGCTCACCCAGAAATGGGTACTGAGCTGGGTCCATGGTCCATCCAAGGGGTGCAGCCAGGTGCTCCTGCAGGAGAGCACCGGGGCCAAGGCTGACTATCACGTGAGTTCAAGGTTCAGTCAGGAAACAGGGCTGTCTGTAGAGCAGGTCCAAGGGGCCCCAGGAAGGCAGCCAGCAAATCCACACTGCAAGAGACAGAGATGGACGCAGATCCACACAAGCAAGAATGGGATGTCCAGACCTGAGCTTAAACAGGCAGGATGTGGATGGGAGTCCCAAGGAAGCTGGGCAGGGCAGCTACAGCTTGTACAAAATACAGATTTCATCCCTCGTTTACCTACAGAGGGAGGTTTCTTACAGGAGCCCACTCTCAAGCAAAGGGTCAATATCCTGACTCTGGCACTAGCTCATGGCCAGTCAGCACCCAGGTCCTATCCTGTGCTCTTCCCTCCATGGCTCAGAGGGATTTTGTTACAACAGCAAAGGGCTGACAGGATAAGGAGTATGTAGAGGTATGGCCCATTCTGGATTGCCAAAGACCTCAAGGGACATTGGAAATACATGAAAAATGAGCCCAAAGGGAATTTGTGTCAGTCACAGATAGTCTTACACGCAATGGTCCTTCAATTTTTGGGAAGATGGTGTACAACCATTTTGCACCAGAGACTGGCAACAAGATTATACACATGCAAGAAAGAACTCAGCCTAGGGCATACTGCAGTACAGGGTCCATGACAAGATCTCAACGTAAATTTCGTAAACAAAGTGATGATCTGGTCTCTAGGGAGTCTCTGGCCTCTCTGTGACTCTTAATCAGCCTTCCTCCACCTCTCTCCTCACTTTTTTTAAATCAAGCCTTCCTGTAGGTTCATTTCAAAACTTTTCATAAAATCAAAAACTAGAGTAGTTTTTCTGTATCATTAAGGTCTGGCAATGTGCCAATCTGATCTGAGGAGTAACAGTCCTGGACTGAAGCAGAATGAGAGAAGTGAAGCAAAGAACAACAGGACAAATTGCCTACATGTAGGAGAACTAGACAGAGAGGGGTGGAAAAGAAACACTGTTAGTTCTGTTAAATTTTCTACATCTGTAGAAATCTGTATGATCTTCCTCAGTTGAGTTATTCTCTCTACTGTGATATTGTCCTACAAATCTGTAAGAGGAAAAAAAGTCTAAATTTTTATGCATTCTGAGATCATTTTGGTCATAGTCAGGGTCACCAAGTTTCTATTTGGCCACAAATGGTATTTGTTACATACAATTCCAACAATATTAAAATAAAGAATATAACATTTGGGGGGAAAGTATAAATTATGGGTATTTCTAGTACACTGATATAATAATTAACCTACACTTCTTTCATCCTGTAACAAATTTTTATTTATATTATCTCAACAATTTTGTTTCTCTGTGAGACTTTCCGATTTCAGACTGTTAACTAGAAAATCATATCAAATTAGATCATAGCCTTGAGGAGTTATGTAAACTTACATGACATTAAAAATACATTGGCAATCAGAACAGAAAGAAACAAATTGTGTATCATAATAGCATTCACTAGCCACAATTAACTCCAAAGTTCCGTTAAAACCATTTTTCTCTTTTTAAATATATTACCTATTTTGACATTAGTGCATCAACTTAAAAATATTTAACCATAATGTATTTTACATTATGTTAAATTTCTGATGAAGGAATTCTATCCCTTGCTGTAGCTTCCTTATTCATTAACAGAAGCCAGTATCACCTCCTTAAGCTTGTCTGCATGTGCCTACCTGTGCAAGTCAGTGTACTGTATGTGGAATAAAAAAGGAGAGTTTGTAATCTAGACTTTCCATGTTTAATTTGAGGTAGTTATCAGTTATACGTGTTGTTCCACATACGTGCAAATCATGAGTTAAACTAAAAAAAGACATTGTTATGTATTCTATACAAGCTAGTTATTTTTTAGAACCATTGGTATTTTAAAATTCTTCAGATAGTTTGTACAATTTAGAGTTACTTTTTGATGTCATATGACAAGGCAAGTGTAATGTCCCTTAGTATGGCATGTCAAAATCCCATATCAAATTCCAGGGACATTATTTCAACATATTCCATCACAAACACAGCGACATGAAATCTACCAAGTCTACTTCTGCAAAAGCTATACTACCTGCACAAAATCATGCACATGAAGACCATTTGACTATTCAGATGAGTAACTTCCCCAGACCATGAAGTCTCAGTATCATGGCAACTGAGGTACCATGGGCTACAGGAAAATCCAAATGACCTGAATCATATCATAGCCCTTTTTCAATCCAAAGAAGGCCATCAGAAGAATAGTGTAATAAGCACTTCCATAGGAGGAACCAAATAAATGGAGTCATTCTTTCCCTGCTGAATGCCATGATAAAACTTTTTATGGGTATCACAGGAGTAAAATAAACCTCAAAAAAAGTGCATTTACATGCCAAACGACAGTAAAATGGTTATTGGTCAAAGGCAAATTTCTATCTCTGTTAAAAGATTACACCTATGTGTTTAACAAACAAAAGCAAATGAATGGTTAAATGAAACATGAAGAGCCATGCTGTTTATGGAATAATTCTGGTTCTAGCAGCAACATGAACTAACTACTTAAAGGATATTAAAGCAAGTAATAGCTGCAGATATTTCAGTAAATGTAAACTGGATTCTGCTTGTCATACTCCAAACACATACTTAAACATTCAAGGAAAAGCCAATTTAAAACATCATATATGAAGGGGAAATAAATGTATTGAATATATTTATGGTTCCACAATAAAATCTTCCTACATTTTTAAAGAGGAAGACAGTATTTACAGCATCTTGTAATTTATTCTGGACTCACAAACTATTCAATACATGTTATATATTGATATTATAAACTGTAGACTATTTAGACTTAGACTTAATCACCCTAGTTATGTGCACATCTTTCTGGGCTCAGGAAACATTGCCAACAGAGAGTTCCATGTCTCTCTCAGATCTATTACTACTCATATATTCAGACAAAATTTCCTCTGAATAACTGCACTGCAAAACTGCTAGTTCAGCACATTGAAATGAATAGTGCTATATTATTTTCTTTAATAGCAAGTCATTACTGCCAGTAAATAATTTAATGAGGGTAGATTTTGATTTGCCCTACATGGCTGCCTAAACACATTTCCACTCAGCTGCTTATAGCATTTTCAGTGAGGTTAGCTATAGTGCTGTGTCATACTTTCATTTCCTAAGCAAGGGGCGTTACACAGCTCGCCCGATACGCCGGCGAGACAGAGGCTACCAGTTCTTAGTAGAAATGAGGTTGTCAATCATTTGGTGAAAGGGTGACTCAGCAGCCACTTATTCTGCAAAAGCACTCTGCACACAGGAGATAAACAGGAGGGGGATGTCTTCACAACCACATCAGTTCTCTGGTATGTGTATAAACAAAAATGTCCTTACCACCACACAGAATTTATGTAATTTTTTTTTTGCTAATTTATTTCAAATCTTCTCTTTGCATACAAGGGAGACTGCATAAACTAGGTTATTTAAACCATTCCTAATTTTTGCCAGGAATTGATCCATAAAGATTTCTTTGACTAAATTAAAGATGTTCATTTTGTTCACCTAAAAACTGTACACACTACGGTAGGACAGTGATTTTTCTTCCCACAAGCAATGAGTTTACAAATTCAACTCATAATTATTTACAACTAAAAACCCTCTTTCAAAAATAAAAAGTAAATGGCTTCAGATTTTCTACATGTAGACAGCAGCCAACTTAAAATACTCAGGCCTACAGCAAACAATCTAAACAGGTGAGGGAAAAGTCCTTCCTCAGAACATGCAGAAGAACACACATGAGCATGAAAACAGAACAACAGCAAAAAAGGTCAAGGTAAAATCTGCTTACTGACATTTTATGAAAGACTCCAGGTCTAAATTTCATTCTCTAACAAAGGGGAGCACCTATAACATTTTGAACAATCTTCATTTTCTCTACAACAGGAATCCAGGGGAACTGAACTCTCAGATTGACTACAGGACTCTTTGGCTTCAAGAAAGACAACCATACAATGTAGAGTAAAGTTGTATAAAACCCAATTCTTACTGCACAAAATGTGGGGATCTCAAATGAACTGATGGGGAAGAAGTCTGGGGAAAAAAACTAACAAATGGAAGAAGCTTTCGTAAATGCTTAAGTAAATTTTGACACTGTTTATGATAAATATCAAACATGGGTTCAAGAGCAATTCAACAATTTCATGTAGATGAGTACCAGAAACTATGAAATACAAACACGTGGATACAATCTTTGGTTCAGTAAATCCCAAATCCTAAACATCAGATTGCTCAAACATTCAGCTGCATGATCCAATCCTCTTTTCCTACTCTTTGTCACAGAAAATCCTCTACTGGCCACTGTTCAACACAAAGTATCAGATATTAGGGACCAATTGGGATACTGTAAATAGCTATTCTGGTGCTTTATGCACTGGAGAAAAAAGCAGAATTTTAAGCTCTGTAGGCAATGGTTATCTACCACAAAGTAGGACCCAGTCCTCAAGATGTTTAGGAATAGCAGCAATTTTACCAAAACAAGGTTAATGCATACTAACTTACACACATGAATTTACAAAAGAGAGATCCAGTTGTAATATGTTTTAATTGCTACCTGTTTTCATGACATTTTTGATAAGAAATACAAAGTGAGGAGCTGATTTTCTTGGTTCAGTGGAGCTTTGTTATCAATCAAAATACAGTGCTTGTTGAACTCCTGCCCTAACTGGCCTTTTTCTTCGCCATATCAGTGCATACACAATCATTCCATCTGGTAAAGCACAGAAATCTCTTTGTAACTACACAATTGTTCCAGTTATGTTCCCTTCTGCATACACCTCTTGCACAGCAACCTGCCCAGATAACTTCATCTAATTTCTTAAACTTACACTTTTTTTAAGGGAGCCACAAAAATTCAAGTGACTCTCCAAAGATGTGAAGCATTATTTGGTCGACAAACAAAGTTCTCAAAGATCTGCTGACATAGTAAGTGAGACTGATGCACAGACTGCTGTAATTATGGCAATAAGATCTCTGGGAATCCAAATGCATGTCTTAAATTATACTCTCTGCCACCAGCAAATGGTAAAAGAACAAAAATAGTAGCTCTTATTCCCGTAAGAATCTAAACAAAAATATTTGGAATGGTATATAGAAAATGACAAGAGTTTCAGTTAATTAACAAATACCATTTCCAAAGCTTTTCTAGATTTGTACTATACAAAACAAAAACAAAAACAACAAAAACAAAAAACAAAAGCAAAAACAAAACAAACAAAAACCCCACCATGACCTTAAAAACTTATGTAAATTTCACACAGGAAAAAACCATCAGATTTTGCTGAGTGGAAAAGATGAATCAAGACTAACAGAGAAATGCTATTTTTAAAACTCCTAAAAATGTTGCAGAGTTAAAAATATAAAGAAAAAATTATTTTTATAGCAGCTGGCAATGTCCATTTAAGGCTGACAATTTCTTGCAGATGACAAGTACTACGTATCTCATGCAGCTCTCACTCTTTTGAGTTTATTGCAGTATAACAGCATAATCAGATGGTTTTAAAACTCAAAATCTCTCCCTATTTTTGGCTTAAATCCAAGTTATAATTATAGTAAATGTACTATTTTTTTTGAAAGAATACTGCTGCTTATATTCTTAACATAGTGATTTTGTTGTTTTCATATTGCAAAACTGAAACTAGACTAGGATAAACACAGAGGGAAAAAATTAAGGCTTAAACCAAGTTTAATATGTAACTCCAACGCACCATCAGAAAGCCCAAGAGGCAGGATATGCAATCCTGCATTCCTTATGCACTCATAATACCTCTTGGCTTCACTGGAAGTTTTGTTTAAGAAAGCATATAATCAGAACCTATAATTTCATTAATTGCATGCCACAGGCAGTCCATGTGAGGTAAGAATCATGAACCAAACTGGTTGGAAGGATGGTGGAACCCATTGGCCCCGCCTGCATCTTTGTGGACCACTGAGTCTATGCAGCAAAACAATGAATCCTTATTTTCCCCACTCACCCATACTTCCAGCTCCTCCTCATGACAGACCACATCTGTCATGTAGACAGCAGTGCAGATGTTTCATTCAGGACACAACACAGCTCTCGGATCTCTGTTACTGTTCTCCATTATCATCCTTCCCCAGACTCTTGGCAGTACTGAGGATTTCACCCGATGCAGATCCCTACTCTGTTGGGATTTTTATATTATTCATGCTAGGCACAGACAAAATGAATGTTATGTAGCTATTAGTACAGAGTGCTTTGACATATTACATATTTCATTAGGTATCCTTTGGGCAATTTAGGAAGCATCATCTAAAAACCCTGTGAATGGACTTGACTTTTACAGTATTACTGCATCCATAACTTTTCCATGCATACTTTAAACATAAATGACTCTACTGGGTGTATGTTACAGGTAGTTTTATGGTATCTCTCAAGATTTATTTATATATGTAGGAAGAAATAGCATGAAAGAAACCCCTTCATATATTATAAAGGCATTTTATTTGTTAAAACAAATAAAGCAAAGAAAAACATAAGCACTTGCAAGCTACTTCTTTTTCTAAATATAAAAACAACTAATCAAATTTTAAAATAAACCATTCACAGGATGGAGAATGACAGGTGATGTTACAGTGAGGTGTGAATCTACAGATAGCTCTCTGCTGTAAACTGACATTTAGAAGTACACAGCAGATCTTCAGCTACACAAACCCCATTACCTCCCCGTTATAATAAATTGAAAACTCTAGCTAATTTCTACCTGTGTCACTGAACACAACTCAATTTTTACAACACCTAACTAACAAGCTTACAGTTAATTTTACAACAACCTTAAAACATAAAGCAGGAACAGAATCTCCAAGTTACAGGTTAAAAAGTTTAACTGTCCTAAATGTTCAAACTTTGTAAGGAAGCTTCCAATGTGTAAAGGCACACAAAAGAACAAAATAAAAAGCAAACAAATGGAAGATATAAAAATGAGGGTGACTTAGGGATAAGGAGGATGAAAACAAAGGAAAGGAAGAAAAGAACAAAAGAACACTTTTTAAAAGGGAGAAAGAAAAGCATGACAATGAAAACGAATGGTTGAAACTATGGTGGGAGGAACTGATGAATATTAACTTTTATTATTTGGATTACAAAATACATTTCAAAATTGGATGAAACACCTTCTATGTATGTTTTGCCAAGGACATTCTTGGCAATTACAAAGTCAGGAAAATTATAATTCAATCACTGAGGCATTACTTAAAACCACTTGAAAAAGCAGATTATTTGAACCAGCAAACAGACTGCATGGGTAAAATTTTAAAGACTCAGTATTCTGAAGCAGTACAGATTGCGCTCACATGTTGCAGAGTTCCAGTAATGGGGCCATTAGAAATATTGTAATTTTTCTTCCTGGATGCATTTTACCAGTCTGTCTTCTTATAAATGAGCAGCAAAGCCTCCCAATCGTTTTCCATATTGCAGTACTAAAATAAAAAAAAAACAAAAAAGCACCACACACACAAAAAAAAAAAAAAAAAAAAAAACCCCCCACACAAAAAAAAAAAAAAAAAAAAAAAAAAAACAAACAACAAAACCCAACATCGAGCACTTGTAGAGTACAACCTTTATTTTGATTAAAAAACTGGTTTAAAGTTTTTTAAAAGCTGTACTTCCCACGACAACGAAATCACACCTATAAAGATGGTTGCTGTATTTACCAGGCGCACGTGGGACACTTTACCATGCACCAAATCTGTGCGCTTGCCTTGAAATGGATGATACAGTCCTAAAAACGTTACAAATACGTCATTACGACTGTTGCTATACTGGCAAAACCCACAACAAACAGGTCACCTTGACCTCTGTCATGTACCCTGTAATTTCACAGAACTGCTGACACCCGAAGAATGGTATTGACTGAAAAAGGCACCAGGCATTCACCATTCGCATTGGAAAAGCAGTGTGTCCTGCCTTCCCCCGCAGTAGTGCTTATTTACATAGCGCTGTGATTGCGCTGGGAAGGGGAGCGGCGCAGCTTTTTGCTTTAACCCGTCAGGTTGCCGACGCTGTTGCGAATTGCCCGTTGTGCAGTCAGATTTTCAGAGGACCTAAAACGCCGTGGCCTGGCACTCCTGGGGCAACTTGACCACCCCTCACTGCCACAGGCACCCCAAATCGCGCTCCGCCGCGTCCGCGGACGGGTAAAGGCGGGCACCCCGCGCCGGCAGGTGTGCAGGGCAGGAGCCGGCTCCAGCGCAGAACGCCCCGAGCTGAGCTCCGGGGTCATTTCAATCGCCGCTCCCGCGGAAGCAGGTGCGCCGCCGCCGCCGCCGCCCCTCTGCGCCCCGGGGCTGTGCGGGAAGGCGCCGCAGCGCATCCCGCCCCCCCGGGCCGCGGGGGGAGCTTGACGTACCGCGCCGGATGGGGGCGGGGGGACGACTGCAGTGGTGGAAAATTTTCGGCTCCTCCATCTTCTGCGCATACCCTTGCCGTTCCCCGCCTCTTTCCCGCTTCCACGCCCGCCCCCCATCCCGGCGGCGGCGGAGGCGGTCCAGAACCTTCGGCGGCGGTGTCGGTGGGGTGCCGCCGCCTCGCGCTGTCCGGCGGATTCCCGCCCGCTTGTCCCGGCGACAGCCGCGGGGCAGAGCCACCGTTCTCCCGCCTGTCTCAGCCCTGGGGAGCCTCGTGTCCCCGTCAGAGCCGCGGGCACTGCAGCGGCCCGAGGAGCGAGGTGAGGGATTCGTTGTCCCTCGACAGTGTGAACTGCTTTCGTGTCCCTGCAGTCGCCACTGCCCCGGTACAGCAGACAGGCAGCTGCCCCTCGCACCTTCTACGAGCTCTCGATGCTGCAGAAGAAGGGAGGGAGGGCGATAACACAGAGGGGGTCAAACGACTCGGTGGCAGGGTATCCTCCGCTTTCGAGGCTGGCAGCACCAGGCTGGCGTGGGAGTGCGCTGCTACCGCGAGGGCAGGAACTGGGGACGCTGCATCGCAGCCCCCCGTCCCTCTAGAGACAGCGACCAAATGGGTGCCCGATCCCCGCCAAGCCTCCTCTGGAGCTGTGGCCTTGCACCGTGCGTGTGAGGAGCTGCGGCGGACAGTAAAGCCCCGCCGCCCACTTCAACGGAGAACCGACCAGCAGAGTTCTCTAAAATCTGGTGGAGTGGTTACCTGAGGAAAAGGAAGCAGGATGTTCTGTTTCCCCCTTTCTTTCGTACGGGGAGGTTTATCGTGAATCACATCACTAGGGGGAGTCTGTCATTCCGGTTCACTTCCCGAAGGAAACGTTCGGGGAATCTGTCGGTTGCCCTCAGGGTCCGGGCTTGCACGTGCGCTGCTGCAGGTGTTAAAAATAGCGAGTGACTGCAGCGGGGAGCTATGATGGGTCGGTGGCACCTTGTCCCCTGCCACGCACCCTGCTCCTGGGACTCGCCAGCGCCGGAGCCCGGAGGCAGGCATAGGGTGGGAAGAGGGAGGCAGTTCCTGGGTGAACCGGTAGCCACCGGGTGCTGCAGTCACGCTGCGGATGCTGCACCGGGCCGGTAGAAGCACCTCACAGACAGGGCGCTGTTGACAAGCACCGCAGCGTCCTGTCTCCCCCGTGTAAACCAGTGCCCCAGTGTAAACACTGGCGAGCTGCTCGGCTCATGTGCCAGTGGCCCCGCTCTCGACCCCCGCCGGGCGCATGCCGGTGACCGGCTCGCACCTCTCAGCCGGGGACGCCCCCCGCCCCCGGTGTCCCCCCGGCCCCTGCCCGAGCAGCGGCAGGGGGTCAGTGGGGCAGGGCGGGGGGCGGCGCGGCAGCGGGCGGGCGCCGCGCCCCTTGCGATGGCACGCCCACATTCCTGCCTGAAGAGCGGCGGCGCCCCGAGGGGGCCGTCAGACCGGGACCGACGCCGGAGCGACGCAGACGTTATATTTCCTTTCCTTTTGATACCGCTGGCTTTTTTTACGTGATTTTTTTTTTCTACCTTTATTTATCTAGGGACTTGTTTTCGCTGACATAGTTAAGGGCTTTTTTTTTCCTTGCAAGAAGTAGCAGCGGAGACAGGAGCATCTCCTTATTCCGAGGCTTCGGGAGAAACCCTCGCTTTCAAGCTTTTGCGCAGAAGGTACGGCAGGGGCTGGCTGTTACCGGGCCCCCAGGAGGAACCGGGTGACTTTTTGGACGGAGCGCGGCTCGTCCTTCGCGCCTTTGTCCGGCGGCAGCGCCCCGGCTTGTCGCCAAGATCCTGCCGGGCTCCGCCGAGACTCGCGTGGGGAAGCGCCGCCGCCGCATCCCGGAAAGGCGGCAAACCAGCAAAGCCACTGCGGCGCGACGCAGTCCCGCCAGCGGTTTGCGTTTTTTCATTGAAACCGCCGGGACGCGCTGTGTCGCCGGCGGGGAGGTGGGAGGTAAACACAGGGAGGGACAGCCGCGGCGCGGGAGGGTCCGGCAGCTGATGTGACAATCGCCCATCGGTGTTGCATCAGTCNCCACTCGGCGGCGGGCGGGGGCCGCGGGGCCACGTGACGGCCGCGCGCCCGCTGCGGCACTGACGTCGCCTCCCGCCCCCTCCGCAGGCGCGGCGAGTCCCACCGGCAAGGACAAAAGAGCGGCCGCGCCGAGCCACGACCCCGGCCCCGCCAGCATGAGCAGCGCCGAGATGGGCAAGTTCAACATCTCGCCCGACGAGGACAGCAGCAGCTACAGCTCCAACAGCAACGACTTCAGCTACCCCTACCCCACCAAGCCGGCCGCCATGAAGAGGTGAGGGGGCTCCGCCGCCCCGGGGCGGGCGGCAGTAGCCGGGACCCGGCGGGGACGCGTGTCCGTCGGCAGCCCGTACGGAAACGCGGGAATCACTGCGGCCGGAGACGGGCGCAGCGCTCCGTGCACTGACACAGCGGCAGGTGGGGTGGTTCTTTCGGGGTTACCCCGTCGGTTTTTCCTTTTCCCTTTGAGATGGATTGGAAATGCTGATATGCAGATTGTCCCTGAGAGTCACTAATGGTGCAATGTTGTTTTGCAGCCACTATGCGGATATTGATCCAGAAAACCAAAATTTCTTGCTCGACTCCAACCTTGGAAAGAAGAAATACGAAACTCAGTATGTAAGTACACAGCAATGACGTCCCAAATAAACAAACAAACATACTGCCAAATTCATGTTTGTTTTAATTCTGAGTTGAGTAATAACTTTCTATTAATTATTACTTATCTCCTTTTTCTCAGCATCCGGGTACTACTTCCTTCGGAATGTCAGTATTTAATCTGAGCAATGCTATTGTGGGTAGTGGCATCCTTGGTCTTTCTTTTGCCATGGCTAACACTGGAATTGCTCTTTTTGTGTAAGTATCTTTTGGTTCATCAAAAGCCCCCCATCATTCTGGTGTGTAATTCATAATGGAAAAATACTTGGTATAAGAATGGGACCCCTAGAAAATATCCAGTCATTTTCATAGGTGCAGAATTGCATTTTAGGATTCATGGCTTGTTTTAAGTTTAAAGATCCTGATACCTTCAGAAGAATCTGCAAAAATTAAAGAGGTTCACTGCAAGTTCTGCAACCCTCAAAAACATTTTACATTGAATTTTACTTGACTTAGCTGTAGTTTCTCCATGATACTCCTGATAGTCCTGATAGACTTCCCCTCCAAGTTCCATTATCCAAGTCCCAGTCAGGGATGTGGTCTTGCTTTCCTCAGCTGACATCACTGTGCCTACAGAGTTACAATGTACTTAACCAATAAAGAAGTCCTTTTGATTGCTGTGCTTTCACTCAATTCAGAGAACTGGTTTCAGTTACACTTAAAAAAATTTCTGTCTGCCTGCAAGGGAGGGATGTGGAATAACCAGCATATCTTTATTGACATGACTACGTTGGCAAAAGCTTTGAAGTGTAGGACGGAACTACAGTAATGTAATTGGAAATTACATAAGGAAACAGTTATGGACAGTGCTTTTAAATGTCTTGGGAAAGTACATTTTTCATATATTGGAGGCAGTTCAGCTCACACAACATGTAGGTAGTATCAGTGACTTGACTGCAAATGAGTATCCACGGATATGTTTAAAGGAACTTTGTGTTTTTATCCTGGAAATAGATGAATGTGCTGAATGTTCAAGAACATGTGAAGAGCAATGTTTAGTTCAAAATTTCCCTGACTCTGCTGCCAGATTTCCAGAAAGTAGGTCACATTTACTTCCAGATGTTTCACAGTGTATGGGTGGTGCTCAGGTTTCCTGAGAAAATTACCAATGTGTAAAGTTATGGTGATAATCTTTCACTAAGATTTTCACTTGCTTAGATGATGCTAAACTGAATGAACGACATAGCATTAAGCTAGAAGAGATACTTCATCTCTCTATACATCAGTTTTATGCTCTAAAGATGTTCTGCAGCACATGTAAGATAATCAATGTAATGTACATTAGAATATCTCTGAGGAGAGGAAGAAAGAGAATTTAAGGTTAGCTATTTGAACAGAGTTGGGGGTTGATTTTTCTGAGAAAAAAAAGTTCAAAACTGTCAGTTTAATAATTGGGGGCTGAGGGAATTTATTTGCCTTTTATTTCCAGATACTGCATTCAGATCTGTTTGCATTAGTGCTTCTAAGACAAACTAGCTTGTTACCTTACAAAACTCAGTGTAGTAGTACAGTTCTGAGGCAGGAAAGTTAATCACAGATGGTACTGAGGATTTATGATGACACTGAGGGCATTACAGGCATCCTTTAATAACTAGGTTACAGAATCAGATCCAGATGCAGTTGATTAAGGCAGTAAGTTCTTTGAAGACTATGGAGTCACTTGTGTAAGTGCTGTGACTTGTCACTTGTGACAGCACTAAATGAATAGAATGGTCTGAAAGCCAGAAACAGAGTGAGCTTCAAGATGAGTTTTGCTAACTGATCTTGTCAACACTGTAGGCAGCCATTCCAGGTTAGGACTGAGAGATCTAAAGTTTGTGCTGTTTTAAACTAGTGTAACCCTGGCACATCTCAGCTGTGCTCTTTCTAGTTGATGGCTAAGTCGAATGCCAGTTAATCTCTACCTGTCAGAAATAGGTTTATTTGGGTGTGTGTGTTAGCGTTGAATTGGCACAGTAACATAAGTTTCCTATACAGATCTGTGACGCTTCTCAGATCTTGTTTCCAGTTCTTTGTGCTGCATTTACTAACTTCAGCAACATTAAAAAAGACACAGAAGGAAATGCACTCTGGGAAATGAAGTTTGCCCTTTTAAAGCCATTTTTGATATGCTGATTCTCAGGTTTCCTATAAAGCAAAATGCTTATATTGGTATAAGAAAGACCAGCGGTTTTATTTTTAACGCATTGTAATCTTCCACTGTGTTCTCCAGCAGCCGAGAAGTCCCCCCTAGCGTGCCACTCCAGGAAGTGCATTTGTTGTGGGAGAGATTTGTTGTTGAGAGATCCGAATTTTAGGTGATGCAAATGTGCTTCTGGAAATAATATGCATTGCCTGTAAAAGCTGTGGGGAAGATAAACAAGCCACTAGTGATTCCCATGTAAGCACATCTGAAGAGTTAACTTTTGAGGAAAGAAATATTTTTAAATGACAATAGATATGTATTTCCATCTGAAAACACAGCTCTCAATGAGTCTGAATTTTCAGTCAATTCTTAAAGGCTTTTGCAATTTCATCCTTATATAAAAAAAGGACATAACACAGATTTAAGCTGAAAAGCTGATTTCTTTCAAGACCAAGAGATAATCACTTCAGTTGTAGTTAGCTCCATGTTAGTTACTGTATGTTCAGTAGGTGCATGACACAGTGTTGAATTGGGATAGGAAGATGGGAGAAATACAGTTTCTTGTAAGGATGCAAACCTCCCCCCAACCCGCACATATTCCCACTGATACTTTGTTAAGTTATTTATATCAAATATAGCCAAGTATAATAGCCTGACGCTTGGTGATGCTTATGCCACTTTAGACTGAATAGAATCATTGTTCAAGCCTACATTAGAATGTCTTTGTATGCCTCGGAAATGCAATTTAGCATGAAATCCTTTCTGCCCACGGCATTAATTGGGTTTTCAGAATGCTTTTAATTTACCTTAGAATCTACTTTTTTCCCCATATAATATTTTAATATGGATAATGTTTATGTTTGATATGTCCTTATTTAATAGGGTTACCATGAGTCATTTATGGCTATTACAAATTTGCATGTTTTTCTCTCCCCAGCATACTCCTGCTCTTTGTTTCGATATTTTCTTTGTATTCAGTGCATCTTCTTTTGAAGACTGCCAATGAAGGAGGTATGGCAAATTACTATTTTACAAATTTGTAGTATTTGTTTCTTATGGTATCTTTGTGAAGTACACCCTTCCAATGGGATATTCTCCTTTCTTTTAGGATCTTTATTGTATGAACAATTGGGAATGAAGGCTTTTGGTATGGCTGGAAAACTTGCTGCTTCTGGATCAATTACAATGCAGAACATTGGAGGTGAGGACAAGATCTTAAAATATCTGTACTGTCAATAGTAATTGTTCCCTGCTTATTCTTGGAGACTTATTTGTCACACAACATGTGTTCATTAACTGCTTGTGTTCAAGTGAGGTTATGAAACATGTTATGTGATTCTTGCATCGTGTGGCATATTCTATATTTGTAATGATCTATGATGTTATTCACCTACAGCTATGTCAAGCTACCTCTTCATAGTGAAATATGAGTTACCATTGGTCATCAAGACATTTATGAACATCGAAGAGACCACAGGGTAGGTGTTAGAACTCCTCATCAGAGAAACTATTAGGAGAAACAAATACGGAGACTGTATATATTTTTATATGAAGACCACGTTCGGTACACCATAGGGTAGCTTCTTATTCAGACAGAGATACAGTAAGTTTTCCCTTCCCCTGAGTGCTTCACTTCATTTAGATCCACCCTGACCTGGGAAAAGGGTAGAAAAATACAGGTATCGCATCATATTGCAGAAAGCTGTTCTGTAAAGAACATCAGGTAAGTGTTAATGTATGTACCAGTCGGTACATACGCTCAATAAGGAAAGATAAATGTCATTATGGTTGGTTTTTTTTGGTTTTGTTTTGGTTTTTTGTTTATTTTCTTACTGCATTCAAACTGGTTTGGTCTGATTAATTTGGTTTCCTAGTATTAATATTGTGGGAAGTGATTAAATACAAGACTAAGGTGCAGTTATGTGACGACTGTCTTAAGGAACAGTTCTCAAAAAGATACAGAGACTAAACATTGACCTAAACCACAATTTATATGCCTAAGACTAGAGTAGCAGGTGCTTTGCCATCTAGTCCTGGAGACACCTTGACTCCAGAGTGGCTTTCCTGCTTGGCTTTAAAAAGAGGTGCCTTGAGTAGGATTCATTTTATCTAACCGTACCCTCTGACAGTTAGATTTTGAGTTCATCATTACACTGGTCTTAGTTTGATCAGTGGAGAAGGGGGATCCTCTGTAGTGATTAGTTCAGTGCACCTGACTTAGACATACTTTGTGCATCTGCAAAGAACAGTTGATCATATCACTCTGTATTGAGAGGGTGTGTAAAAACAAGATGCCTGAGTTCAGATGGATAGAGTTAAGTGCTATAAATCTCACTCTTCAGAGTTGTACTTCTGTGCCTTGTCCTGAAGTGTCCCAGTCTTGAGAGGGCTGAGCAGCTCAAGACTCCAACTTACAACTAAGCCTGAGTTCAGAAGGTAGGCATTTTTCTGCCGTGTTCCCCAAGGGGTTCAAGCCATTTGGTGATGTTCATACAGCTTGCTGATAGATATTGTCATAACAACAGTGCTAGCCATATTTTTTTTTTTTTTCTTATTTTTTTAATGTAATCAAATACTGCACCTACCCTGTATACTTAGTAGTGTTATGTTTACATATTATTTGCTGGGAAGGTTCATTTCTTTCCTTTGGCTGAATTCAAGTCCATATTTTTCAATTCTTACAAGAGCCCCTGGAATAGCCAGTATTTAGAAGGGGGCTCGGAGGCAAATATTTTTAACTGTCCCATCTTCAGTAAAGAATTCAAAACTGGTTGCAATTCAAGAGGGAAATGTTAAAGTCTGTGAATTTCACTGGATACAGCTGCTGCTTTGCAAATCTGGCAGAGGAAATTAAGAACTTGAGATCCGTATCTTAAATGTTTTCTTGCTGGCTGGCACTAGGTAGCTGTACACTGATTTAAAGTAAATATTTTCTCAGTGCTCTGGCAATTGTGAACCCCATTTAACTGACTCTCTCCATGCATTGCTTAGGGGAGTCTGGGTGGCTACCATTGGCATGGATTCCACTCTGGCGGCCTGGGGCCTAAAATGTAAGCACTTACCTGTTTAAGTGTCCCAAAATAATGCTTACTGTAAAAGAGCTTCTGGAATTCTGAGACAATACTGCAACTACTAGCTCCATCATTAAAATTTGTTTAGCAGCTCACAAAGTACTTGGCTGTATTTTAAAACTGTACAATCCCATTCTTTACTCTTCAGCATGGAAAAGCTTTGAAGTCCTTGATCTGAAAGTCCTGATGGCCTCTCTATGGGTATGCACAATAGTGGTGCATGTTCTTGTGATTGTATCAACTGCAAGGAGTTTCTGTGTTGTGATTTCTTTTAAATTTGCCACAAGTCTACTATATTAAAAAAAAAAAAAAAGACAGCAAAAGGTGTATGGTTTTAATGTCCTATACATCTCAAGTTTCTAAAATATTCCTTTTTTACATCTAGTTATCCCAGGTAAAACTGAGGAAAGAGAAGATTGCATCATTTTTGCATTTACTATATAAATCCAGAGCAAATCTGTTAATTATTCCATATTTCCCCTACCATATAAAGGGCTATAACTTAGCAACTGAGTTTGCATATACAAATTTCCAATTAAATTATTAATATTTTTGTTGACCTGAAGAGTATACAGTCCATTTTAAAATAAATACTATTAAATGATATCATAATAGGATGTAAAGTATTAATACTTGGGAATAAATGTGTAGTGTTACTTTAATTGTTTAAAGCATATAGGATGATCCTGTAGGACTTTGTTTTTATGTATTTCAAAAAGATGTTAATCTTCTAATGCTCAAAAATGTTTTGTGAAAAAACAGCTGCTGCTTCTTACAGAATAAATGGCAAAAATGTTTTGAAGGAAAAAGCTTCTGAGGTTCTTACCATGTTTTCCCTACTGAAAGGGACTAAATGTGCCTCCAAGATACTCCCAGTGCTTGTTGGAGTTTTCTCAGCCAGTGGGCTTGAGCTACTGCCTTACCTTCAGCCCTCACCCGTTTTTCTTTAACTCCCACAGGGCTCCCAACAGAATTTTATTTCCATTCAAAGTGGAAACCCTGCTGGGGCCCTGCAATATTTTAACACATCTGGACAGTCGGGAACCAGCACTTAAGAAAATTACTATTTTTTCCATGATTGATCCCACTTGACTTTTTTCTAACTGATCATTTACTTTTCTGTCTTCTGACTTCCAGATGCATATTATTTTTATAAAAGGACACTAAAGGAAAGGCACAATGCAGGTTTGGGGTGAGATATGAAGCTACTGTAGGGTGTTAGGTCCATATAGGAAATTAAATTATATCCTTTGTGACACCAAGTAGTGCATTTTTTTAAGGAGCCATATGTTGTTGAAGATAAAAGTGAAGACTAAACTGCAAATGTAATTTTTAAATACTTGATTACTTAAAAATATTACCTTCTGTTTACAGAGCATGGTATCTCAATGGTGACTATTTAGTGCTGCTGGTGTCTGTCATCCTCATTCTTCCCCTGTCCCTACTGAAAAATCTAGGTAAGTAGTAGAGAGCAATCAAAATAAAAACCCATTGAAAATACTGTGGGGAAATGGGTTGATGCAATGTTTGAGTCTTGAAATGCTGTGTGAATTAACAGCTGTCCTCAAGCTTGATTCTTGGGACTAATTAGTGTTTAGGTATTTGCTGTCAGGCTCCTTGAAGAAAGGAAAAAAAAATGAAGACAAGTGTACTAAATTAGAGATGTGTTTGTGGAAAATGAAAGGACCGCAGATATGATGGCTTTAGAATTAAGCTCAACAGTAACTCTCTGTTTCTGTTCTTATCCCAAAGTTTGACCTATTTTGGTCAATAGTGAAATAATAAAATACTGCTACCAGCTATCCTGTAACAGCCTTCAAAGTATAGGGCTGCTATCCCTGGGCAGTATCTTTTGATTTTAGATCTCAAGGAGTAACAGAATATTCATACCAGATGCTTTATCTGAAATGGCTGTAATTCAGTGGTACATGTGAATAATTCAGTTAACATGCTGTTTATTCAGAGAATCCTGTAGTGGAACCTTAATAACTGAGAGTCTCAATGTGAATTACTCTCTCATATTACTATTTCCTAGAAGTTAAATAAATCAGTAAAAACAGAAGGAAAAAGGTGCAGTTATATAGTGCATGCTATTAAAATTAATCCTATGATCGTTCTTAATATGCAATAAACAATTCATATAGTTGTTGCTGTGGGGTTTTTTAGTTTGCATCTTTCTTGTAAGTTAAAAAGTCTAACATTACAGACTCACTGCATGTACAGACCTTAATATGTCTGACAGAACTTTCAGATTTGGGTTGAGATTAGCAGAAAGTCAATGAATAATTAACTTGTTCTGTGTAATGCTAAGGAAATGGCAAAAAAGATCACTGACCAAATATAATTTGTCATAATGTTTTGACTTAAATGGTCTTTCTGTTTATTGTATCTTAGATTTTTTTTATCTTTCTTGATCACAGGGTATTTGGGCTATACCAGTGGATTTTCCTTACTTTGCATGGTCTTCTTTCTGATTGTTGTAAGTATAATCTTGTAAACTTCCAGTGCTTGTAAAACTGCATTTCAAACTGAAATTAAACACTGTTTCTAAAAATTATCATATCTTGCATTAGTCAAAGTAATAAATGCATGGCTTTATTTCTAGGTAATTTGGAAGATGTTTCAGATTCCTTGTCCTATGGACAGTGTCATCATGAACGTGACATTAATTAATGCAACAGTGGCACCTTTGGTACATGAAAATATAACAAATGATGATATGTGCAAGCCAAAATATTTCATCTTCAATTCACAGGTAACTGACTGGAAATGAGATGCTCTGTTGAAAATAACTAAGTACTTACTAGGTAAATTAGGTCATTTTTCTTTCAAGCAGTTGCCCAGATTTAAAATTGGCATGTGTTAAGGCTTTCTGTTCCAGTAGACTTGGGCACTCTTTACCTCTGCAGACTGGGTGTTTCCACAGGCCAAATACACAGAAATTAATGGAGCTTGAGGTGCCTGAGTGGCAAAAAACACCTCTCATTCTTCAGCATAGCATTTCTCAAGCTTTCTCAAGGAAGTTCATAAAGCCTTTTAAAAAGTAGATTGCAGAAGATGAAAAAAATTGTAGAAGTGTGAAAACAGGATGTTTGACTTGTTACAAGTCACAAATCCTTGACTCATGGAGGCTCCCAATTACAGTGGTGAATCTCCACAAGTGTAATACCCAATACCAAGTTGAAGATAAAATAGCTTAAAACTGTGGGTTGCAGAACATGATTTTAAATGCAAATACATTCAGCTTAGCATGGGCTTCAGTGACATTTGAGACTGTTTGGTACTTCAGGTCTGGATTTAAGAAAATATGAACTTGTTTTAACTTTTTCCAAAGTTTCCATTGTAAAGAATAGCTGGTCTTTATCACAAATAAGGTCAAAACTGAAGAATCTACTGATGATTTTTTGAAGTAAATTTCTAATCTCTATTGAGATACTTAAGAAATATACTTTTTTTTTTCAGACTGTTTATGCTGTTCCAATCCTAACATTTTCTTTTGTCTGCCATCCTGCAATTCTTCCTATTTATGAAGAACTGAAAAGGTAGGTGTTAGATATATATCTGTTATTTCACTAAACAAACAAATCTAGTATGAAACAGTATGTTCTCACTACTAACAATGTTTCTTTTTCTTACAGCCGAAGCCGTAAAAGAATGATGAATGTGTCCTATGTATCTTTTTTTGCCATGTTCCTCATGTATTTATTGGCTGCTCTCTTTGGATACTTGACATTTTATGGTGAATATTGCCTTCTCTGCTTTCTTTTAAATTATTTATGTTCTGCAAACTCACAGTATTTTTTTTTTTTACTAGAACAAGCAAGCATTTACTGTGCATTCTAAATATACACTATTAATTGGGCTTCTTTTTAGTACTTCTGTAAGTGCACACCCCAAAGGAGATCAGTAGTAGAATTAGGCCCAAGACATAGGATTAAAATTGGATTAAACCAGATTCAGTGCCTCCAAGTCATCCCTGTGTAAAATGGATGCGTTCTTACAGGAGCTCTTGAGGCTTTCAGTTCATATTGGTGTCTTGTAAAATTTGCTTAGAATCTAGAGCAGAAGCACATGTTTAAGAAGTATGACAACTAACTCAAATTAAAATACTGTTTTCTTTATAGGAAAAGTCGAACCAGAACTGCTTCACACCTACTCTGCTTATCTGGGTGCTGATGTTCTCCTTCTTATTGTGCGTCTCGCTGTACTTATGGCTGTAACCCTCACTGTACCTGTAGTCATCTTCCCAGTAAGTCTTTTTTTTTTTGTTTTGTTTTGTTTTGTTTTAGGGCTTCCTACCATCTTTTAACACCTGTGCTGCTGCAGTCTGCAGTCCTTTACTGATTTGGCAACTCTTTTTTATTAATTGAAGAGTTTTTCTCTTAACTGAAAAAGGAAATTTAATCTAATGAGCTTGATGAATTATAGCTCTACTGTTAGTTCAGTGAAGATGTAACATTTACTAAGCAGTACATACAAGTACATTCGGTTAAATTGTTTTCCTGGCATGGTTGTATTGGGGAAATGAAACAGATTACCCCTTTTATAAAAGCACTTACACTGTTGTATTATCATCTTACAAAAGCCAGCATGCTTTTGTGCATATATTGTGGACATGATCTGGCCATTTATGTGTATATTTTTGAGCAGCATCCTTAGATGTTACAAAATTTCCTGGAATTTATTTTTGTTCAAGCCAGATGTTTTTCCTTGCTTTTTTTCTCCATATTATTTTCATCTTTCACCTTCTGCTAAAATCTGAAGCATTCAGGAAAATGATGTTAAAATACTTTCAGAAGGAAGGTTTAACTCAGGTGACAAATCCCTGTCTTCCAAAATGAAGACTTAACTGTCTTTTTTTTCTTTTTTTTCCCTCTCTCCCCCCACCCCTGCCTTCCAAAGATCCGCAGTTCCATTACCCAGCTGCTGTGGGCAGGGAAGGAGTTCAGCTGGTGGCGTCACTGCTCCATTACCGTTGCTCTGCTGGCATTTACCAACGTGCTCGTTATCTTTGTCCCTACTATTCGAGACATCTTCGGATTCATTGGTAAGCATTTTCTCCTCAGGTCAAGCAACCTTTCACGTTTCAGAAAAAGCAGTTCCAGTGTAATTAGAGTATGTTTACCTCTTTATGAATGTTTGTTTCCATGCTTTTTCTCTACAGGTGCTTCTGCGGCTGCCATGCTGATCTTTATACTTCCTTCTGCCTTCTATATCAAATTAGTGAAGAAGGAGCCAATGAAGTCAGTGCAAAAGATTGGGGTATGTATAGACAAATATGTAACTACATGTGCTTACTAATTCAAAGCAAAAAAAATAATTATCTTCTTCATAATTCATGAATTTTGCAGTCTTGGTGAAGGTAGTCAGTGAATTGACATTTAATGTTACCTTGCATAGTTGCAAGGAGTTGCATAGGAATTCAAAACCAGGGAACTGCCCATAACAAGATTCAGTTTACTTCAGTGACTTCTCTCAGCCCCTGGCCCCCAGTCTCAACAGTAGCTGGGTCATTCTGTTGCTGCTAAGAACCAGAGTTCAACAGAATACCCTAAGAGCTATATTTAAAAAGCATCAACATCAAATATTCTTTTAAGACTTATTTATGTAATTTTCCCCATAAAAGCTCATCTCTGCCAGTTGTTTGGGTTATCTTGATTGTCCTTGGTGTTCTTACTGATTATGGACATGCTGACACATAATAAAATCAGACATACTGAGACAGAGTCAGGATAGCACGGAGGCATAGCCTGACTGGTATCAGCAGCTACGTTCGCGTCCCTTAGTTGAGGGTGAGGTCTGCTATACTGAAAATAAATGTACTTTTTGATTTGAGACAGGACCCCAAATACGAGAACGATACTTAGCTCCTTGTCATTGACTTGATCTCTTGTCTCTTTTACTCTGTCCTCCGTGAGCAATGGCGTTTGTGCTATACACGGGCACGAATTTATAGGTGTATGTTGTGGTTTACCAACAGTGTCATAGCAGAATCTGAAATACTTCTTTTATGTTTTCTTTTTCAGGCTTCATTCTTCTTTCTAAGTGGTATACTTGTGATGACTGGGTGTATGACACTGATTATTCTAGACTGGACCCAGAATGTTACATCTGATGGCCATTAACTGCCCTGGTTTAATCTCTGTAATACTCCACTTCAAATGCCAGTGTTCACTCAGATACCTACTGAGAATGAAAATATGCTATTCAGCTTCCTTTTAAAGGCAGATTCTTTGTTGATGGTTCTTCTGATTGTAGAATATCTGAACTCTGTCTTTAAGAAACTATTCTGCATGATGGAAGTGGATATTAACATCAAACCACGTGAGTGTCTGGCTGAAGGAAGTGACAACTTTATTCCATTCCAGAGAATGGACAGAACTCTCTGTAGACTTATCAAGCCATGTTTGGCTTTCGTCATTGTTACTTGGATATTTTGTTATTTTACTTGAATGTGCCTAATGGAACCATTTGATGTGAGAAAGAACTCTTTAATTTACAGCAAAGTGTTTAAATAACCAATGAGAGAGCAAGAGAAAGAGAGAAACGCTATTATTTTTTGTACCAAAAATTCTTATGGACCTCAAAAGCACTATTTTGACTTTAAGAAACACTTTTCTAAAAAGAAGGAAAAGATAACATAGAAGAGCTCAGAAAAATATTTAATTAGTGTCCTAAATTAAATTTAGTTTGACTTTCTTGATCTCTTCACTTATGTCACCAGTGACAGGACCCAAGGAAAGGGCATGAAGCTGAGTCAGGATAGGTTTAGGTTGGATATCAGTTATAAGGTTTCTCACCCAGAGGGTGGTTGGGTGCTGGCACAGGCTCCCCAGGGGAGTGGTCACAGCACCAGCCTGACAGAGTTCAAGAAGTGTTTGGACAGCACTCTCAGGCACATGGTGTGACTCTTGGGGTGCCCTGTGCATGGCCAGGAGTTGGACATGATGATTCTGATGGGTCCCTTCCCACTCAACGTATTTTATGATTTTGTAGAGGCATAATTAGAAGAAATTTTATTTTTAAAATGTTTCTAATGACCAAAACAGAAAATGAGCCAATTCAGGTCAAAATTCTCTGATACTAAATGCTTCCCATGAAATTCCTTTAGTTTGAATGAGAGCGAAAATAATCCTGAAAATCCTTTGTCAGCTTACATAAGTAACTAGTTACCAAAAATGGCGTGGAAATGCAAATTTTCAAACTTTAAAAAAAATACCCTTTAGAAAAGGGTACATTTGGGAAAAGCATAGGCAATCTAAAATTGTAAAGATGGCATTGACATTTCCCTTCTTGAGGTACTCAGTAGTGCAATTGAGTAAAACAGGGTTTGGGGTTTTTGCTTTTTTGGTTTGGTTTTTTTTCCTGTTGTAGATAGAAACTGAATGGCACTGGACCATATGATGCCATTACTACAAAACTCCCTCCTCAAGTTCCCTTTATTAATAAGGTCCATTGTCAATTGTAACAATGTTTGTTGGGATTTTTTTCTGTCCAATCTATCTTGAAACACTCTGTAGGAAAACAAAAAAGTCCTGATGTAGTCGTCTAGTTGTATAATATTCAGAAACTGTACAGTATTTCTCAAATTCCTCATCCATTATTGGATTTTGAATTACTTGACTATTCTGTTTCTGAGTCAAATCCACAAAATAACTGCACCAATATTTCATGCTTGGTACAAACTCTCTTCACATATGCAACTGGGATTCCTCTTCAAATTTATACTGTATAGTAGTATTACAGATAACCTCATAGGCTGGATAGTCATCTCATACTTGTTTGCTTCAGAAATAGATAAGTTTCTAACGAGCCCTAGCTGATGAAACAGGTGCTGTATGGTTGTGATGAGCTATTTTGTTTCTAGTGCATGTTTACTCTTTCATTCTTGTCCCAGGTCGAAGAGAGGTAACACTTGTATAACAGCGTACTTGGCTTATAAGAGGTTCTCAAATGCAGCAATATTGGGTACAAAAGCCTAGATAGAGATTATTATTGAAATAGTCATGGCAATGTGGTCAACTGTCTTCCTCTGACACGATGTTCTAAAAATCCGATTTACAAAGTCCCACTCGGTCGTGTCAGAGAGAACAAGTAAAGGCCTGTAATCCGTTGACAGTGCCTGAGACTTTTTTGCTCTTGTAGAATTAATCAGAAATAAATCTAAACAATAATCACCATTTGGCAGATAATGTCAAGCTCTGCCCAGCCATTTAAAATCTATGGAAAAACAACTGCAGGTATTTTGTACTGATACTTCTGCATGACTGTAAGTACTGGTCACTAATGCTATAGCGTAAAACTGTAATGACAAGTTAGATTCCTCTTGTGTTATTTGTATTTTAATTCGGTGGTACTCAACTGGCAATTAATGATCCCGGAGTCAGCACTGACTAACGCTCCGTAGGTACTTCTCTGCCTCAGGTACTGTACATCCATGGCTAACTATCCCATGTTACCTGATCTCCACAGAAGTGCTGAGCATGTGCCTCCTCAGTACTTTGGCAGCTTTTCTTCTTCCTCCACAAATGTGCAAAGGTGGAAGAGGATTAAAATGTTGTCTACCTTTGAGCAATTTGTAGCACATAAGGGATGAAGTGCTTCCCTTGCCAGCATTTAAAAAGAGGAAAGAAAGTGAGAAGTATCCTCCTTTCTCAGAGCAACTGTAGGTGGGGAAGGAGTTGTGAGAAGTTACTACACTATCCTTCTTGGCAACCACAAGGGAAGAAGATTTTTGTGATGACACCTCAAAGTGTGTTGTACATGTCACTAATTCTCTGAATGTAGCAATTTCCAGATTATACATTATGTGTTATATAATTTGATGACTGACTCTCCACCTGCAACAGTTGAGTTCCACTTGGCTGGGTCGATTTCCAACATGTGATTTTTTTTTTTTTTAATTATTTTTTTTTACAAACCTGTCTGTTTAAAGTTACCTACATTACAAACCACCTAAAAGAGCAGCTTCAGTATTAAACCACTGTTCTGTCACCTCAGTTAGACATTACTGTCTTCCATGATATTTCAGTCATAAATGTAACATGTTATTTATAAAGCATTAATCCATTAAAACTAAAACTATTTTTCAATATTTATGATAGTCTATGTACATAAATTGTATGTGTGTATATACTGTAAGTATAATGTATATAATGTAGGTTTGGAGTCCAGGATTTATGTATATATTCCTCTCTCATTACTGATTGTTACATCATTTCAAGGAGTTGTCCATGTTGTACATCTGTATAACAGCTGTCAAAGGAAAGAGCCTTTTCCAGCAAAGTGTAAGCTTACAGAGATGAAAGAAGTGTGTTACGCCTAAGGTGTGTGAGAAAACACCAAGATTGTATTTATTACAAATGTATATGTTGCAATAAACACAGGAATCACTTGGGTCCATAGAAAGCATTGTTCAGGTTCATGAATACTTTCTCTCCAGAATTTACCATGGATGTTACGATTCCCTGAACGCAGCGAGTTAACCACCTCTGCGCCCTAACGCTCGTTAGGCCGCCAAAGCGGGGCATCCTGCGGGGCATCCTGCGGTACATCCGTGTACATATGTACATACCCACCTTCCTGCGAGAGGCCAGCACTCTAGCCACGGCTGCTGGCTAGACTGGTGGCCAGCAACACAGTTTCAATGAAACATTGTATGTTTGTTTTAACTGAAATAAATAAATAGATAATCCTAAGCAGCTGTGTGATGTTTTTCTTGGGGGAGGCGTTGAGATGATTTTAAGATAATGTTAAAAATGTACCTTTAATTTCATGCATGTCTACTTTTCTGAGCACTTTTCAGGAAAGATGAGTGGGGGGAAATGGCATACAACTACATCCACAACTTAAGACACTACATGGGTAAAGAGAACAAGTCTGGGCACTAAAACGACAGATTAAATTCTACAAGGAAGCTGCATTGTGTAATTTCTTTTGTGGAAAAGATATACCTGGAGAACAGACCCAGTGTGTTAGATCTTGTATATGTGTAATAAGTGAGTGAGTCTTGCTAAAATCCTATGTCCCTTTCCTTCATTTGAATCTCCAGGAGAAGAGTAACTACTCATAAAAAAATTTCAAAATCTGGTTTGCTTCCATTTTGGAAACTGGGTACCAACCAAGTGCAGCATATGTGTTCTTGGTTATCAGTAAGTCTGTATCAAGTCATATGAATATCTGTCCCAAAAATTCAGAATTGGGTGAGAGACAATGGAGTTGTGACTCAGTGTTTCCTGTGTACAGGAAACCCTACACAAAAGGAGTATTAAAGACGGATTGTTAAATGCTCTGAAATGAGGAAATGCCTCAATTAAGGTTGCATTAATTACGAAATCTCATAGTGTTTTTTTCCTGGAATCCTCAGTAGCTGTTCATTATTTCATTTTTTTTTTAATGCTTTCTGTGTGCTCACAGTGTTTTTGGGTTTGCTCAAAGTCCAAAGCCCATCCTGATGAGGGATGAATGCTCTCATTCCTTTCTAGTTCCCATTTTAATATAATCTTTGTGGAACACGAATTACTCATTTTCACAGTGTTGCAGGCCTTTAAGAAGGTGTTAATCAGTATACAGCTCTGGGGACCTGGAGTGTGGAGAGGCAGCACTGTGGCACAGCCACGTATTTGAGCCCACAATTTAATGTCCTCCACTTGCTTATTTTTGCATTTCAGCATTTGCTTGCATGCATCTGAAGCACAACTTCAAACAGGTTTTGTGTGATGATCATTCTTGAGGCAAGAGCCCTGAGCACCACGCTGGCCATTTGGAAAGGGTCTGGATCATGTCTGGAAAGGCTCAGTCTCCTAAGGTGCATGCCATCCCACAGGAACTTCATAGCAGTGCAGAAGCCCTTTCCCTAGAATGCTGCTTGACAGCTGAACAATTAAGCTCACCTTTACAATCAGGCAATTCCACCAACTTAAATAACACAAAAAGTAGTCTTTTCTACATCTTATTTCTCCCAAGAATGGGAAGATTGCTCATCTTGTGAGATGAATGAGATGGTGCAATGATGTAAAAAAAAGAAACTGAAATTGCTTTGGAACGATGTCTAAAATCCCATGCCTTGAGTCTCTCTACTTGCCACAAGGTCTTTGCTCCAAGGGGGTAATTTTTATTTTCATTAATATTTACATATACAAAGAGGGAAAAAAAAAAGATTTTCCAGTTGCAGGACATAAATTGATAAGTGTTGGATAGGTACTAGCAATAATGTAGAAACTCAGTATGGGTCTTGAAAAGGAAAGGTAACTTATATAACTAGATTTTTCGTGATCTTTAATAGTCTTCTTCACATCATCTCCAAACATCTTGCATTGCAGCAAAATTAAATGGAACCAAGTGAGGTGCTCTGAGTATTCCCAAATGCTCAGGAGTTATTCAGCTGATGTGGTCAATCACACGTCTACTTTTTGTTAAAACAAATATCAGCTCCTGAACTTCCAATATTGCTCCTTCCTGCTCACTGCAATGAGATTATTCAACGTACCAGTGGAATGTCCCTTGGGGCTGGAGCCCAGGTGACTACACACAACAGACAGGTCCCATGAGAGGTGGCAGGAACCACCCTCTGGGCACCTCACCCTGCCTGCAGCGCTGTCACCTGGAGGTCCCACTCAAACTCCACTGAGGACTCGGGCAATGAATAAAAGTGACTGGAGTTTCTGCTGTGGGCAAGGCACAGGGAGCATGCCCCAGCACCGTGGCTGAGGAAAACACCAAGGAAAATGCTAAGTTGGGGATCAAAAAGGCCACAGCAGAGCCTCAGCTTTGTGGAAATGTGAAAAGCAGCCACAGGGAGCACGAGCAGTTTCCCTCTTTGTCCATCAGCAAACAGTGGCAACCAGCAGACCTTCAGAAGATTGGTTTAAAAATAGCTGCCCCTATGCTTACTTTTCTGATATAACTGGAGAGGCATCTTCTGTGAAACTGTTGCTCTGTGAGGATTACAGGACTTAAATGAAAATTACATATGAGCGATGATTTTCTCTGGGAAACAAGTGAGGAAGTTCCTAAAAACACCAGCTGCAGGAAACTGAGCTGTCACAAGAAGCTGCTGCAGTTACCAGGGGCCAGGTCTGGGTGCAGGTATTTTCCTGCCAAAGAGCAGTGCCAGGGGCAGCAAGGCTGCTGCATTTTCCAGCCCGCCTGCAGAAATGGAGCTGAAATGTCTTGAGAGCAAAAAATTACCAAATCTGCACTAACACAGATTAGTGATTAGGCCACGGGGATTGTCCATAGCCTGCTGCCATCACCCAGCTCAGAGGGGCTGTACATCATGGCTTGTGCCAGATTTTGGCACCTGCTTTCTTCCCAAAGGTCTCTCTCTCACCTTACTGCAAAGATGAAGTTTCCAGGCACAAACAAGGCTTACATTCTTCTAAACATATTATTAAAACCATGGGCGTCTCAGGAAACATTTTGCAATAAATGACTCCTGCTTAATGTAATTATCATAATTTGTCTGCACGGACACACTGGGAGCAGAGGTACGAGGGCCATTCCAATCTATTTGCACTTAGATGGAAAGACAGTAAAAAGTTAAATGGGGAAATGAATACAAGTTCCTGTTTCAGTAAACCAGACAAGAGCCAATACAGATTTCCACACCTGCATTGTTTTTCCCAGTCCCAGAAATATCCATGATTCTCAAATTCCTCTCACACATTGTACGATGGAAGCCTGTACTCACTCTAACAGCTACTGCAAGCTGGCTTTTAATCTTCATTTCCTCCATGAGAGCATTCATTTCAAGTATGCTGTATTTCACATCCTGGCTCCCTCAGATCTTATACAGTTAATGTGAACACTGAATTGATTATGACACCTAAGTGCAGCAGCCTTTTTTCCCCAGGACCCAGCCCTAAGTACTGCAGTGAATTCTTATGAACTACCAAAGAAAATACAGGCCATGTCACCATCCGGGTCACACTGTATTTCAAATCCAAGTTGGTAATTTAACATAAACCAAATGTTTTTGTTTTCTTGCTGCCACAGATTTCCACCCATTGTGGTAGGTCAAATGCAGCATTTCACTACTCCTGCGCTTAACAGAACCAGTTTCCATCTTGTGGTTAAATTGCTCAACGCATTTAAACAATCGGTATCTTGGATCAACACACTGCTTATCTCCAAGTCCCAGTGGAGAAGTCCTATGACGGTTATTATGTCTGAGCATAGGATATCCAGCTGTCCTCCCCTGCAAGTTTTAGTTTGGCAGGGAATATCAGTCTTCCTCTTTGGCATTTTCTAGCAGCAGCTTCACCAAAACTAAACGTCTGAAGTATTTCCTTTCTTACTTGAATATGGGTAAGTGTTGGAAAGAATCAGACACAATCTTTGTCATCCAGAATTATTGAAGAACCATGAAATCCTTCTGAAAAAGGCATCAACGACTACTTAGAGTACTTCCTATTTTTCTAAATACTGAGTAAATTAAATACATGGAATCCAAAGTACTTTTACAGTTTATTTTGTTTCTGTCTGTTCTGCTGTTATCTGAATCAAGCTGCCCATGTGATTCAGACTCTTCCCTGCTGAAGTTGCTGGAATGGTGCTTTCCCTGTCTGTGCACAATTAGTTATAGTTTGATAACACAGAGATAAACTACAGAAGTTCCTCTGCAGAATCTTTCCTGCTTTCATTTCTCTCACTCTTCTTCAGAATAATGTAGCTTTCCCTTCCCCCGCCAATACAGATGCCTAAGACCACTCACTTTTTTAATTCTCCAAAGGTTTTACAAACTCTTGGCACTTCTTTTCTTCTCACAAATAAATGTCTTTGCTTTTCATTTGCTTTGTAGCTTCCCATATGATCTTTTCATAGACTGAAAACATGAACAGATTTCCAAGTGGAAGTACATAGGTCCTTTCCACCCAGTCTAACAAACTGCCTGCCATGTTTTATAGAAGTATAAAAGAGGAGATTTTAAAGACTCAGTGGTAAAGAAACAGTGAGAAATATTGCTATATCATGGTAGTGACTATGAAAGCCAACTGATGCATTAATGTTACTGAACTATGGATTGCATTTGGCACTGGAGAGCATAACTGAAAATGTAACTGCACAGAGTTTTTTCTGCATCCTCCTGCTGCAGCTTGGCCATGCCTACCTGCTGCTCTGCACACTGATGTGCCTTGCAAATCCTTAGAGTCTGTGCTTTTTTTTTACTAGCCAGTGTTGTTTTTAGCCATGAGTTCACTTTTCCTGCAGCCTTCCAGGGAGCTAGAAGATGTGGAAAGCTGGCAGATGCAGGGGCAAAGAGATGGTCAGGCCACTGAGCTGGCTGCTGCCCAAAAGAGAAAGGTGTCCAAGACAAGAAGTCAAGTGTGTGCTAACAAAAGAGCTGCTTGATCATGGTGGCTGAAGGGTGGGAATGAGAGCTGCCAGCAGCCAGTTATCCTGCACAGGGAAAGGAGCCACCACTGCTGGCCAAGCACCCATCACAGTGGGGTCTGCTGGTCCCTCAGGTCTTCTTCTCACCCTCCCCAGCCTGCTCACAAGCAGATCAGTGTCACTGAGGGCTCCCACAAGCAGGAGTGAAAATGTAGACAACAACTGCATTTTTGGAATTGGCAATGGGAATCACTGAAGCACAAGTCACAGGGGAGGAAAGCAAGCCAGAAGAAACACAGAAGAGAACAGAGGCCTGGAGAGGAAAAGAAAAGGAGCATGATTGGTGAAGAAGAGAGAAAGTAGACTCACTGACAAATGAAAAGCGAGATGAGAAGCACGCCTGTGGAAAACATCAGAAACCCCAAAGTGATTTAGTGCTTATTTGTTTGTGTCCTTGCCATCCCTGAACAGAAAGGGAGAAAGGACTTTGTGGAAATAATCCTGGATAAGGTACATATAACAAAAAGTGTGAAGAACTGAATATCAGCCAGCAGAGCCCATAAAGCAGCTCAATTAATAAGAATTCATAATCATTTGGAATTATTTTGAAATCATGGGGAAAAAATAGTGGAGAAAACTGTATGTGTTGACAGTCTCCAAGGGCAACCTGAGTCATTACTTAGCTCTTGTTACTTAATGCCCACAAGGCTATCTTCTATCCCACTGGCACATTAACATAAGCAATAAAATAAATCACTGTAAGCCAGCACCTTTCCTGCTGACTCTGAGCAATTACCAGCATTTATATGCTCAGTGAAATCAAGGAGGTAGCTTGTTGGAGTAGCACGGAGGTCCACATCACCATTTAAACATGGGTTAAGAGTGGGTAACTATTGCAAAGAAACCAAAAAAGGGATGACTGAGATCCGTAGACAAAGATACATAAACCTTTTCCTGTCCTGGTTTTCAAGGTGACAGTGAGCAAACTAATCCTGGAAAACAAAGAAGTACTGGTTCCCAGGCAGCAAAGTGCCTCAGGGCAGCCAAGAAATGCTGAGCAGCAAAGGCTGGTGCAGCCCCACAGCAGCCCTTGCAGGCAAACTGCAGACAGAGCATTCCTCCCTCTCCTAAGCAGCTACGGAGCAAATACACGGACATGTGTGTGCCTCTCTCCAGAAACGGGTTCTCTCGCTTTGTAAGAAGCTTTTATGCTGATGGGTTTTGGTGCTACAAATATAAATTGTAAAACTTACTCATTCCCTGGGGAAATAGTGAGCCTGATCCATAGCTTTGAGGGATCCTAGGATTGTTTCTCTACACCAAGACATATCAGAGATGCTGTAGGCTTTTCTACGCACAGTCAACTACAATATTTTGAATCATAACGATCTTGTAAAAATTGCAAAGTCATAAACAAGGTTCTGACCCTGAGTTAGAAACTTCACTTCCTGAAAATATTTTTTTTTTTTTAATGGTAGGAATGATGCAATTTTCCAGGAACCAGATAGGAAGGAAAAGAGAGTAAGTATGTTTTCCGGCCAGAAGATTGATGGTGATACATTTGAAGGGAGGAATTTGCCTTGACTCATAGGAAATACCTTTGTTCTTAGGGATTTGAAAACAGCCTTTGTGGAACAAAATACATGGCCGGAACTATGCCTGTGTTTTGAGGAAGGATAACTTTGTCTATTGAAAAGAATAACAAGGTGAAGAAGTATGTTAATGGAATGTGAGGCCGTTTTCATTTTCTTTATAGTTGGCTGCACCAAAGGCAGATGACAGTGGTGAATTATTTTAAAGATCATAGCAACACAGAAATTGCAAGAAGTTTAGATTTTGAATAATTAATTTGGATCATATTGCTGTTGCCAAGTTGTTCACTTATCTGGAAGGCACAAAAATGGATAAATACTTTGCTTTGAAGAGATTTATAGTCTTAACAATGGTGATCTCATGTGATATTGGTACTAGCTGTCACACGTTTACCTTCACTTTTTTTAAACCAACCACAAAGTTAACAAAGATTAATTGAGGCACAAACAGAAAGAGAGCTGCAAATCCCCTCCAAAATCCAGTGAAGGTCTTCACTTATCACCTAACTACATTTTCTACTCAGAAGAATGTCTGGGAATTATTAAAATCATCTTCAAACCTGACAGCATCATTATAACAGTCCTAAGGATGCTTTTATTGAGGGAACATAAGCAGCTATACTCCAAGTGCAATGATGCTGCTGAAGAAGGAGACCAGCACTTGGTCCAGCCTTGCCTAAAATTAAAGGCAAAGTTGGCCTTCCCTGCACAGTGCTTGGGGCTCTGGGGATCCAAATTAAGTATATGTTTCAAGTAGCTTGAATGGTCTCACTAACTAATGCTTATTTGAAAGTAGTTTTGGACTCAAGCCTGAAACAAGTAGGTTGTTGGGTTTTTTTTTTTCCCAAGACCTCCTATACAGAATTAATTCGGAAACTGAAGAAAGAAATTGGAGCTCAGACTTTGCACTGAAACGAGCAAGTAGCTGGGACATGTGCTGAGAAAGGTGACAGGGAGAATCCCTGTGGCATGAGAAGACCCCAGCTCCCAGGCCTGCTGTGATACCTAATCCTATTACAAACTCTGCTGGATCCTTACCAAAACTGTTCTTGTGGTATTTTCCATACTCCTGCGTGTGTTTCACAGCATCAGACACGGCACCGTAAGAGAGGGCACAGCGTCAGCATGGCCAAGCATGGCAAACACAAACTGTGCCTCTGGGATGCATTTTCCACGCATTTGGCCTTTGAACACACCATTTTTTTCAGCTTTATGGGCTCTTACAAATATTCCCAGACATTCCTTCGGCTGCACTAGTCAAGGAATTTCTCACAGATGTCCTTCCACAGTAAATGTTTCAAGGAACTTCTCAGCGAACGGACCTGCAGGTGTTTCAGAGAAGGCACGGCCACTTTTGGAAGGAGTCTTCTCAGCAGAAGACTTCGGAAGGCAAAGACAGCCGGCCCAAGGTGAAGGCTTTGCTGCTGCTGAGGGAATGCTCTGTTTAAAGGCGACTGCCACCTGCCCGGTGCGCTCACAGAAGGGCTCTCGAGCAAGAAGAGGACGGCGGCGATGCTGCGGACGCCGGAGCTTCCCGCGGGCCCTGGGGCGGCCGGCAAAGCCGCTGTTATCCGCTGGGGGAAGTCATATGACAGCGCACAGAACAATACCGCTGTGTTTCCTTCCCATTGACTGCCCAGCGACCAACATTTCACAGAAAATTAGGAAAATTCCTGCCTGCTGCTGTGAAGTACAAAAGTTATGAAAAAGCAACTATTTCCTTTAAATTCACTTCTCATTCTCCTCTTGTTACGGATACTTCTTTTCATTCTGCATGTAAGACCTTTTAACATCATCTTCTGTCTGTTAATTTTCCTGTATAGGAAACAACATCCTGACGTACTGTATTAATCCTTATGCGGATCAAATTAAAAAAGATAAAAATATTCAAATTTGGAGTTTATTAAGATCTTCTTGAGGATGATTTTCTTGTTTTCCATTTCCTGTCAGAATTTGATTTTGCAAATGAAGCTGACATATGCAAACTCCGATCACAAATTGCTATTAGTTGTATATTTAGACTTATGAGCGTGATTCAGATTTAGCTTGGGATTATCAGAATTTCAACTGCTCATTTCTTTAACACGGAAAACAGTTCTGCAAGGAAAGCACATCTGAGAATAACATCATGATAGATCAATAAGAGCATTATATGTCATAACCTATTTGTATCAAAGATGAATCACTTCCCACTTGTCTGAAAGGTGCATACCTATCTCCTGGAAAAGAAAACACAAAAGAGACAAAGCTATATATTCAAAACCAAATACGGGGGAAACAGAAATAAACTAAAGACTTTTCAATTTAGATGTCAAAGAAGTAACATTGAAATCTTCCTGTTTCTGTAAACAGGACTGTGGAAAAAACTGCAGGGCAGCAGAGGAACACATATTCTCAGAAAAATCCTTTTTAAAATCATAGGAATCACAGTTTAATTTTGTTACTTCCCTCCATGAACTTTTTCACAAGAACATGTTGTCTCCTTCATATGATGTAAAATGAAAGATGAGAACATGCTGTCACATATATCAAAATAAATTTTATTCAACACATATTTGTATCAAAAGATGTAGCATCATTGTAGCCAAAAGGCATAAGAAATAAACAAGACAAGCTTTGTAAGTAGGGATTATATCTTTTATTAGATGAACTGGTGTAAAAAAAAAATTAGAAATAAAGAAAGCTTGCAGAAACACAAGCTTTTGTACAGATCTGAAATGGAAGCAGCAAACCAACGTTTGCTATGAAACTAAGCTTCACTGCTTATCACTGAGTGCTCCTTTCCCATTCTCACCTCCGGCAGGTGATACATTACCCCTCCCCACACTGCAAGGGATACATTTATCAAATCTCTCCATTTTGCTGAGCAAGTCCCAGCTACCTTTTCTGCTGGGTGGCTGAACTTACACACACCCAATTTGGCTTAGAGCAGCTTCCCTCCACTTCTGCCAAGCTTTGAAGTTTGCTTCTACATCTTACCTGGAGACAGACGTGTGCTCCAAAGTTTGCCTTACTCAATGTGCAAACCTCTTCTTGCCAGGGTGTGTTAGTGCACCCCATCTCCATGAATTGTGTCCTGGTTTGTTGCCATCTCCCATGATGTGCTAACACAGAATAATCCAAATGAGTAGAAAACCAAGGGCAAGTTTTACTGCAGCAGCATGACAACGATATAAACACTTCAAGCTCTAGCGTCACTGGCATAGGAGAAAATAAACACTTCCACAGTGAGAAATAAATTCTTAGAGAAAATTATAGACTCACAAATGAAATATGAGTGAATTCTCTATGACAAAGTATTTTTAGACTGGATAAATGCAGGGGAGTGGGGATCACTTTTGTTAGTAGACTAATATTTTCCAAGAGCAGTTCAACATTGGATTGAAAAGTTACTTTTAAAAGTTTTATTTCATTCTCCAAATGTGCACTGTGGACTCCAAAACTCTAAGAGAGCATGCAGATAAGTATCCAGACTCAAACAGCCCCAGATGGACCATCTAGATTTTGTGTATTATCACAAAAATGAGGGAGGGTGCAGGGTGTGCTTACTGTCCCTGTGTCCATAGGGCACACTGGGATGAGGTCTGGATCAGTGTATGGGGCAATGCAGGTGAGGTAGCAGTGGGGTCTTTTAATTAGCAAAGAGTTATGCACTGAAGGTATTGAAAAGGGAAAGTTTTGTCCATCCCTAATTAATGACATTGGCGCTCCACCCTTTTCATTATGTAATGTGACATAATGTTATTTATGATGCAAGCTAGCCTAAATAAAGGGAAACAAGGTAAGGAAAAGGCAGGGGGAAAACCATAAATTTCAATCCAAAAATTTTCCAAGCACAGGATTAAAATGATGAGGAGAAAAAAATCCCTCCATTTTTAGAAGTCCCAACGCAGCACTGTTGTGTGCAAAAGGCCTGAAGAAGGCGGCCTTTGGTTGTGTTACCCTCATTTTCACATTACACAGGTCATCAACTCTGTTGTCGCAACATTTTCAGGCAATTGATTACCTGGTTAGGAAGCACAACTTAATGAGTCATGAGCAGCAGTGTTTGTTGTGAGTGGCACGTGTTTGTTTAATCCACATGAGAAATTAAATGTTTGTTTAATCCACGTGAGAAATTAAATGAAAATCATCAGTAGCCTTTTCAAACTCTCTGAACGTCAGCGAAAAGCAAATAATTTTACGTTTGTAATACTATATGTTGGCACCAAACCCTTCTCCTGCCAGAAAACAAAAAGGCAAACAAGGAGCCAGCGAGTGCTTGTGCCCATAGAGGCCACATGTGTCACCAGCAACAGCTAGCCATGAAATTGAAAGCAAATATTTGCTCTGCTCAAAAAATGCTCAGACTGTAATAACTGCATAGTGCTGTAAGCTTCGAGAGCTTCTTGATCATTCACGGACGCTGCCTCTCTGCTTGCAGAATATTTACTGAACACAGGGTGAGGTTCTCAGCAACTGACAATCAGTCGCTCCCCTGGTTAAACCCAAAACATTTTCAAACAGAATCATGCACGTGAATAAAGTTCTGTTATACCATATTTTTAGTTTCCTGGTTCCCTGTAGTACGGGCTGCTGGTTTTGTTTCCTGGGATGCAGGAATAAATACAGTTTTATAACCCAGAGAGCTGTGTAGCTCCTGGAGGGCTGTGATCGCTGCTGCAGGGAGATGGAATGAGCTACAGTGCTCCCTCCAGCTCAGCATATAGGGCATCCCTTCTGAGTCTTAGCCAAGGTTAGCATCACCAGCCCCTTCCCCTGTGTTACGAGGCAGCCCTTGCCAGGTCTGACAGTGCTGTGCCCCTGCTCTCATCCCAGGCATCCCAGTGCTGCTCCTGCCACAGTGTGTCCCTCCCAAGGCTGAGGCTGCCTGGGTCCCAGGGAGGGTCCTGCCCTGGGGAAAGGGAACAGCAGTGCAGTGGGGGCTCTTGAGCACCCAGTCTGGGAAGGGGACATGAAGAGGTGGGATTAAAAATCTCTCATCCAGTCTCTTCCAGTGGGAAGTCAGGTCCCAGACAAGTTGTTGTAGACAACTCTCATGAGTTAAAAATGCTACCTCAGGCTTCAGAGAAGCAAAGCTGCCTGTGCACCACCTGCTCATTTCTGCCTTTGCAATGGCCCTTCTGTAAACAGATCTGAGCTCAAGGCTTGGGGTGAAGTTGTTCCTAACCTGGATGTGTGCCCCAGGCTGACTGGAAGGAAATGAGATGGCTGTGCCACAGACTACAGGGAGGCATGCTCCTCCACAGACTGCTCCTTGCCCCTGGGCCCCTGAAACTTCCGAGCAATTATTTACATCATTACATCCTGGACTACCCATTATGGACTGAATTGCAAAAAGTGCTTCAGCACAGCATTTCTTTTATGCATCTCTCTGCCTTCATTGTCTTCAGGAAGCTTCTGGCCAGCCCTAGCACTGACTGTGGTTGCCTAAAAGGCGACTACTCACAGCCCCTCTGCACATGCATAGAGGGGTGACGGGCTCTGCAAAACCAGCACCCCAACTCTTTCTGAAAACAGCAGCTTTAGACTGCAATCTTCCAGAAAATCATCCACAACCTGAACCAGGTATCATTTGTGATGAACATGAATATTTCAGAACATGTTTTCAAAATGCAGTTATGCCTTCCTTTTACATCACCATTAGGCCACGATGGTCGTACTACAAACACATTGGGCTTTGTACACTAGTCCATAACAATATTTCCAATGTGACTTCAGTACCTGAGTGCATAACATTTGCAGGAACAGGCTATGGCTTGCTGCCAAGGCAAGGCTTTAGGAAGGCAGCATTTCCAAATGGCCATTTTGGACTAGGTATACACTTAGCAAACTACAGTCAAGCTCCTGCATGAAATACAAGTTCTAAACCCATTCTCAGGATTTTTTTTTAATGTATTTATTATAAGAGCTACAGCAGCATCAGCTAATATGTAATATACATTACATATCTGTAAATTTTAGCTATAAAATAATAATGCAAAATATATATATCCCACATATTGTAATATACCTTTTGCCTTCTGGTTACTCAGAGCTTGATACACCAGGTCTATTGGCAAAGCATGTGTTGCACTCTGACCTTCTAAGAACTTTTTCTACTATCAGTTTCCTCAGGATACAATTTTTAAACCAACATTTAGACTTCTACATAAGTCTTTGAAAATTTATTGCACTTTACCTCTGACACAGTCTTATTAAAATATTACTGTTACCTGTTTTCTTCATCTTCTGACTAAGCAACATGAAACAGATGGTGAAACAGGAGGGACCTGTAGTTGAGTGAAAGCAGTGGGAATTAAAAGTACTGAGTCCCTTTTCCGGTGTGAAGAGCCTCTGCCAATGTTTGAGTTGTGTATGTTCCACTGATAATGATTATCCTGTCTGTTGTAAGAAGGTTCTCATTTAGCTGTAGGCACTGCTAAGTGAACAGCATCCTCTGCTAGCACGTGTCTGCCAGAAGAGGCTGCAGGACAAGGCAGGCAGACTTGATTCAGGTGTTCAACTTCTGGTCACACCAAGTGTCCCAGATACAACACTAAGGGATGTAAGCCCAGACAGGAGAGGAATTTAAGCCCACAGTGTTGAAATACGTTTTAGGTGGGCAAATATACAGCTGCTGGAAGACAATAAAACAGATGCTGGTAAGGAGCAGGTTTAGTTTTTCATCTCCAAAGATGTCAGGACCTGGTAAGAAGGCAGCCCTACCTCTATAGAGGTAAATACCAATAAATAAGGCAGACATGTGAAGTCTTCTCTCTTGTAACACTGTGTTTCTACCATTAATAGGACTACATAGAATTGTACAAACAGCAGGGAACTGTTCTGGGAAATGAAAGTCACGGGTGCTGTATCCAGCTGGAGACTGTGAGCAGTCTTATTTTGTACCCAAAACCTATAGCACCAGGACCTGCATGGAAGATCCTTTCATCCAAAAGAAATGCAAAAAAAAGGTCTTTTGTTTGTAGCATCCTTTTGAAGACATTAAAGAACAGCAGTGTTAAAAAGGTATAGTGTTGAACTAGCTAGTCTTGCTGTAACATTTGATGGGGATTGTAAATAAATAATGTATTCTCCTTTCTTTTCCCCAAGTTTTCAATTTCCAATGGGATTAATAACACTTGCCCCTTGTAGCAAAATACTAGGAGATGCTGAGAAGAAAAACACTGTGTAAGTTCAAAGTACTTAATGTAATCAATAATTCTACAATATGATAGACTCCTCACTTCAATCAAGGGCACTTAAAAAAAAAAATGTACTCTAATGATAATTTCCCAAACACTATCCTTGAAATCAGAGGATTCAGAGATAGAGTACTTAACTAGATTGCAGGAATGCATGCCATTTCTAGTCCTGTAATTAGGCAACAGAGCAGATCTAATCACTTCATTACTGTAATGACAGATGCTACACGAAGTCCAAAACCAGAGAGAGAAACGGTTACCGCACAGGTACCTCAGAATGTGTTTAAGCATGACTGCTAATAGAGCTGCATACTTTGCCATTTTTGTCTGCTATTTGCCTTTTCTCCTCATCCACAGCTTGAGCTAAATAGCCTGTGTGTGAGGTGCAACTGGTGCTAAGCAGCTCCCTGCTGCACGGGAGGAAGCAGTTGCACCAGCAGGGCTGGAAACTTCCCTGTCCTGAGCAGATCAGGAAGTTTTGCTGTATATATAACATGAAATTCCAGTATGTTTAGTTTTATTAGTTTAATGCTTTCTCTATGGAACTTTGTTCCTCCATAAACACATAATTAAAGACATGCATGTTTAATAACCACTATACATGTATGCACAGAGCATTGCCTTGGCCTATAGCACCGTCAGAGTCTAGGACTTGTATGGAATATACAATATCCAAAACCTTGTAAATGGTGGAATAAATTCTGCTTTTGCTGATTTAATTTGGGCTTAATGAATATTGCATTTATTTGTATTTTACAGAATTGCAAAATCTAATGTAAGTACCAGAAGAAGTATGGAATGGGTCCTGGGTACCTCATGAGGCATCTGCCTGGTCTTACAGATGCGTTAAAAATATCCAATTTTAAATAAACTGACTATTTCTATCAGATTTCAGCCACACTTCCTGAAATGCCCTCAGGCATGTCAATACCTTTATTTTGGTTTATTCTTTAAAAAAATATAGGCCATCAAGATGTTCTTAATGGATTTCATTTTAACCTAGTCCTCTACTCTCTGAGTCTGAATTTCTTGTGTGTAAATCTAAGCTTTATTTGTTGTTTACTGTGGTGATTTAAAAAATTCATCATTTTTCCCCCATTCCAAAAATCTTATGTCATCTTATTAGATGGGAATTGTCAAAAAAAAATTCATTCCTTTGTCCCAGATTCTCCCATTTCATGATGTTTCATGATACCATGACATCAGCAGAACACATTATTGCTGGATTACACCAAGATCAGTATGTACAGTCGGGCTGCTTACAGGTCAGCATCTAATTTCAGACATAGTCAGAGAAATGACCACTCTGATTTCTAAAGATACTGAGTTCCCTCAACTCCCATGGATTTAAGCAGCAGTGAGATATGCTCAGCTACTTCAAAAGCTTTTAATTAATGTTATGGATTTTGGTATATAATATTTGACACCTAAATTCTGAATTTTCTTTTTTTTCCTTTCATCTATCTATCTATCTATCTATCTATCTATCTATCTATCTATCTATCTATTTATCTATCTATCTATCTATCTATCTATCTATCTATCTAATCTTTTAATCTATCTTCTTCAATAGAGGAGAATTCAATTACTGGGTTCTGCACTAGTGGGCCAGTCCTAGATTAAATAAATTATCTTTAGTATAGTTTAATACAATACATAACTAAGTATTTTTAGTATAATTTAATTCACAGCAGTTATCAGTTTTCTCATGTTCCTAGACACATTCCATTCTCAATAGCTATGCCTTATATGCTGGGACTGGGAGTTGCAATTTGCCAGGACAATTTCTGACAACATGACATCACAGGTACTATCCCTCAAAATGCTAAGCAAGCCCTTGAAGTTACTCAATACAAATGGAAGGGCAAAACCCATCCTCTTCTGGGGGAAAAAAAGAGAGGAGCTCATCTTTATGCTGTAACACAACTCAGCATCCTGGTCACCACAAGTCTGCATTCACTCATTTCAAAAAGATCAAAATTTTATGGTCTACTCAGACCATATAAACTGGTCTATAGTGCTATAAATTGACGTTGAGAAGCAACGCCTTAAAGGCAAGTATATAAAAGAGCATTTTGTTGCACTTACTTTTAAAGTGTGTTTAAACGAAACTTTTACTATCACTGCAGGAATCTATCATATTTGTAAATCTCTTTTGTTTTAGCCACGGCTATTTCCTTAGCCTCGTGCAAGAAGTTTGAAAACTTTGTATCCCAGTAAAACACTTGTTCTGATCAAAGAGTTAGAGCAGATGATCAGGAGTTAAGGAGAAAAAGCACAACTACCTGGTTCGTTGTGTGAATTCCTGAATCTAAAGAGGAAGAGCAGAGGACAACTCCTATTAAACCAGGATTACTCATCACCAGTCATACAACACCTTTGGCCTGGAAGCTAACGAGAGATAACATCTCATGGTCACAGCTTTACAGACATGCATGCAAGATTTCGCAGCCCTGGAAAACTGATTGTCTCAACATGCAGAGTTGGAGGCGGCTGAACACATGTTTAAACACAGTTGATGCTATCAGTGTTCACGAAATCTGTGACAAGTGTGGGCAGTTCTTTTCAGAGTATCATGCAAGACCAGTCATGTACAGCTTGTACATTATGCATCGTAGCTGCTGATGTTCTCCCTTGCTCAGCTGCTAGGCAAAATATCCTCCTCTGCCAATGTCACCAACTCACCGTCGGGACCCTGCTAGCACCAGAAGGCTTTTAACATGATGACAGATATCCAAGAAACCTTTATTTTTGGTTGCCAGCAAATCCTGGCATGGCAGACTGGAGAATCCACAGATACTTGTTGAAACATTTACTTTATTTCCAAGAAGAAATTTGTACTGTGCAGTTAATAGCTTGCTGTTCCACCCTGAAAGACTTCACCCACATCAGCAAGCCCCATGGTATGTTTGAGCTTGAACCACACTGAGCCCAAGTAGGTACCAGTATTTTGTTTGTCCTTGGAGCACATCTCCAAGACTTTTTCAGCCCACAGTCTCTGTGAAGCCTCTGTGGGAAAGGGATCTCCCTGTCTAATTACTTCCTTTAAGAGGACCAGTACTGCCCCCTCCTGTGAGCAGCCCCATGGCTAAGACACGGCATTATCAAACCTAAGCTTGTTGGCTCTCTGCAGCAGAGGGGCACAAATTCCTCTTTCAAAAAAAAAAAAAAAAAAAAAAAAAAAAAAAAAAAAAAAAAAAAAAAAAAAAAAAAAAAAAAAAAAANAAAACAGTGAACAGGAAAAAATGTCCCAAAATTCTATGTAACACTCAGATGCAAAAATAGCCATTGCCTACACCCTTGGCCTCCTTATCACTCTTGACTATTCTTGAAGGGCAGTCAGAGACTTCAAAGATGTTCAAGGTCACTTTCATACAGCAAACACCTTCTCTGAAAAATACAGGATTTTTCTCCTTCAGCTGGCTTTACACTTCTGATCTGTTCTCTTTTATTCTGCTCTCTTTCACGCAAGCACTAACACGTAAGTTCAAGCATGCCAATGACGGATGTACCAAAATAGAGGTGAAGAGAACTCTGTAAGAACCTCCAGCTCCACCTGTCAGGCTCATCACATCAGCCATGAATTCCTCTGCCCCAGGCACAGCCACCTCCAACTGCAGCAGCTCCGTTCCCCTGGGCTGTAGCCATATATGTGCCTGAGGGTAAAATAGTTGAACGGATAATCATACAAAATTAATGACACTCTGTCATCAGCTTTGTTTCAGGTGCAAGAATTGTGTCTGGAATGTCTGGTAGGCTTTGCTGTAATTTGAAAGCAAAAGACAACAAAGAAGACAAACAAGCCCCACTTTCAATGAAATGCATGCCAAATCAAACAGCATTCTGAAGCTGCACGGCGAAAATTGCTAAATAGTCACACGTGCGATAATTTAGTCAAGCAACAGGTCTTTTGATTTAAGTCCACTTTTATTGTGTAGATATGTTTTTTGTTGCATACCAGCAGGTTTCATTATACAGTATAAGTTAGTCAATAAGCACATGTTTTTGAAGGACAGTACAGAAAGAAATTTTCCAGACTCTGGAAGAACATTGCACTTCAGAGGGTAGTTCTGAAAATGAACATGGCTGTTGATTCATTTTAGGCAGGAAAAATATAATCTAAAGGATATTTGGAAGTTGCAGGTCTGAACAAAAGCAGAATGAGAATGGTGTTCCCACAAACAGAGAAAGGCTCAGGGTTATTTCAGAGGAAAGAAAAGAGGATCTATTTTGACTAGATAAAAGTGCATTGAAAAGCATCCAAGAAGAGAACTACCAGCTTGAGATTGGCAACAGAAAGAAAAATATAACAGTAAATTCCTGAATCTTTCTGGTGTATCTCTAAACCAGAAATGGGAATGAGATAATGAGTGAAAAGAATAAAGAGAATGACCCAGAAGGGTGACTAGGGTCAATAAGGAGTGACTGTTATGAAAATCTGTTGAAGAAAAGCTTACAAGAAACCATAAAACTAGAATTAGAGGATGCTTGCCCCAAGCATCAAGATTTCACAGCCTATCAAGGCAAACAGAACCAACAGTGATAAAAAGTAAGAGAGGTATGTAGAGGAAGAGTGGAGGAATTTGAAATACTAATGGTGCAAAGTAAAATAGTTTCCATTTCTGAGAAGTGCTACCATTTCTGTGGAGCTATGTTAAGATATAAAAGATTTTTTCAAAATTCTATGAAAAATAATTACCTCGATTCTAAGTATGCACATGCCAAAGTGAGAATCAAATAGCCTGCCTTTACATCTATAAAACGAAAGGTGGTAGCAAACACATCAAATCGATGATCATTCACCTGATAGCCTGATTCATGCTTTGTTTTAAAGAAACAAAGTAGTTTCCTCTTATCCCCTACAGCAACACCACCCGACCCCATCCACTATATACTACATACTTTTATTCAATAATCTGGGGGAGACATTGATTTTCAGTTTACCATATATGAGTCTGAGTGGATTGCAAATACCTTCTTCTCTGCTTTCAGGCATGGTACCTTGCACTGAGGGCTGGATGGGGAGTGAAGCCTCTGACTTGCAATCCAGTCCCACACCTTTTGTCAAGCTGAAATTTCTCTGGAACTGCATATGATTCCGGTGTGAGCCCCAAGAGGTTTATTCACATAAGGTTGAAAGATCAGTCCTTGGCTTAATGCCCTTGTTTAGCTAGCTCTTCCTCAGGCTTCACTCTCAATACTGGGATGATATGGTTCTTGTCCTAGCAGGGTGCAATAGGTGTTAATTAAATTACTGTTTGCACAGCGCTTCACGTTCAGATAACTCTGGGGTCCTCAGCACAGGAGACACACAAAGCTGTTGGAGCTGGAGGGCCATGATGATGATCATAGGTATGGAGCACCTCTCCTATGAGAAAAGGCTGAAAGAGTTGGTGTTGTTCAGCCTGGAGAAAAGAAGGCTCCAAGGAGACCTTATTGTGGTCTTTCAGTACCTAAAAGGGGCCTTTAAGAAAGGAAGTGACAATTTAAGCAGGGTCTGTTGCGATAGGACAAGGGGCGATGGTTCTAAACTGAACAGAGGTTGATTTAGATTAGATATAAGGAAAAAGAGGGTGGTGAAACACTGGAAGATGTTGCCCAGAGGGGTGGTGGATGCTCCACCCCTGACAACATTCAAGGTCAGGCTGGATGGGGCTCTGAGCAATTTGCTGTAGTTGGGGATGTCCCTGTTCATTCTTGGGAGTTGGACTAGATGACTTTCAAAGGTTCTTCTAACACAAACTGTTTTACGATTCTGTGAACTGCCCTATTAAAACCAAAAAAGTGGTGAAAGCACCAAAACAGGAATCCAATTTGTATATGCAAAGTCAGTAATTTGAAAACCACAGTTCTTTATTTGTGTCATCTGCCTTTTTTGGCCTGACATTTGGAAGACCTGGTAGCGGAAATTCCAGAGCGAGCAACTCAAGAAGTTTCTGAAGGAGTTGCCATGAAAGCTTCCCAGAAGCCATTACCCTCCATGGCTGGTCAGGCAAACTCCCCCCAAACCCACATGCTCCATCATCTTTTCATTCTTTGCCTTGTGATATCCCATGGAAGTCATGTGTTCTGCAGAGGAGGAAACCAAGGACAGCTGCAATACCATCTTGCTTCAGGTTAGCTCTTAAAAAGGTTTTTCCAAGCCAAAAAGCTCATTCTAGAGATTAGCATGGAAATAACAAGCTACAGCATCGAATTCCCTGATCATTTTGAGGAAGGTGTTTTGCCCCAGCAGGAAATGCTGACCTCTTGCATAAAGGCAGCATATACATTTTGAATGACAAAACAGGAAATCGGGTAACACAATAATGTCCCAAAACCATTTCAAGCCACAAAAATCCAGCCTTTCTGCCAGGAGGGGTTCTCCTATGGCCAACCGTGGCGTGAAAAGAGAGAGAAAAAAATTACTGTTGTTGTAAAGATAAAAAACTTAAGGATTTTTTTTAAAAAAAGAAAGGTGCTGAACGTCCATGAGGCCGAGGAGCTGGGAGTGTCGGGGGACCCGCGGGCCCCCTGCCCGGACACGTGTGAGCAGCCGGCCCGCGCAGTCTCCGCGGCTCGAGCACCTGGCGGCGCGGCCCCAGCNTCTTAATATCCTTGTAATTATTTGTCGGGGTGCTCCAGCCGGCTCCCGGCGGAAAGGGTGGATCGCTTCTCAGAGGGTCTCCGCGGCTCCTCGGGAAGGTAGGCAGCAGCTAATGCAATCGGAGGGATGGGGCCGCGGCTCCCCGCGCACCCTTTGTCTCCGCGCCGCGGCCGAGCAGCGCGGGCCAGAGCCGGGAGCCCGCCGCCGCCGCCCGCGCTTTGTCCCCGCCGTCTGCGCAGCCCTCCCCCCATCCCTGCAAAACGTGTCTGCTCGCCCCCGGTTCTGCCCAGTGCAAACCCTAAAAATGCAGGCAGCGAGGCAGCGAGCCGGGAGGCGCAGGGGGAGCCCGGCGGGGCGGAGGGGACGGGGGGACAGGGCGGCCATGCGGTTATCTCCCGCGCCTGGGGCGCGCTGCCGCGCCGGCGGCGGGGAGCGATGCTGCCCTAGCCGAGTGCTGAGGCGGGCATGGAAAAAACCCACAAACAAACAAAACCCGCAGAAATGCAGGCTACGGGCTTCCGCTGGCAGCGAAAAAAACCCCATTGTAATAATAAATGAGTTTGCCCCTGATGGCGGCCGGGTCGCGGGTGCCGCAGCCCCCGCAGGGTGCGCGGCCGCGGTGTAGCCGTGCCCGGGGAACGCTCCTGCCTTTCCCTTGAACCCAGCACTGCCACGGGGTCCGCGCAAGTTGTAGGGAAAATGCAGGCTGGGCCCACGGCGCGCACGCGTGTGCGTGGTGTCCGTAAATACATAGTAACAGCTGAGGTGGTCGCTTTTAATGAGCACGGGCGAGAACAAAAAGAGGCCGGAGCGAATGCCCGGGTGTGCTCTGGCTCACGTGTGTGTACATGACCAGCTCGCTCTTGTGGCAGGGGGCTCGGTCCATTGTTTTGCAGAGTTCGTAGCGCAACCTGTAGCTAGGATGTGTGTGTCTCCTGGTGAAAGAGGGGACGGTGAGGTGTGTGAAGCCGTGTTTTGTATATGTTTGGAAGGACATCGGAAGGACGGAAATAAACCCAGGATCTGGCGGCTCGTTGTATGGCAGGAGAAGCTGTAGTCTCCTTGTGCCACCGGCTGAACGCACCTCATGTCCTTAGGCTGTTCAGCGTCCCAGACCGCTGTGGGGCATTTCTACCAACCTCTAGTCCAAATTATAAATAGGAACCTGTGCTTTGCGGTGCTTCATTCACCTTCTAGTGTGTTTGGCTTTCACACGTGCTTGAAAGGCAAACTAACATAGAACAGGCGTTGTTCTGAAAGGATAGTGTAAGAAAAAGACATGTTAGTTGATAAAATATATTGCAGGAATAAAAAACAAAGCAAAGCAAAAATTCCCTACATTCTGAGTCTAACCTTCATAAATCAGAAGTAAAAACAGCTACAGGAGGAGAAAGAAATGGCATCCTTCATCAAAATTTTACTTCATTTGCTACCAAAACACCAACTTTGTTTAAAAAGCCTCTAAAAGGAAATTCCATCTGTTGCTGAAGGATATAGGTATCAGTAGCTGCCCTTTCCAGGCTAAGAGTCCCTGCTGAAATGGCGCTGAAATCCGCTTTGCAAAACCTGTGTGAGATCTCCGAACTGCCATATTGCTGGTAAGCAGAAGCCTTCTGCTGAGGCTCGGTGGAAATTCACTGACTAAAATGGGATCTGCTTCACTGTCGTACGGAATGACTCCTATTTGACTTTGCCTTTTTGGAAGGTTGGGTTTTTATCTTTTTAAGAGGCACCATAGAGAGAGCACTTCACTGAAGCACACTGCAGCATCCTCTGTCTTGTCACTTGAGACTATTTATGCTATAGTTGGACCAACTGGGCTCTCCAGCCCGGGTGAGCATGGGAGACGGCTGTTGGCAGTGAGCACCAAGCTACACATACCCGTGTGCAGAGGATTATCCCTGGAGTTGTTTGAGGCTTTCTGCAGACTGCTGTAAAACATGGAGGATCATTCGTCTTTCTTGCCCAAATCCTGTTTTTTACAAGGGTTTTTAAGGATGGAAGGGGAGGCAGTGCTCTCTCAGCCTTCCTGCTTGCAGGCTGCTCATCCTGGGTCTCTGTCCTACATTTTGTCTGTGTTAGCTGTTTTGGGAGGCAGGGTAAGAGTGGTGATCGAGCAGAAATGGGACTCTCTTTCCTCCTGTGCTCTCCTCTCTCTTTTTAGCATGTTGCTCATTTCTGTTGGAGTCTGCATAGCGAGCAGCATGACAATAACCATCACTTAGAAGGTTGTATTGTGAAGGCAAGTGTATGTTGTGGAAATACTAAAATATTTTAAGCCTGAATTCAGTTTTCTTTCTGATGGATAGTTACTGCTGTGACCTTAATCCAATCCAAGAAGTTTGAGCGGCTGCTCTTGGGAAAAATGGCAGCTTTTTCATGTTTTACAGTTAACTCTCATAGTATTCATCCAAGCTTATCAGGTAAATACTGCTCTGAGTCTCTGACAGTCAAGAAAACTGAGGCAGAGAAATTACTTGTAAACTGGGGCAGAAGTGAGTTACACATGAACTTTTACAAGGCATTCTTCCTTCTGTAGTACAAAATTTATTTAAATGGGAATTTCAGAGCTGCTGTTTAACCCTTAGAAATACATCTGGGTTAGTGTGTTTTGTTGCAGTGACCCATAAAGCCCCACTCATACAGCATTTCACTTTCTGTGGAAGACTAAGAGTGTGTTCATTTGTGGTGGTGCGTTGTGGGATCTCTTCTGTTGAAAGGATTTCACAAAGAAATGTAATTAGGAAAAAATGTGACTATATTCCCCGCCAGATGCCTTTCCTAAATTGACTGGGACGGGCTCAAAACAAAAATGTACTTAAAACCATTTTTCTTTATTGCTCATCTTTAAGCGTTTTGCCTAAAGTAATGAATCACTGGGTGAATCAGACTGGGATTTTATGGTTTCTTATTTGTCTGCCTTTGATCAGCTGAGTAGCCTGTCGAGACTTAATTTGGGGCTGTCTTCCCTTTCTTTACGGCAGCATGGAAGTGCAGTGCAGAGAGTGATGGGGCAGAGTAGGAACAGCTTCCTGTTGCAGCACAAGGTCATACACTACCACGAGGAAGGTTGACAATCCACATTTGTTCTCATCACTTCTGTTTTATAGCATCCTTTTCTGAGCTTCCTTCCCAAGACTTCTGTCACTTGTTTTCTCACCCCCCATCTTATCTTTTAACTGTTTGCATCCTGCATGCCGTGGGGGCTGTGAGAGAGAGGAGCCTGGGGATGAGAGCTGGTGGCTTATAGACACCAAGCAAACGGCGGCAGCAGCTCCAAGGCTTTGGGCTGCCACGGTGCCCTCATCCTGGCACCATGTCCGATGGGCAGGACAGGCGTGTGCCAGCATCTTTTTGGTTTTCTGTGGTGCCCTGTGCCCAGCCGGGACATCACTGGGGCCAGGGTGAACCTGCTTTCTTCCACTGCTCCTGTGGCTGCAGCCTGCTGCAAAGGGGCAGCGCTGAGGAGCTGGAAGCAGTGACATTTCAAGCACTGCAGATGTTTGCTCAGTGGATGTGAGTCAGTCTTCAATTTCCAAGCTCTTTGTTATCTCTGTTGCTCTTCTCTAATCTCCCCATTTTGTCCTTCCTGTAGATGAGGAGTAAATCTGGAGCTTTATGTTCCTCCTGTCAGGTGTCACTAACGTGGAACAAAAAGGAGATAGTTGTTCCCCTGCCTCCCAATGTGATACTGTTATGTATAAAGCCTATTCTTGCTCTTTGTCAGTTAAGCGAACAGTCCGTACACAGGGTTTCAGGCTCCGTGTTTCATTATTTATATCCATGGTGTCTTACTGGTTATATAGGTCTTCTTTGAAAGAACTTTCAAAAGTTTGAGCAAAGAAAGACGTATCACAATCTCAGGCTTTGCAGGAATAAAAAGAGCTGGTGTGAAACTCAAGTGCAGGGTTCTGATGACTTGTAACCAACCAAGAGGAGTTCTTGGGAAAACTCTCTTTGAGAAGAAAGTTGAGTCACATGTTGTCTTTTGAGCAAATTAATGTGAATTCCGTAGTTAAAAGTGCTTTGTGTGTCTTGGATATTTACCAACCCCAAGACAGTTTGACTGCGAGAAGCGTGCAGTGAGTGAAGTGCCCAGTGACTGTGAAAGGGCACTTTGCAAAAACCATACCCAGAGATGGACTAGGTGTTGTCCAGCTTGACTGCTTACCCAAATGCCTCTCACATACTGGGTCAGCTTTTGGGCAGCCATGTACCTTAAGATGACACTTTTTGAACCGAGTAATTTACAGGATATGAAAAAAAAAGGCATGTGAATTAAGCAGTTGTGATTACTACCAGGAGTGATGATGTTCTTCTTAGAAACACAGCTTCTGGTGATGTGCTTTCTGAGATTACACCTCTTCCATTTATGGCCTAGAAAGGATTGATGAATAAACCAGAAGAAATAAAGATAGATTGTCTGTATCATCATTTTTTTTTCAAACACAAAGTTTTTGATCCCATTACTGCTCTTGTGGAATTTTAACAGTCTAGAAAACTGGAGTTGCAGGGATTTTTTCTTACGTTTCACAAGTCAACAGAGAAAATTACCACAGTTCTTGGAATGTGTTTTAATGGCTTTTGAAGGTCTCAGTGTCCTTGAAAATAATAAACTCATTTTATCTTCTTGTGTCATCTCATAGTCCTCCTGAAGTTGTGACCAGTTGTAATCTTTCCCATATTCTGCAAGGAGCACACAACAAATAAATTATCTGTAATAGCTTTTACAAGACATGTCATGGGATGTTTAAAGACAAAGCTAACGTCCTAGGCCAGAGCAGTGCTTTTTCTACTTAACAGAACATCTTAACAGAGGGGCTGGCTCAACTACCAAACACAGACCCTTGAGGTTCCTTTTGAAGAGTCATTAGTTCTTTGCTGGTTTTCTCTAGGGGTGATGCCTTCTTCAAGAAGGAGGGCTTGCCCATCTGAAAAGAAAAATTACAAGTAAGAGCAAAATTCTGATTTCTCCTTTATGATTTACTAGATGTGTGTCTGGAAAGAGGTTTGATGGCAGGTCTCTGGAAGTTTTCCTTTTGAGAGGTTTAAGGCTGGACAGAGTAGTAGGCACAGTGACTGAGGTGATTGGGATTTCTGCAGTCACTATTCACATGATTATTTACTGTCTTTCAATGTGAATTAGGAATAAAGCTCAACCTAGGAACTCTTGCCAACATAGCATTTTTATTTGCATTTCTTTTAAGACATTTCTTGAATGAAAAGGCCATAAAAGTACAAATACTACCCTGCTGCTTTCAATATAGCTCAGCATCAACATATGGTGAATTTTTATTAGTTGAAGCAATTTTGGGTATTTTTCCCACTGCACTAGTGGCACATACACCTGAGGTGGCAACTTGCTTAGCTCAGCTATCCCAGCGTTGAATCTCCTTTTGGGAGTGAAGCTGTTCAATTGCAGGGAACAGCACAGTGTTACTGCAGACCCCTCCCATGGGCTGGAGGGGGGGTTGTCCTCCTGCAGCACCAGGCTCTGCTGTAGAGACCAAGTGACAGGCCTGGAGTGGATGCTTGACCTGTAGGGAATGAAGCTGGTTGACATGAACCCTAACCTTTGGGATTTTAGGTTTTATTTAAACTCTGATTTGTCACATGGGTGAACTCGAAGTTTTGAGTAGGTGATTTGGGAATGAAATTTATGTGACCACCTACACTCCATTGACTGTGGAGGGTGCCCAGAGTAATTAGCAGTTGCAAAGGGTTTTCTCTGTATATCTCTAAGATAAAGCTATCATTGCAGAAATTTTGTGATTTGCATAGTGTTTTATTCCAGGTATCACACTTGTATCATCACCCTTTGAATCTTCAAGCAGCTCACAAACTGAATGTTAGTGTCGCTCTTATCATCTTAATTTGATAGGTGGAGGTGCTAAGGACACGTTGGTTTTACTTTGCCAAAGATCTGTGATTAGTTCATGCCATGACAATGAAAGCTCCAATTCCCAGCCCCACCACTCTCTCCTCACCCGCCTCATGTTTTAACACTGACATCAGGTTTTCTCATACTTGGAAGTGCTATGCATTATTTCATTCAAGAATTTTTTTTTGTTTGTTTCAGGGTTTTGTTTTGGTGTTTTTTAGTAAAGCACCCTAGCAAGAACCTGAGGTATATTCAGAGATGTGCCCAGTGTCATACTGCTTCAGGAGCAACTCATCTGACTGAAATGTGGACTCTGCTGAAATGATTGCTGGCTCTTCAGCTTGCTCTAAGGTTTTGCTCTTATAAAATCATAGAAAGGTGTGGGTTGGAAAAGACCTTCAAGATTATCTCATTCCAACCCCTCTGCCATGGGCAAGGGCACCTTCCACTACACCAGGTTGTGCAAAGTCCTATCCAACCTTGAACAGTTCCAGAGATGGGGCATCCACAGCTTCTCTGGGCAACCTGTTCCAGTGCCTCACCACCCTCACAGTAAAGAATTTCTTCCTAATATCTAACCTAAACCTTTCAGTTTAAAGCCATTTCCCCATTTCCTATCACTACATGCCCTTGTGAAAAGTCTTCATTCAGTTAGTTCTCTGTAGAAGCAAAGTTTTGGTTGAGACAGACAAAGATTAACACTTCTGCAAGACAGAGATTGCTTGGAATAAAGGAGGGAGCTGTGTTCCTGCTAGTGGGGTCCTGCAGTGTTTCAGTGACAGAGGGGCAGAGGGCAAAGCCAGAGCCACACGTCAGTGAGCTGTGCAGCCAAGTCTCCAGTGTGCTGCTTACCTCACACCACTGCTAATTTCAGCACCTGCTTTTGAAACACTTAATGGGGAATTCATTAAGCACAGGCAGTGTCAAGGCAGTTCTGAAAATCTTCCTGGGCATCGTGATGTTAAAACGGTGCCCAAAGGAAAAGCTTCTCTGCTTGAATCTCAGATTAATCTTTACACAGGTTTTAAAATGCTGGGGGACACAGATCCTGGTACAGAGGTTGCCAGGTCTCTTAAGAAATTGTTTATTTTAGGAACTCATGGTCACAAGAAACTTCAGGATTCAGTGGGCTTGGTCCTTGCCACCTCAGCAGTCACCGTCTCCTGTGGCTTTATCCTTTTATAAAAAGACTGTGCTTCTCTTCCAAAATAGGTAGACTCTTTTATCCCTGCAGCCTCCAGGAAGACTGTTCCAGAATGCTAAAACCACCCTCCCCTTGCCAGTCTGCATTTATTTATCAGCAGCCTAAATCATTTTTTTTTAAAATATTTTATTGTGCCAACATTTTAATACCTGAGCAGTTTTCTCCTGGTATCTGTAGAGGAAATCTCTTCTGCAGAGGAGTTGAAAAGTACCCAGCTCACATGCCCCCTGCACCAGGTCCTGCCAGCCACCCTAATCACATCCTGCCCTGCTGTTAGCCTCGAGGCTAGCCTTTTAAACTTGGCACATGAAGTTGGACAGGGTGGGCTCTTGGGAAATTTTTAAGAGCACCTCTAAACTTTAAAATGGCATTTCTAAGAAAGTACTTACAGGAAAAAAAAAAATTGGCCACTTGCAAAGCCGCCTTCTACGTGGTGGGGATGTGGTATGAAACAGAAGTACTGGCTTCTGTAAACTTAATTTGAAACAGGCAGATGTCATAACTGAACAAGGGAACTACATCCTCCTGTCTCGCCCTGCAAGAGCTGGGGATGCTCATGCCTCTTTGGTTGCATGCAAGCAGTTTGATGGCTTTGAGGTAGCCCTGAGAATTTAAAAATATCCCCAAATTAATCTGGCATCTGAGGGTTCACCAAGTACCCCAGGCGGAGTAGTTGTTTGGCAATACTGCAGGAAATTCATTCACAAAATGGGAATCGAGAGAGCTGTGGTCCTGGAGGTTGTTTGTGAGTAACATGCTGTTGCCTCACTACCACGCGGGAGTTGTAGCTCAGCCGAGTGTGTTTGGACTCTGGAAAATATTGGTGTTTCAGTTGATTTGCATTGCTGATGAGGAAGTATGTCACTGTAGCAGACTTCTCTGATCTGCCTTTGGTGTTATTCTCAGTGCTTTTATGGGGAACACATCTATCAGAGGAGAGATCACCTGATCTCTAGATAAAAACTGCTTGACACAAGGTATACATTGCTCTTTCTTTCAGCAATACGTGAGCTTAGGGATTTAGGTTTTTTCTGTTTCTCTCTTTGTTCATAACAAGTTTAACCATATAAAAATTTAAACAAAGCATCATCTTCACTTCTGCTTTCCCAAAAATCCTTAACAGGTTGGAATACATGTATTAGTAGAACAGAGCACCAGGATAACTCTATGCCTCTTTCCATCCCACTTAGTATCAGCATGGAGGTGTATTTTATATTCTTAAGTAAAAATGGAGAACATACAGAAGACAAACACCAAATACTGAATTGGGACTTGGACAAGCAAATAATTTTTATTCCTTAATTTGGAGGAGGTGAGTCTTTTTCCTGAAACAAACAGGCTTGGTTTGCCACAAGATTTTTTTAAAAATACTCTGTTCAGCAATTGATTGCAGGACAGAGTAAATTTGTAAGGTTAGTGAGGTTGATCTCATTAAGACATAGAAGGTTTACCACTGTTCTGAAATTGATTTTGGTCATAACCTGAAGTCCATCTAACAATACAAAATTGGTTGGTATGGATGGTCCCTCCTGTGCAGGTTTCACTGGTTTCTTCTGGAGATGTTGCCTGCTGTTGGTGGTATACATCTTGGAATTTTTTCTTTTGTTTTATTTAGGTTGCTGACGCTGTGGCTGCAGTTTACTCACCAACCAAACACTAGTATTTGAAGAACCACTTGGACAGGTGCAGTTCCTCACCCAGCATGCCTTTCAAAGCTGGATTAGAACTGACTGAATTGCAGAATATGACTGTCCCTGAAGATGATAACATCAGCAATGATTCAAATGATTTCACAGAGGTGGAAAATGGCCAGATAAATAGGTGAGTATTTTTCCACTGACGTTGCCTCTGCTAAGAAACGCACTGTTTAAAAACAGCATTCTAATTTTCAGTATATGTCTTGAATTATTCATTACCAAGTCATGCTCCATTTGAAGATGTAATTTGAATTTCATACGTAACATCTGTTGGGCATAGGCTGCAATAGTAGATAAAGCAAACAGAGTAGCAATTTATTCATCATTTTGAGTCCTTCAAATTAGTCTAATAAAATTCACAAACATATAATGCAGCAGAAAGCCAACGTTTTGAAATGTCTGCTTGCACACAGCAAAGAAGTAATAACAGTACAATGGCATAATTTTGGGCAAGTCTCTTAGTTGACCTTTGATCTCTGAAATGACAATTTTAACCTGTCTGGCTACCTCCGTGTATCCAAGCCTGTCGGGAGTTACAGCTGATGTGGTTGGCAGCAAATGTAGTTCCAGTCCGTATTTGCAATTTGGCAAGCTAACCTGGGCAGGTGTTTGCTCCCTTGAGGCAGAGGTGGCAAGAAGATGATAAAGCAGAGTGTTAGACCTAACTCAGATCAAGTTTAAAAAATGCATCAATATTGGTGAAAATTATTAGTTACAATTATTACCAGTACAATTATTAGGCTGTTGGCTTTTTCTATAAGCTTGCAGTAATTTCTGAAGAGCTGCCTTTTCCACCAGAGAGCAGTTCTCCAGCCCTTCCCTCTCCAGCAGGTGCTGAGCCATCCAGTTTACAGCAAAGACCTGCTGACAGACCCTGTTTGTATTTTGTGAGCTGTAAAATGGGAAGCTCTGTTTTGATCAAACTTCCTGTTCAAATATTGCAAACCAAGGTGGAGCACAGGGCCAGTCAGTACCTGCATGGGGCTCCAGTCCTGCCAGGACGCCTGTGCTGGCACATCATTCTGCTCCCTCCTGCGGGGCTGCCACCACCTATTTTAAGATCTTTAAAATCTTCTTCTCCTGCCCTTTCTTCCTGTTGGCAGCATCTTTGCTGGCTACACAAGAAACTCACTTTCTAGAGTTAAAGCAGAATTCAGAGCTGTATTTTCCCAGGCGAGGTTAGAGTCAGTTGTGGGACTCACAGCTCTGTGGGCGGACGCGGCTCTTGGTGACAGGTGTGGGAACAAGCAGCCAGCCCTGTCCGCACCGCTCACACAGCGAGCGGAGGCAGCCAGCCGTGCTGCGGCACGGAGCAGGGCCCCGCAGCAGGGGCACGGAGCATGGGCACGGAGCAGGGCCCCGCAGCAGGGGCACGGAGCATGGGCACGGAGCAGGGCCCCGCAGCAGGGGCACGGAGCAGGGGCACGGAGCAGGGCCCCGCAGCAGGGCCCCGCAGCAGGGACACGGAGCAGGGCCCCGCAGCAGGGGCACGGAGCAGGGCCCCGGAGCAGGGCCCCGGAGCAGGGGCACGGAGCAGGGGCACGGAGCAGGGCCCCGCAGCAGGGCCCCGCAGCAGGGGCACGGAGCNGGCGGGGGTGATCTCCCCCCGGCAGGAGAGAGCCGGCCTGTCCCCGCCGCCCGCCCCGGGGAAGTCCTGGGGCCGCCACCAGCCGGGCCCAGGGCGGTGCTGTGACCGCAGCGCAGCTGCGCCGATGGAGATTAGAGCTGGTCAGGAATTTTCTGATGCAACTTCTGTGATGGAAAGTGCTGAAACGAAACGCAAACCACTTCTGTTAAAAAAAAAAAAAA